>OY720455.1:3916075-4289260 GCA_963082715.1 Harpalus rubripes | reverse complement strand
GCAATTTAATCCACTGCGCATGATCCATTTTATTGATTTTTTTATTGTGAAACGTGAATCGATTTCATTTCATACCTGTCGGTACAGTTTTTTTTGGTATGGGAATATTCTTTATATGAATATACTCGTATACTCGTAAATGCATATTAAAATCAAACCTCTTAAAGAAGGGGTCTGCACTTAAAAAAAACTAAACAATTTCGTGTGCAATCTATCTAAAATGAGATTGAACTTTGTATATGTAATTACGTAATTCTAATAAAATAAATATTACATAATATGTATTTGACAATATTACAGCATTCTAATAGTCGGACCCATGAATTTATATCTTTTTAAATATAGAACTCATTGGCACATGCATAGGAGATATGAATAAATTCCATCTTATAAACATATGACTTTTATTTACACAATGTTCTTAAATAATTTTAATAAAATAAATATTCCCTAATATGTATTTGACAATAATACAACATTCGAAGGGTGGATTGCATACAAACAGAGAGTTTCCAACCTGTTTGACAGATAACCTCGGGTCAAAAAATAACTCACCGATTTGCATGGGTTAACCCACGAATAGCAAATTGCATATGGCTGACAGTTGTCACTTCACGCGTCATATTTAATATAAAAAATTAATTTTGAGTTTTGTGTATAAAAAATGAAAATTTGTAGGAAATCGTTCACAAACATGCATGCGCTGAACAACATTTCAAAAGTTTCCGGAAATCGGACCACGGGAACCTCCCGCCAAATGGTAAATATGGCGGCATTTTTAGGTTTTTGGCCATTTTCTCGAAAACAATTGCCCGTATTAAAATTTTAAAAGAATTTGAAATTAAAGCTCAGCATTATCCTTAAATAATTGAGTTTTACTTTAAAATCCAATGTCACATACTACGCAATGTTGAATAATTTTCACTATTTTAAGGAAGCTGTGTATTTACTTCACTTAGAATCTATATCAATTGATCCTTAAAAGATGTCCAAAACTGGAATAATGTTTATAATAACCCTAGAGTTACCATATCCTTAAATAATTAAGTTTTATTTTTAAATCCGATGTCACGTACTACGCAATGTTGAATGTTCCTACTATTTTAAGAAAGCTGTGTATTTAATTCACTTAAAACGTATAACATTTGGTTTCTAAAAGATGTACAAAACTGGAATAATGTTTATAAATATGCTTAGAGTGAACATACCCTTAAATAACTGAGATCAATTTGTTTAAAAATACATCTTTGCTGTAAAGGAATTCAACCGGGACCTTAGAATTTTCATATGTCGGACAGCGACGGCTCATTTGCCGGTTACGGATTTGTCCCCGGTGTATTACCTAAATAAAAAAATTACTATTATGTAACATTTAAATATTTTCACATGGTTGTGGAAACTAAATAGTTTAAACAATGGCAATATATATATATATATATATATATATATATATATATATATATATATATATATATATATATATATATTCTTTTTAAGAATACTAATGAAAACATTGCTTTTTTGACATACACATACATTTTTTGCCACCCATTTTAAACCCTAATGTTGTTTATCTGCAATTTCCGATATCCGTAAATAATTAAATGTTTTTATTGAAATTATAAACTTATATAAAATATGTGGTCCTTACAATGTAAGCTAGACTTTATTTTGAAAATTAGATAAACAATTCAGTTATTTTCTAACATTCTTATTATACGCGAACGCGAATTCTTTTATATATGCTATATTTATAGCACTGGCCACAGAATTTGTTTAAAAATTTACATATAGTTTAATAAAATCCGTAGTAGTCGGTTTTAGATATTAAAAATAACCACTCAGCTATAATAATTAAAAATAATTGAGTTATATTGGAACATTCTTATTATACGCGAACGCGAATTCTTTTTATATATTCTATATTAATAAAACTGGCTACAGAATTTGTTTAAAAATTTACATATAGGTTAACAAAATACGTAGAAATCGGTTTTAAACATGAACAATAACCAAACATCTATAATAATTATAAAAATATGTTTGAGACTTAGTTGCTTGTTTTGTTGGATTCTGCAAAACAACGAACTGTCAAATCACAATAGTTTTGTCATTTGTAATTAGTGATGCCGCGAGGTCCCGCATTTTCGAGATCTCGTCTCGAATTTCTCGTATTTTCGAGACGAGATTAACCTTATTTTCGTCTCGACAATTCGAGACGAGACGAGAGTAATGCCCTCGAGATTTTCTCGAGACGAGAGTGGAAAGTCGAGATCTCGAATGTATTTTTTTAAAATTATGCAATTAAAATATAAGTACCTATAAAAGAACAAAATATTTATCGGTTTATAAAAATATTTGAATTGTCTCTTCATTTACATTTATTACCTCTTATAGTTTTGGATAAAGAAAAGAGACTGAGACTATAAGAATACAACAAGTACTGGTATATTAATTTATTTTTAACAAAAGAATGCGGAAAACATTTTACAAAAAATTAATTGAAGGTAAATGTACCAACATTATTATTCAAAACATTGCTAACTGCTCATTACAAGACTAAATAGTTTACACAAAGAAACGATTAAGCTGAAATCATGATCTTTATTTCTAATATGCAGTTAATCAGAGTTTCTTAATATTAAACATTTCTTTGTTAAAATCCCTCTAAGGCATAGTATTTATAAACAATTTATACAGTATCACTTAAATTGTTTAAACAATAATGTTTAAATAGCGGAAACAATGAGCCGGTTTCACATTTTTCAAAAGTATTTTAAATGAAAGTTTATGCAATATTTTTCATAGTAGTATAAAAAATAATAACATTGTTATTTTCGTAAATAATTAAATAGAAAGATTGGCGCCGGAAATAGTCATGAAAAACAGCCCCCCACTCCTGTGACGTCGAAGCACATACAGTTCGTCATTCATAGCGAAAGGGAAAATAGTTTACGTTATTTATATAAATAAAGGTAGGTGATAGTTTGTCACATGTTAAACTGTATGTGCTTTGACGTCACATTCTGTTTCAGATCACGTGACTTTTTCAAAATATTACACAAATTTCAATAATTAATTGTAAAATATCTAATGGATATTTCGTGATACTTTCAAATTTCATGCTCTTTAAAGAACAATATCTTTTAAAATTTAGTACTTGGAAGACATGAAAAATTTTGCAACAGCTTTATTCAGTTATTTTCTCTATAAGAAAACCTAATAAAAAAACATTTGTTTTTTAGACGCATACATACATTATTACATAATAAAAATATTTAGTTCTTATTAGCCATAGTATTTTTAAACAATTTAGAAAGTATCACGTAAATTATTTAAACAATGATTGTTAAATAGCGAAAAATTCAGTTATATTCTCTAAGAACATCTAATGAAAAATATTTGTTTTTTGGGCATATACATATATTTTTACACAATAAATAATGTTTATTTCTACTTATTACAAAAAAGAGCAAAGTATCACTCTATCCCTTGGCAGGGTCGCCGCACCCAATTGGGGATTCCCAGTACTCTTTTGTTCTGTTATCGTGCATAGCACCACAATCGTACCAGCTGTTGTTTACGTCACGTCACACCACACACGATGAACCAGGACCGCACTCACTATTTTCTTATCTATAACATTTTACAATTTTCTACTTGGGCAATCACAAGCTTATTTTTTAATTAATGTCAAACATGTGTACGATCAAGCATTTATATTTTATAATCCCCAATGAATAGAATAGTTATTTGTAATGTAAGTGTTACAGTGACACTTTATTTTGTGAGACGGAAATTTGGAACACGACGCGAAGCATAGTGATCCAAACCTTCTATTTTTTCTACAAACAAAATTTTTTAATTTAAATTTGTATTTTTAATAATTTTTTCACATTCACTTTTAACACTGCTGTCATAAAATGACATTTTTAATCCTAAAAACAAACATTAAGAGGCCCGCTATTAATAAATTTGTAGAAAAAATATAATTCATGGTAGAAACACGGTGTTGATAGAGGGTGTTACGTAAGTAAGTGTACAACGCTTAATCCGTGGTGGAACTGACACCATAGATAGTAAATTTGGCAATAATTTTTGTTTAACATGCTTTCTACAAGAACTGGAGGTATTTAATACTGACCAATCACGTAATAGTTCAAAACAAAAATTATTACCAGATTTATAACCATTGGGGTCCGTTTTACCATGGATTAAGCGTTTTACACTTACTTACATAACAACCTGTATATATGTGTATATAAAAAAATCTGAGTTGGAACAAAATTTTCTTCATCTTTGCATGTTTACACTTGTGGCAAGTAAGAGGTAACTTGTTCTTTGATGTTTCAATTTCAGACCACGTTCATAATTATTCATATTCGGAGCGTAATTTGTCATTTGAAATCCATATATTTTTAACCCAAAATTGTTCAAAATTTATCCTAAATTTGTAAATTTTACATTGAATTATTTCATTCTTAAACTAAAGTACAACTCCATTTTCCGATTATGCTGAAGATTATATTTACCTAAGAACGAAAATCATTGTAGGAAAGGGTAATTTTCCCCAAGAAATTATAAAAATAACATTGACATTGACAAATATGTACACTTAAAATGTCAAACCTACATTTGAGATATTTCACATATTTTTTGTCCAAAATGAAATTCATACTTCTTGAATTTCGTGACTCTTATCGTAAACAGAGTGATCCAAAAGGGTATTATAAACAATTAAGTTATTTTTTAATATTCTTATTATACGCTAACGCGAATTCTTTTATATATGCTATATATTTACTGAACTGGCTACAGAATTTGTCTAAAAATTTACATATAATTTAACAAAATACGTAGAAATCGGTTTTAAACATTAACAATAAACACCCAGCTATAATAACTATAAACAAATGAGTTATATTCTAACATTCATATTATACGCGAACGCGAATTCTTTTTATATATGCTATATTTACAGAACTGGCCACAGAATTTATTTAAAAATTTACATATAGTTTAACAAAATCCGTAGAAATCGGTTTTAAAAATTAACAATAAACACCCACCTATAAAAATTATAAACAATTGAGTTATATTCTAACATTCATATTATACGCGAACGCGAATTCTTTTTATATATATGCTATATATATACAGAACTGGCCACAGAATTTGTTTAAAAATTTACATATAATTTAACAAAATCCGTTGAAATCGGTTTTAAACATTAACAATAAAAACCCAGCTATAATAACTATAAACAATTGAGTTATATTCTAACATTCTTATTATACGCGAACGCGAATTCTTTTTATATATGCTATATTTACAGAAGTGGCCACAGTATTTGTTTAAAAATTTACATATAATTTAACAAAATCCGTAGAAATCGGTTTTAAACACTAACAATAAACACCCAGCTATAATAACTATAAACAATTGAGTTATATTCTAACATTCATATTATACGCGAACGCAAATTCTTTTTATATACTTATGCTATATTTACAGAATTGGCCACAGAATTTGTTTAAAAATTTACATATAGTTTAACAAAATCCGTAGAAATCGGTTGTTACATTAACAATAAACACCCAGCTATAATAACTATTAACAATTGAGTTATATTCTAACATTCTTATTATACGCGAACGCGAATTCTTTTATATATGCTATATATTTACAGAACTGGCCACAGAATTTGTTTAAAAATGTACATATAGTTTAACAAAATCCGTAGAAATCGGTTTTAAACATTAACAATAAACACCCAGCTATAATAACTATAAACAATTGAGTTATATTCTAACATTCTTATTATACGCGAACGCAAATTCTTTTTATATACTTATGCTATATTTACAGAACTGGCCACAGAATTTGTTTAAAAATGTACATATAGTTTAACAAAATCCGTAGAAATCGGTTTTAAACATTAACAATAAACACCCAGCTATAATAACTATAAACAATTGAGTTATATTCTAACATTCTTATTATACGCGAACGCGAATTCTTTTATATATGCTATATATTTACAGAACTGGCCACAGTATTTGTTTAAAAATTTACATATAATTTAACAAAATCCGTAGAAATCGGTTTTAAACATTAACAATAAACACCCAGCTATAATAACCATAAACAATTGAGTTATATTCTAACATTCATATTATACGCGAACGCAAATTCTTTTTATATACTTATGCTATATTTACAGAACTGGCCACAGAATTTGTTTAAAAATTTACATATAGTTTAACAAAATCCGTAGAATTCGGTTTTAAACATTAACAATAACCATTCAGCTATAATAATTATAAACAATTAAGTTATTTTCTAATATTCTTATTATACGCGAACGCGAATTCTTTTATACATGCCATATATTTACAGAATTGGCGACAGAATTTGTTCAAAAATTTACATATAGTTTAACAAAATCCGTAGAAATCGGTTGTTACATTAACAATAAACACCCAGCTATAATAACTATTAACAATTGAGTTATATTCTAACATTCTTATTATACGCGAACGCGAATTCTTTTATATATGCTATATATTTACAGAACTGGCCACAGAATTTGTTTAAAAATGTACATATAGTTTAACAAAATCCGTAGAAATCGGTTTTAAACATTAACAATAAACACCCAGCTATAATAACTATAAACAATTGAGTTATATTCTAACATTCTTATTATACGCGAACGCAAATTCTTTTTATATACTTATGCTATATTTACAGAACTGGCCACAGAATTTGTTTAAAAATTTACATATAGTTTAACAAAATCCGTAGAATTCGGTTTTAAGCATAACAATAACCATTCAGCTATAATAATTATAAACAATTAAGTTATTTTCTAATATTCTTATTATACGCGAACGCGAATTCTTTTATACATGCCATATATTTACAGAATTGGCGACAGAATTTGTTCAAAAATTTACATATAGTTTAACAAAATCCGTAGAAATCGGTTTTTACATTAACAATAAACACCCAGCTATAATAACTATTAACAATTGAGTTATATTCTAACATTCTTATTATACGCGAACGCGAATTCTTTTATATATGCTATATATTTACAGAACTGGCCACAGAATTTGTTTAAAAATGTACATATAGTTTAACAAAATCCGTAGAAATCGGTTTTAAACATTAACAATAAACACCCAGCTATAATAACTATAAACAATTGAGTTATATTCTAACATTCTTATTATACGCGAACGCAAATTCTTTTTATATACTTATGCTATATTTACAGAACTGGCCACAGAATTTGTTTAAAAATTTACATATAGTTTAACAAAATCCGTAGAATTCGGTTTTAAGCATTAACAATAACCATTCAGCTATAATAATTATAAACAATTAAGTTATTTTCTAATATTCTTATTATACGCGAACGCGAATTCTTTTATACATGCCATATATTTACAGAATTGGCGACAGAATTTGTTCAAAAATTTACATATAGTTTAACAAAATCCGTAGAAATCGGTTTTTACATTAACAATAAACACCCAGCTATAATAACTATTAACAATTGAGTTATATTCTAACATTCTTATTATACGCGAACGCGAATTCTTTTATATATGCTATATATTTACAGAACTGGCCACAGAATTTGTTTAAAAATGTACATATAGTTTAACAAAATCCGTAGAAATCGGTTTTAAACATTAACAATAAACACCCAGCTATAATAACTATAAACAATTGAGTTATATTCTAACATTCTTATTATACGCGAACGCAAATTCTTTTTATATACTTATGCTATATTTACAGAACTGGCCACAGAATTTGTTTAAAAATTTACATATAGTTTAACAAAATCCGTAGAATTCGGTTTTAAGCATTAACAATAACCATTCAGCTATAATAA
Organism: Harpalus rubripes; assembly: GCA_963082715.1. NCBI lineage: Eukaryota > Metazoa > Arthropoda > Insecta > Coleoptera > Carabidae > Harpalus > Harpalus rubripes. The sequence goes on along the minus strand of OY720455.1, from coordinate 4,281,351 downwards.
TTATAAACAATTAAGTTATTTTCTAATATTCTTATTATACGCGAACGCGAATTCTTTTATACATGCCATATATTTACAGAATTGGCGACAGAATTTGTTCAAAAATTTACATATAGTTTAACAAAATCCGTAGAAATCGGTTTTTACATTAACAATAAACACCCAGCTATAATAACTATTAACAATTGAGTTATATTCTAACATTCTTATTATACGCGAACGCGAATTCTTTTATATATGCTATATATTTACAGAACTGGCCACAGAATTTGTTTAAAAATGTACATATAGTTTAACAAAATCCGTAGAAATCGGTTTTAAACATTAACAATAAACACCCAGCTATAATAACTATAAACAATTGAGTTATATTCTAACATTCTTATTATACGCGAACGCAAATTCTTTTTATATACTTATGCTATATTTACAAAACTGGCCACAGAATTTGTTTAAAAATTTACATATAGTTTAACAAAATCCGTAGAATTCGGTTTTAAGCATTAACAATAACCATTCAGCTATAATAATTATAAACAATTAAGTTATTTTCTAATATTCTTATTATACGCGAACGCGAATTCTTTTATACATGCCATATATTTACAGAATTGGCGACAGAATTTGTTCAAAAATTTACATATAGTTTAACAAAATCCGTAGAAATCGGTTTTTACATTAACAATAAACACCCAGCTATAATAACTATTAACAATTGAGTTATATTCTAACATTCTTATTATACGCGAACGCGAATTCTTTTATATATGCTATATATTTACAGAACTGGCCACAGAATTTGTTTAAAAATGTACATATAGTTTAACAAAATCCGTAGAAATCGGTTTTAAACATTAACAATAAACACCCAGCTATAATAACTATAAACAATTGAGTTATATTCTAACATTCTTATTATACGCGAACGCAAATTCTTTTTATATACTTATGCTATATTTACAGAACTGGCCACAGAATTTGTTTAAAAATTTACATATAGTTTAACAAAATCCGTAGAATTCGGTTTTAAGCATTAACAATAACCATTCAGCTATAATAATTATAAACAATTAAGTTATTTTCTAATATTCTTATTATACGCGAACGCGAATTCTTTTATACATGCCATATATTTACAGAATTGGCGACAGAATTTGTTCAAAAATTTACATATAGTTTAACAAAATCCGTAGAAATCGGTTTTTACATTAACAATAAACACCCAGCTATAATAACTATTAACAATTGAGTTATATTCTAACATTCTTATTATACGCGAACGCGAATTCTTTTATATATGCTATATATTTACAGAACTGGCCACAGAATTTGTTTAAAAATTTACATATAGTTTAATAAAATCCGTAGAAATCGGTTTTAAACATTAACACTAACCATTCCGCTATAATAATTATAAACAAATAAGTTATTTTCTAATATTCTTATAATACGCGAACGCGAATTCTTTTATACATGCTATATATTTACAGAATTGGCCACAGAATTTGTTTACAAATTTACATATAGTTTAACAAAATCCGCAGAAATCGATTTTAAACATTAACAATAAATACCCGGCTATAATAACTATAAATAATTGAGTTATATTCTAACATTCTTATTATACGCGAACGCGAATTCTTTTATATATGCTATATATTTACAGAACTAGCCACAGTATTTGTTTAAAAATTTTCATATAATTTAACAAAATCCGTAGAAATCGGTTTTAAACATTAACAATACACACCCAGCTATAATAACTATAAACAATTGAGTTTTATTCTAACATTCATATTATACGCGAACACAAATTCTTTTTATATACTTATGCTATATTTACAGAACTGGTCACAAAATTTGTTTAAAAATGTACATATAGTTTAACAAAATCCGTATAAATCGGTTTTAAACATTAACAATAAACACCCAGCTATAATAACTATAAACAATTAAGTTATTATCTAATAATCTTATTATACGCGAACGCGAATTCTTTTATATATGCTATATATTTACAGAACTGGCCACAGAATTTGTTTAAAAATTTACATATTGTTTAACAAAATCCGTAGAATTCGGTTTTAAACATTAACAATAACCATGCAGCTATAATAATTATAAACAATTAAGTTATATTCTAACATTCTTATTACACGCGAACGCGAATTCTTTTATATATGCTATATATTTACAGAACTGGCCATAGAATTTGTTTAAAAATTTACATATAATTTAACAAAATCCGTAGAAATCGGTTTTAAACATTAACAATAAACACCCATCTATAATAACTATAAACAATTGAGTTATATTCTAACATTCTTATTATACGCGAACGCGAATTCTTTTATATATGCTATATTTACAGAACTGGCCACAGAATTTGTTTAAAAATTTACACATAGTTTAAAAATTCCATAGAAATCGGTTTTAAACATTAACACCAACCATTCAGCTATAATAATTATAAACAATTAAGTTATTTTCTAATATTCTTATTATACGCGAACGCGAATTCTTTTATACATGCCATATATTTACAGAATTGGCCACAGAATTTGTTTACAAATTTACATATAGTTTAACAAAATCCGTAGAAATCGGTTTTAAACATTAACAATAAACACCCAGCTATAATAACTATAAACAATTGAGTTATATTCTAACATTCATATTATACGCGAACGCGAATTCTTTTTATATATGCTATATTTACAGAACTGGCCACAGAATTTGTTTAAAAATTTACATATAGTTTAATAAAATCCGTAGAAATCGGTTTTAAACATTAACACTAACCAGTCAGCTATAATAATTATAAACAATTAAGTTATTTTCTAATATTCTTATAATACGCGAACGCGAATTCTTTTATACATGCTATATATTTACAGAATTGGCCACAGAATTTGTTTACAAATTTACATATAGTTTAACAAAATCCGCAGAAATCGATTTTAAACATTAACAATAAACACCCAGCTATAATAACTATAAATAATTGAGTTATATTCTAACGTTCTTATTATACGCGAACGCGAATTCTTTTATATATGCTATATATTTACAGAACTGGCCACAGTATTTGTTTAAAAATTTTCATATAATTTAACAAAATCCGTAGAAATCGGTTTTAAACATTAACAATACACACCCAGCTATAATAACTATAAACAATTGAGTTATATTCTAACATTCATATTATACGCGAACGCAAATTCTTTTTATATACTTATGCTATATTTACAGAACTGGCCATAAAATTTGTTTAAAAATGTACATATAGTTTAACAAAATCCGTATAAATCGGTTTTAAACATTAACAATAAACACCCAGCTATAATAACTATAAACAATTAAGTTATTTTCTAATATTCTAATTATACGCGAACGCGAATTCTTTTATATATGCTATATATTTACAGAACTGGCCACAGGATTTGTTTAAAAATTTACGTATAATTTAACAAAATCCGTAGAAATCGATTTTAAACATTAACAATAAACACCCAGCTATAATAACTATAAACAATTGAGTTATATTCTAACATTCATATTATACGCGAACGCAAATTCTTTTTATATACTTATGCTATATTTACAGAACAGGCCACAGAATTTGTTTAAAAATTCACATATAGTTTAACAAAATCCGTAGAATTCGGTTTTAAACATTAACAATAATCATTCAGCTATAATAATTATAAACAATTAAGTTATTTTCTAATATTCTTATTATACGCGAACGCGAATTCTTTTTATATATGCTATATATTTACAGAACTGGCCACAGAATTTGTTTAAAAATTTACATATAGTTTAATAAGATCCGTAGAAGTCGGTTTTAAATATTAAAAATAACCACTCATCAATAAAAATTTAAAATAATTGAGTTATATTCGAACATTCTTTGTATACGCGAACGCGAATTCTTTTTATATATGCTATATATTTACAGAACTGAGCACAGAATTTGTTTAAATATTTACATATAGATTAACAAAATCCGTAGAAGTCGGTTTTAAACATTAACAATAAGCATCCAGCTATAGTCAAAATATCTGCCGAAGATGAAATTTTCATATACCGGGAGTTAATGCATCGGTTGCCGGCAGCAAATTCATATGCGCGTGTCATCGTCTCATACGCCAATTCTTTTTATATATGCTATATTTATAGAACAGGCCACAGAATTTGTTTAAATTTTTTTATATAGTTTAATAAAATACATAGAAATGAAGTATTTGTAGATTAAAAACAAAAAATCATCATATTAAAATTCCTTAATATTATTCAGAACTCGTGAATCACATTTTACGTAAGGTCATGTAATAAATAATATAATATTATATTATTAATTAAATGGTAATGTTTGTTTTCAGCTTAACATTACGTTAGTTTCTGTGAATACATGTTTCGATATAAACTTACTCTATCCAGTAGTTAACAAATCCCTGGTAAATATATTGTAGAACTCTCTCATTCAATTAAAAGGTATATTTTAGAATCGCTATGATTTTTCTACATGAAAGAAATTACACAGAAATCGAAACGGCAATATTTAAAAAAATATATAATAATATCGTACTATGGGAATGTAGCTGAACTATAAAGATTTTAATTTAATTATACATTGTCCTTTATATAAAAATCAGTCAAAAATACTGAAAGTAATTTTATTTGAGAAATATTGTGTATCATTTCATATATAAACTACACAAACTCAAGCTATGGTAAATATGTTGGCATTTTTAGGTATTTGGTCATTTTCTCGAAAACAATTGCCCGTATTAAAATTTTACAAGAATATAAAATTAAAGCTCAGCATTATCCTTAAATAATTGAGTTTTACTTTAAAATCCAATGTCACATACTACGCAGTGTTGAATAATTTTCACTATTTTAAGGAAGCTGTGTATTTAATTCACTTAGAATCTATATCAATTGATCCTTAAAAGATGTTCAAAACTGGAATAATGTTTATAAACAAACCTAGAGTTACCATATCTTTAAATAATTTAATTTTATTTTAAAATCCGATAAGAAAGCTGTGTATTTAATTCACTTAAAACGTATAACATTTGGTTCCTAAAAGATGTACAAAATTGGAATAATGTTTATAAATATGCTTAGAGTGACCATACCCATAAATAACTGAGTTTTATTTCAAAATCCGATGTCGCGTACTACACAACGTTGCATAATTTTCACTATTTTTTCACTGTCATAATCGGGCTCTGCACACTGGTTTTGGCTTCAATATTTTATGAAAACTAATCGATCAATTTGTTTAAAAAAATTCTCTTTACTGTAAAGGAAATCAAGGTCCCAACCGGGACCTTAGAATTTTCATGTGTCGGACCCCGGTGTATTACCTAAATAAAAAAAATTACTATTATATAACCTTTGAAGAGAAAAGAGTGGAGAGATATGTTAGTCAACGTCTGTTCCAGACACGACACCTAGATGATGGTAACCTTTGAATATTTTCACATGTTTGTGGAAACTAAATAGTTTAAACAATGGCAATATACATATATTCTTTTTAAGAATACTAATGAAAACATTTGCTTTTTTGGCATACACATACATTTTTTGCCAGCTAAATACGAACTCATTTTAAACCCTAATGTTGTTTATCTGTAATTTACGATATCCGTAAATAATTTAATGTTTTTATTGAAATTACATTTTTGTCGAGGAGCGCGCGCGCCTATATAAACTTATATAAAATATATGGTCCTTATAATGTAAGCTAGACTTTATTTTGAAAATTAGCGATTGAAAATGTTTTAATTTCACTGGTGTTTTAATTAATAGATGGTATGGACATAAAAAAATATATTAAGGCTGAAATCAGTATATGATAGTCAAAAACATGCAAGAGCCTGGAAATTTTAAAACACACGATTTTATATTTTTATCGTGTATCTCGAGATTAATATATGAAGATTTTCTATATTAAGAAAAGTGTAGCTTTTTGGGATTTAATATTCGGCTATAATATTATTTATATCTAAAGATATGTAGATTGATATTTATGATTTAGAACATTCTAATTATTCATAGATCCCATAGATCTATGCATTTTACATTTACCGATTGACATATGTCAAATTTTGAAATATATATTTCCGTATATAAATCATTTACATTGACGGTCTCTATAGTTTCTTCCAATTTCAATGCTATCAAAATTATACTCCAAACGCAGGCATAAAGTAGTGCCAAGGAAGAATTCATTTCAAGGTCGCATGCGCCCCGGCTAAATAAGGGGGGCTGCAAATGCGACGTTGCCAAATTGTGGTGCTGTACTACTCAATCTGTACACTATTTTATTATTTTTTGCCTTTTATTTAATAATTAAAAATTATGCTCGCTCATGATTATAATTTAATATTAAATTAAAAAATTTCTTTTACAGCCATTTATTACAATCATGACGAGGGCTTTTTACACTTATTTCGACGACTCTCAATTGACTAGGGACATGAGTCCGATTTTTAATAGTTTCCGAGAATAGGCAGTGAAAAATGAATTTTTGCGGAGTTTACCTGTGCTATCTCGAAAACTATAAGATTAAATAAGACTTTTTGTTTACATTTCAAAGGTGAACCTAGACGTGTTTTTTTTTAAAGTTAAATGTGGCAACCTTGACCAATATTTTATTTACACATAACTTCGTTACTATTAGAAATTGACAAAAATGTTTCATATAAAATTTTATTGTTTTTTTATAGTCTATTTACTGACAGACAAAATTTTGTTCAATTACTTTCTTTGTCAATTTTCTTCGATTCCAATAGTAAATGGCCTCTTTCTCGAAAACATTTGAAGATCGGACCCATGTTGATTAAGCCTTTTTTTACTTATTTTGGTCAGCACTATATGCCCTTCCATTTTTATTCCAAAGTATCACTACACCCTGTATATGCAAATATATATTTTTAAATATTGCATATTATTTGCAAAGAACGTCAAATATATTGTGTGGGATAATAAAGTTGTTAACAATACTAATGGTAGTTTATATATCAAGAGAGTATTGTTCGTTATTATTTGTCGAGATCGAAGGTAGAATTCTGAGGGCGTAGCCCGAGGCATACAATCGCTTGAGGCAAATAATGACAATTTACTCCCGTGTGATAAATATATTATTTTATATACAAACGGAAAAATTAGTTATTTACGTAACAAAAGAGACTATTAGCAGCATGTATTTGTTTAAATTGTATAAAACTAACTGTATAGGCACACAAAATGTATGGAAATTAGTATTGATTATTAACAATAACTGCATGGCTCCAATGGCGTATTTACGATTTTTTCCGGGAGGGGTCTGTCGTTATCCAAAGAAAAAAACTACTAAAAGATTTTATCATAACTCAAAATACCTATATATTTTTCACGATTGTCCAGAAAATGAGCTGTTTCTGATCACTTTTTTATCGGAAAATCCTTCTTTACTGAGCATTGTCGAAAAATAATGTATAAGGGATCGGAAACTTGTGTTTACATGGCGATCAGTTGTTTATTTATTTCTTAGTTTCTCGCAATAAAATAGTAATTTACGTAACAAGACCTGAAATTGATCGCTATGGAAACATTCATATATGGATCGGAAGGTTACTTTCCAACCGCTCATAATATTCCGAAATAGCTTAGTAAAGAAGAATTTTCTGGTCTAAAAAGTGATCAGATCAGCTCATTTTCTGGATAATCGCGAAAAATTACTATTCTTAAAAAATAACAAAATTCAATATCATACTACTAATAAATAATAATCATTATTAGTTTTAAACACTACCGCAATCTCTAGAGGACATAACAGTAAAAGACTCATTCGATATATTTCGATTCGACAATGGAATACTTAAAATAGTAATTCCTATTTAATAAATAAGTCTTCAGTTCAGTAAATATACGAGTAGATTGGTAAGATATAGGGTAATCGAATAGTAAATACGATGTCGTTAAAGTACAAAGAGTGTTTAAAATAACCAGTTACATATTTTGAAATAGTATTCTGGGAGGGGTCGGGACCCGCTGGACCCACCCCGTACCGTAAATAGTACTTCAATAACTACAATTAAAGTGTTTTATTTCTAGAGAATACCTACAATATAACTGTTCAGAATATACGCAATTTTTATAAGATATTTCAATAATATTTTATTATTATAATCAATAGTCGAAGATCTACATATAAACTTGATCCTGAAATAAAATTTAATAGCATCAATACCGTTTGTTGACGCCCGGTTTTATAAAAGCGAATTAAATATTTTCTGGATTATAATTATAATCCAAGATTTTGTATATATTATTATATACGTTACGCTCAAACATCGAAAACGCTCAGTGAGTGAAAAAAACAGCCACAACACGTTGCGGACAAGCAAATACCGATACCTGATCATATTTTGCATTGTGATCGTGTTTAGGTATTGTTATTGTTAGTTTTTCTTAATAAAAAAAAAACTAACAACATTACCTAACTGACAATTCATAATTGGTAGACAGTGAACGTTCTGAATAATTTAAAAACGCGTCGTGGGTATTTTTAGCATTATCCATTTTCGGTCACTGAGTGTTTTCGATGTTTGGGCGTATCATATATACAAAACCCCGGATTTTGAAATCCGAGATTAAATTTTGTTTATAAAACCTAGAATAAATGTTTTTAGAATAGACTATACTTTCTCTCCGTCTACGTAACTACATAATTCTTAGAATTGGAGCAGTCAGGCATTTAAGCTTAACCTGGGGTCCCAAGGCGCGTGGCTCGCAAGTCTGCAGTCTGCATGACTCGCGCCTAGCTTCTAAACCAGGAATGGGAAAACTTTTTTTCTGCCAAGGGCCTATTGGATTATTATAATATAATTCGCGGGCCATACAATATTATCACTTAAAAATTTGCCTCCATATAATTATTTAAGCACTAATGTGATGTCTGCAACTATTTCTCCTTAGTAGCAAATATGACTTAAATACTTATTTTATAATAAATATGTACTACTATTTTAAAAACATGAACATATTTGTTTGATATATTCTAGGCACATCAATTGATTTATTTATTATCTTAATGGCAATTATTTAGAAATGTGTAATTGCAATATTTTTATTCCATTAATAGAAAATATGGAATTTTTACCATAACTATAGCAATAATACTTTTTTAATGCTAAAAGAGAGAAAAATGTATAGGCTGTGTCAAGATATATGCACATTTGTACCTGTGCCCTTCCCAGCGGGAGGCAGTTTAAATACATTTAGAGAGGCAAAGAGTACTGGGACGTATTTATTTATTTTTTATTTTTGAAGTAATCAAATATTAATTTTCATTAAGTCAACCAATTTTGTGAAGCACTCTGTGTAAGGAACTTACAGAAATATCTATTTCGCGTTTGTCATCTATTAATCGCTGATGTAACATTCTAACAGTTGGCAGAATATTTTCTGCGTACATCGAATAAATTTTCCTGCGGATGATATCACATTCAAAATCACTGACACTTTTTAACTGTCCGGAGTCACGTCGTTTTTTTCTTGGTTGAAAGCCACATGAAACAATTCGTCGAACGGTATAATAATTAACTTTTGTTACATCTGCTGTTCTTTGAATAAGCCCATTATTTTCACCTTCACTTTTCAATGTATTAAAAACATTTAAAATAATTTGCTTTGCGTCTTCTGATAAATGAATTCGCTCTCTTGAAGTCTGAGATACTTCGTTCTCACACATTTTATCACTAATTTTATGCTGTTATTACTACTAAACACTTGAAGAAGTAATAATACAAAATACGTGTTTACGCTACTTATACAAAAACGGGTAGCCATCTATACTAAATTCATCATTAGTCAAATGTAAAATTTACCTAATCCAAACCTCATTAGTGAATTTTCTTTGAAAAGAGCTTTAAACAGTTAATATTAATCAGTGGTAAATTATAATCATATTTGGAAAATAGATTTCTTTGAAAATAATCATCCTTTTAAAATTTACCTAATCCTAACCTCAGTGAATTTTCTTTGAAAATAGTGTTAAACAGTTAATATTAATCAGTGGTAAATTATAATCATATTTCGAAAAAATATTTCTTTGAAAATAATTATCCTTTTAAAATTTACTTAATCCCAACCTGGTTAAACCCCCGACAACCGCTACTTCACAAGTAATGGAATGTGCATATATCTTGACACAGCCTATAACATTACGGCAAATTTTACGAACGTATTTTAACAAAAAAAATATCTTTTTATAATGAATGTACAAAAATATGATCACCTATATGTAGATCTTTTGAGTTAGTAGCTAATATAATAAATATACAGGATGTTTCAAGAATACTGTAAAGAAATTAAGGGCATATAGTACTGACCAAAATGAATAAAAAAGCTTAATCAACATGGGTCCGATCTTCCATAGTTCCGAGATTTAAGGCAGTGAAAATTAATTTTTACGGGGTTTACGTCTGTTATCTCGAAAACTATAAGAGTTACGACTTACTTACGAATTAAATGAGATTTTTTGTTGACCTTTCAAATGTCATCTTAGATGTGCTTTTGTTTTTTTTAAAAATCAAATAATTGTAGTATGTTAAATGTTGTGGCTACCTTGGCCAATATTTAATTTTCAAATAACTTCGTAACTATTAGAAATTGAGAAAAACGTTTCATATAAAATTTTATTGTTTTTTATAGTCCATTTATTGACATAGACAAAATTTTGTTCTATCACAATCATTATCAGTTTTATTCGCTTTTCTCGAAAACAGTTGAGGATCAGTTCTATGTTGATTAAGCTCTTAAATTTTTGTACAATATCTGTATATGTATATACACGACGTTCCGCGACTCGACCGACAAACTTATACCATATATTCTGGGGGTCATTACGATAAAAAAATGTTATATGACATATACGTGAATTCCTCTTTGTATCAGAGATATCAAAGGAATTGGAAAAAATGATAAAAGAAAATTTATTCATCAATGGATAGCTAATTAACGCAAAATTACAGCAACTGTTCAAAATGAGAACCGCCATTTTCTAAACATACAACTATCCTGAAAATTCCCTAGTGTAATTACATTTTTACTTCATTCTTTATCAATATAAATTTAGGTCAAGTGCTTTGTTACAGTTAATGTTTTAAACAATTCATAATTAATTAAAATTCAAAATATAAGCAATTCAATTTATCTTAACATCAAATTCTTGAGAATAGCATTTACCGCATGGTTTATGTTTTATTGTTCATATTTGTATTTACTGATTAATTAAACTCTTTTAGAACCATTTAAATGCAATGCATTATTGCAAATTGCAAACTAGTTGCGAATTTTGCCGTGAAAACGTACATTATTCAAAAATATAATGCTTCGTCGTATTTCACGTGTATAACAACCTTCTGAGTCAACTTCCTATGAAGTCTTCGTCAGAAGGTGGCCAGCACAGCAGGTAATCACAGACGCGTTTCGCACTTCTTGGTGCTCATCAGTGTGATGTAACCTGGGGGCCTCTGTCTCATCCACAGAGGTGGAATCACGGAGCAGAGGCCACCCAACCTAGCTGTGCTAGCAACGGTCTTATGACCGTTCGCTACAAGTATCTGGCCTGTAGAAGGTAGTGTTAATACCCACAGAGCCATCTACCTGCAAAAGGCTTGACTGAGCCAAAATTGCAAATTGCAAACTAGTTGCGAATTTTGCCGTGAAAACGTACATTATTCAAAAATATAATGCTTCGTCGTATTTCACGTGTATAACAACCTTCTGAGTCAACTTCCTATGAAGTCTTCGTCAGAAGGTGGCCAGCACAGCAGGTAATCACAGACGCGTTTCGCACTTCTTGGTGCTCATCAGTGTGATGTAACCTGGGGGCCTCTGTCTCATCCACAGAGGTGGAATCACGGAGCAGAGGCCACCCAACCTAGCTGTGCTAGCAACGGTCTTATGACCGTTCGCTACAAGTATCTGGCCTGTAGAAGGTAGTGTTAATACCCACAGAGCCATCTACCTGCAAAAGGCTTGACTGAGCCAAAATTGCAAATTGCAAACTAGTTGCGAATTTTGCCGTGAAAACGTACATTATTCAAAAATATAATGCTTCGTCGTATTTCACGTGTATAACAACCTTCTGAGTCAACTTCCTATGAAGTCTTCGTCAGAAGGTGGCCAGCACAGCAGGTAATCACAGACGCGTTTCGCACTTCTTGGTGCTCATCAGTGTGATGTAACCTGGGGGCCTCTGTCTCATCCACAGAGGTGGAATCACGGAGCAGAGGCCACCCAACCTAGCTGTGCTAGCAACGGTCTTATGAACGGTCATAAGACCGTTGCTAGCACAGCTAGGTTGGGTGGCCTCTGCTCCGTGATTCCACCTCTGTGGATGAGACAGAGGCCCCCAGGTTACATCACACTGATGAGCACCAAGAAGTGCGAAACGCGTCTGTGATTACCTGCTGTGCTGGCCACCTTCTGACGAAGACTTCATAGGAAGTTGACTCAGAAGGTTGTTATACACGTGAAATACGACGAAGCATTATATTTTTGAATAATGTACGTTTTCACGGCAAAATTCGCAACTAGTTTGCAATTTGCAATTTTGGCTCAGTCAAGCCTTTTGCAGGTAGATGGCTCTGTGGGTATTAACACTACCTTCTACAGGCCAGATACTTGTAGCGAACGGTCATAAGACCGTTGCTAGCACAGCTAGGTTGGGTGGCCTCTGCTCCGTGATTCCACCTCTGTGGATGAGACAGAGGCCCCCAGGTTACATCACACTGATGAGCACCAAGAAGTGCGAAACGCGTCTGTGATTACCTGCTGTGCTGGCCACCTTCTGACGAAGACTTCATAGGAAGTTGACTCAGAAGGTTGTTATACACGTGAAATACGACGAAGCATTATATTTTTGAATAATGTACGTTTTCACGGCAAAATTCGCAACTAGTTTGCAATTTGCAATTTTGGCTCAGTCAAGCCTTTTGCAGGTAGATGGCTCTGTGGGTATTAACACTACCTTCTACAGGCCAGATACTTGTAGCGAACGGTCATAAGACCGTTGCTAGCACAGCTAGGTTGGGTGGCCTCTGCTCCGTGATTCCACCTCTGTGGATGAGACAGAGGCCCCCAGGTTACATCACACTGATGAGCACCAAGAAGTGCGAAACGCGTCTGTGATTACCTGCTGTGCTGGCCACCTTCTGACGAAGACTTCATAGGAAGTTGACTCAGAAGGTTGTTGTACACGTGAAATACGACGAAGCATTATATTTTTGAATAATGCATTATTACCGACATTGTTTTGCAATACTACGCAAGAGGGCTAGATTTTAAGTGTGTAAACACATTTTGCCGTAGCCACCTTTTGGTGCAACGTCTGCACTTTAAGTATACACACTAGTCGCCAAATAGATAGAATTGCAAATACACACCAGATAATTTTAAATTATAGTTAAAAACGTGAAGTTCATAAAATACCATTGATATTCGTATTAAAACGTACTTAGCAGTCAATATGCTGACAATTAAAACTGTACTTGCTTTACGGGTATGCTGCAATTTTAATTTAAATCGTAAATAACAGCATGCAAAACGGCGACCGGCATCTGGGTCGCTGTTTTGAAATTTGGTCGTCACTTGGTGCTTGTGTATCCATATGAGGTCGTCACTTGGATACCAAAACGAGAACACACACACACACACACACACACACACACACACACACACACACACACACACACACACACACACACACACACACACACACACACACACACACACACACACACACACACACACACACACACACACACACACACACACACACACACACACACACACACACACACACACACACACACACACACACACACACACACACACACACACACACACACACACACACACACACACACACACACACACACACACACACACACACACACACACACACACACACACACACACACACACACACACACACACACACACACACACACACACACACACACACACACACACACACACACACACACACACACACACACACACACACACACACACACACACACACACACACACACACACACACACACACACACACACACACACACACACACACACACACACACACACACACACACACACACACACACACACACACACACACACACACACACACACACACACACACACACACACACACACACACACACACACACACACACACACACACACACACACACACACACACACACACACACACACACACACACACACACACACACACACAAACACACACATACAGACATCATCGTAAAAATAGTCAAATCGTATTCTAGAGACACTAAAACGTGCTTATTCATCAAAAACTCACCACCTAAAGGTGACAGAAGGTAAAAAAATCAAACTGCAGTGCCTTGATATATAAATACCTATTATTAGAATTCATTTTCAAGTTACATCATTATTAATGCCGATATCAAAAAGATATTTTCACAAAACCACGAATGCGTTGTAGTTTCATTTAATAGAAGCATATTGACCATACATGCACTTCGGACCAATACGGTTTAGTAAATTATAGTTAAATGCATTTGCTAAGCACATTATTGTGGTAAATTTGATTGTAATAACCATATTAAAACGGTTTTAATTTCTGTTAAACTCCATTTATATTGTTTGTGTTAATATAAATTATTTTATACAACACCGACTCATAATATACTTGTTACTATGGTTATTTGAAATCACTAATGTACAACATTAGTCACTCCGTGAGAGAATATTTTAGAAGTCACGGAGAAATTATTACTGGTTTTTGAGTTTTTAAAAAATATAAATAAATAGCAATATTACAAAATTATTTTATTATTGAAATAATTAACATTATAAAACCTATTTATTTAAATTAATATTAACAGTTATGCTAAAATAGGTTACTTATCTTTACACAATGACAGCTGTCATGTATGGCTCATGAAACGAAAACGTGAAACCAGTTAGTGATTACTTGCTTCGGAATTAAATTCAAAGATGCTGCTTTTGCTACTTTCAGGTAGCATCTACGCACCCAAAAAAATTTTAATCGGGTATAAATGCTACTTTCAGGTAGCATCTACGCACCCCAAAAAATTTTTAATCGTGCATAGAAATAGCTATTTGTGTATTAAGAGCGCAAAATGGGACATTATCTCACGAAATCGACAATGTCCATTTGCGCTCAAAACACACACAAGATTTTTTCTACAGTCGCCACAATGGGGTCCTCCACCATAATAAAAATTAATTTTTTATTTATTTTTACTTATCGGTATTTTCCATTCTTCTTGAGCTATTGCGTCAATCTAATCTAAGCATTTTATACTTTCGTTAGTAAATGAATGCCATATTTTATTTTCACAGAAGTGCGGCATTTTGTTTGGTTATGTAACATAACGACAAAGCAGTTATATGTCAGATTGACTTGTTAAGTGGGTAATGTGTAACTACGCTGTCATTAATTCCGGACTAAACGTTTCCATTAAGAATGTAGCCAAGTAACATTTCTCAACATTGTATAGTTAGAAATTTGAGGAGCGAGCGTTTTTTCTACTTTGTCGTTCTAGAGCGGCAAAGTGACATTTTGCGTTGACAAAAGAGAGCGCAAATGGCTACTTTGTATATAGACTGTAGAATTTTTTTTTAATCGTGCATAAATGTTACTTTTAAATATCATCTATGCACCCCAAAAAAGTCGGACGAAGAACGGGAGTATGATTTAAATATTTTAGAAAAAATAAATAATTATGCTGAACCAAATATAAATGTGTAACAAAAAAAACTTTGAGGACATCCGAAAATGACTTGGAAAAAGAGGCAATGATATTAATTTGCTATTTGGGAAGCCCAGAAAGTTTCCAGTAAATATTAATTAATATAGTTCGTTTATAGCAGAACTGGGAAATAAAAGAGAAAAAATTGGACCCATACTGTGACAGGATACTTTACCCTTTATAAGTCAATCCTTCAAAGATTTTGTGAAACCAACGATATAAAAAATAACCGTCATATTCGATGAGTCATGCTTCAGAATCTTGTTCCCAATGGTTCGGATCAAGTGGAGTTGCTATGCATCAATATTAAACACCCTCGTGGAATCACAGTCAATATTACGGAGTTTATGAGCCGTAAAGAATTTTCAGTCTATCTCCTGAGACTGCTCTACATATCTCGCCGTCTTTGCGTTCTACATGTGAGCAGTGGCGTACCTAGGGTGGGGCAAACAGGGCAGGTGCCCTGGGCGCCAGAACCAAGGGGGCGCCGTTTGGAGCCCTTGGTATCCGTATGTAACTTGGGTACCAGAATTTGAAGTGTTAAAACTGTTGATTACTGTGCGTATTTACATTTTTCGGAACTGTTGAAGCTCTCTGTCTGTTTTTTCATCGTCTACTCAACGCTGAGAAATACTCAAAAACGCGGTGCCCATAGTTATTAAATCTGAGTCTAAAACAATATGGAGTGCAAAAGTGAAAGCTGTTAACCCTATAAACAACTACCTTGACGGCATACTCCAAGTTCTCGAAACTATAATGGATGATGCGAATGAAACGAGTGAAACAAGAAGTGATGCTACGCAATTGTACAACCGTATTTTTCACACTCGAATTTCTGACTACTTGGATTTTGGACGAGAGTACTCATTCCTATTGATAAAGTTCAGAAAAGACTGCAAGATATAAATATGAAGTTTCATGATGCCGCCTTAGATTTGAAAGGTTTAAGAGATTATTTTCGCAGTGAAAGAGAAACTTTGGTGACTGAAGCTCTGTCAAAACTGGGATATTAAAACCGAAAAACGCCAACGGCGAAAAATCTTCGAATAGCCATGCAAATAATGTTGACTATTGCAGTTCCCATCGCTAGCTGTGAAAGATCTTTCAACAAATTAAAACTGATCTTAAATTATCTGAGAGTCTCCATGGGTCAAGATCGATTAAGTGATCTTGCTTTGATGAGCGTTGAAAAAGAAGAAACTGAAAAGATCGATTTCGAGCACGTTATTAATGCCATTTTTTGATCGTAATAACCCCCGGAATATATGGTATAAGTTTGTCGGTCGAATCGCGGAACACCCGTATATTGATAGTTATTTTATTATTGTGCTGATTCATTCATGATTGATGTTATTTCATGGATATTCTTAAGTAATTTCAACAATACAAATGCCACATATTTCGCTACACTAAATCAAGAAAAAAGTAATTTTGATTTTACATTGTTGACAGGGGGCGCAATTACGACCCTTGCCCTGAGCACCATTTCAATTAAGTACGCCACTGCATGTGAGAAGCGGAACGCGAAATGAAAGGTGGAAGAAATTTGTTGACACGTGCGCTCATGAGCTTACTAAAGGGGAGACAATAACACGATGTTGATGTTTTACAATGTTATGATGGGAAGTGAGAATGAGGAACGGTGACTTCGTTTCAAATTGTTTTAAACATAAAATGAAATCATGACAAAGTTTAAAAGTATTTTGTTATATTGGGAAAAAAAAACTATTGGAGATCTAGTCTTGGTAAAATGATTTTATTCAATTGTCATTTATTTAATGATCCGGCGTTTCGGTTCCTAATGAACCACCATTAGAGCTATGTTAATAATAGTTGAAAAAATTAACAATTTTCTTAAGGAAATGAATTAAAACAAGGATGAATATATCGTCATACAAGAATCGAGAACCTCCGTTATAATAAAAAGAACGGTCAAAATTAGAGAAGCAGCTGAGGTGAGCTGAGTCGAACTGAGATCTCATGTAAAAATCTGATGTGGCCAGCACATAACCTCTCGCCAGATATTTTACCTGATTCAACGCATAAAACGAAAAATATTTTTTTATACTAGCGTATTATAACAACTTTTCGATTGTCATTTCCGTTGTTAAATGAAGTACTTTTAAGCACTAGTGCTTAAAAATGACAGTTTAATGCGTAAAATTAGTAAAAGTACTAAATACCTATTATAACTGTTTATTTATGATAAATATTTACAACACAATTACTTAAATTACTAAATTGAACATTTGATGTCGTTCTTAATACTTCTTCTTGGTTTACTTCAATGTGGGTAGAAACTGAAGTAGATGTGCTGCTGGATTCTGATTCTTTGTCGACAATTTTTATTTTTTTAATTTCTGTTTCTTTTTCTCCCAAAATTCTTCGTGAAATTTCTTTCTTATTTTTCAAAGAATTTTCAACGTAGCCTTCAGCAACAGAACTTGAACGCCACCCTCCATGTCGCTTGAGCACTGTAATGTCTGCTCCCGAATCAGCCAAAAATGTTGCAGAACACCGCCGAAAGCAATGCCCGGTATATTCTTTAGCATTTGGGAGGCCGAGGAACTCTGTAATTTTTTTAGGTATACCACCTATGGTATTTATACCTACAGGAAGCGTGCAACACTTAAAATTTCTGTAGGTCAGAAAAATTCGTTGATGTTCTGAATGAGTAGGTCGAAGTTGTGCGTACTTGCGAAACATTGCTAAACAGTTGATTACGTCGATAAACCCATAAGTTATCATAAAAAACGTGAATTATTCGTTTTAGTATTTGGAATATTAATTTTTATGAAAGAAGTAGAATCTTCAATATCTCCTACACGTAAAAACGTAAGTTCCTCCCGGCGACATGTCCCATAGATCCCACAATTAACACAACCTTTGCCAATAAATAATCCTTGTCATCAGCTTCCTTCATGAAACGAACTATCTTTTGCTTAGTGAATATTTTTGATTTTTCAAGCTTATATCCACTAGCTTTTCTTTTGAAGAATGCAATAAGATTGGTAAATTTACTTATATCCACATTCTTATTAAGGTATATCATAGTTCGGAGCATAGAGTAATTACACCATAAAGTGGATGGCTTATAAATGGATGATAATTTCGAAAAATAGGCTAAAACTACCTTTTCTGTAATGTGCTCAACGTTTTTCTCCGCACACCAACTGCCAAATTTTTTGTAAGTTTCTTCATACAATTTTTTTGATTTTCCTGGAACCAGTGTAGCCAATGCAGCCTCTGCACTATTTTCAATATCAGAGTCAATCTCTGAGTCACTCATTTTAAGTAAATTTGTTACCAAAAATTTTCAAGAAAAATTATACACCGAGCACGTTGACATCAATGTTTATTAAGCAACATGTTGAATCCTATAGCATCAAAAAGATGAAAATGATGCCTGCCTAATTTTGAAAAATTCAAAATGTTGACATTTGAGAATAAATATAAATAATCTGTTTTAAAACGCTAGTATAAAAAATCTTGTATGGAATACGTTGCGAAATCGTGTTTTAAGCACTAGACGTGTTATCCAACTCGGCTACGCCTCGTAGAATAATTTTCACGTCGCGTGCTTAAAACACATTTCTTTCGCAACTTATTACATAAATAGCTATATTACCTATCTATATTTTAAAAGAGTTGACAGGACAAAACTAATACAATTACCCCTTAACCTTAAAATTAAGTTATTAATTTCAGTTATTCATTTATTTGCTATACGCAATTAAAAAATTTATTAGTAAAATTTAAATTTGAAGTAAGGAATTAAAGTTTATATTCGTTGTTTTTGCACAGTTTCAGCAAAAGTCCTGCATTTTACGTTCTCCAATTTAATTAAAAAAGTACCTGCATAACAAAAGTAAAAATCCAGTCATCAAAACTCCAAGTATTCAACAAAATTGATCAACTTGCAAACTTCTTCTTCTCCTCGGAAACAATAACCGAACTGATCAGCAAACATTCGCGTCTTGGTTTTTAATTTAACAGATAATCTTTATTAAAATTCTTGCGAAATTATTTTTAAAATATTGCGAAACATGTCCGGGTTGCAATAAAGCTTTATAATTGAATTTGCTGTCGAGGCAGGAACGAAGTAGAAACGAGGCAGTTGTGAAACGCGAAGGAACGAAACTGAACTCTAACTTAATTAACTCGAAGAATCGGACATGGCCTAAGACGTTGCTAAGTGGAGTTTAGTGACTAAGTTAACCACCAAGTGCTGATCGAGGTAAATAAGTGTTTGATAGCTTTCAGTCCTTCATTGAATCATCAAAGCATATACGCTGAGATTCATAATTTCGTTAAAATTAAACAGCATATTTCGGTGGATTTCTAAGCAGTTAATGCTGCGAGAGTCTAAAAGTTCACGGAATCAAGTAGTTTTTGAATGTGTTGCAAAAACGTATTACACAGCACGATTATACAGTTTTAGGAATGTTCAATACCTTCATCACGATAGTTATATCGTCGTAACTGTTGCATTTCAGCTTCATTTTTACCTCCCGCTACCTTTGGTAAGGGAGGCATAGGGATCATGCTAAAAATCGCATATCGAGATTTCGATAAATGACCACGTTTTAAGGTCTCTAGAATCCAATTTTCACGATGATGGCTGTGTGTATGTGTGTATGTGTGTGTGGATCCTCCACTCTAACTGAAATACTATCATTCAGAAAATTTTGAAACCTCGTATTTCATTTATGTGTCAATTACAAACATTTGAATTTCTTGCCTTGTAGTAGTTTAATCTGAGATTTTTTACATCAAATTATTTTATATGCATTTCTTTATCTCTAAATTTATAGAAGATATAATAATGAATTTATATTTATCGAATAAAGAATTTAACGTTCTTTAATATACATTTTGTGGAGGAGGTTGATCCAAGGAAATGTTTTAAATAAATATATACTTTTGGCGATGTGGATCTTGTTTATTAAAAAAATATAAAAGTTTGTGGACGTTTCGGTGGTGCAACTCCACCATCATCAGCTACAATTAATGACAACAATATTTTTAGTTAACATGGTAAACAACAATGGTCTATTTAGTACATACCTTTATAAAAACATTTATTAATTAATGAGTAGTTAATACATTTTTAATTTGACAGCATCTTCTATAAAAACATGTTGATCAGCCAGTGGCTGACAGAAGACTGAGTGTTTAACCAAAGGAATTATTGTTATGAAGTGTGTGGTGTGTGGCGCTACTTTAAATTATTTAAAAAAGGGCGCGCGTATTTTAAATTGTCTTTATGATCAGTGTGGTTGTTAAGTGTATTCTTACCGTTAATATTAATAAAAAGAGTTTCATACGTTAATCTTTTGTTATACACTTTTTCGTGTTTTAAGATTTCTGGATTTTTGAAATCAAGGGTGTGCTCTGTTTCAACAAAGTGCTTTGAAATACCACTGTGATGTATATTATTTTTTTTACAATGGTAAGAGTGTTGGTATATTCTTTTATTTAATGTTTGGCACGTTTCGCCAATATAAAATTTATGGCAATTGTTACATTTTATTTTGTAAACGACATTTTTTTGTTCTTGTATTGGTGTTTTATCTTTTAATTTAGTATAACAATGTTTTAATGTGTCTGTATTTGTATTTGCAAGTTTAATGTTTGTAGTTTTAAGGATCTTTTTAAGTGCTGTATTTAATTTATCGTTGTACGGTATGGTTGTATATATTTCGAGTGGTTTTTCGCGTGTTTGTGAATTATTGTTGTAATGTTTTATTTTTCTGAGCCTATTTTTGATTACTTTTTGTAAATGGGGAAGGGGGTAGTTATTTTTTTGTAAAGTTTGGTAAATGAAGTGAATGTTATGGTCGTGGTACCTCTCATGTGACAGCAAAATGGCTCTGTCAACTAAAGCAGTTATCACACTATTTTTATAAGGATTATTAGTGTAGGAATAATAATTTAGGTATCTCCCAGAATATGTCGGTTTCCGATACCAGTTCGTGAAAATGTTCAAATTTTCTTGTGTAACTGATACATCAAGAAAGTTTAATTTATTGTCATGTTGTCGTTCTATAGTGAATTTTAAGCGCGGATGGAAATTATTAAATTGTTGGAGAATAGTCTCTATTTGGTCTTCATGTGCTATTACAAAACTGTCGTCAACGTATCTTTTGTAGTATTTAATATTTAAATTTGGGTTTGAGAAGATGGATTTTTCTAATCTTTAATATAAGTATTTACATAAATTTTCGATAAATAATATTTAGATGATTTTTTTCTTGTAATTACTACTTCCGGTTGTTCAATTGTTACCAAAACTTAATCAACTCTTCCCATTATTGTTAGATTGAGGAATCCGTAGTTAAAAATGTCTTAAGTCTTAGAGTATTTGAGAAATCGTGAATCCAACATCCACACATCCACACACATATCCACACACACATACACACACACATCCTTACACATATACGGACATCATCGTAAAAATGTTAAAATCGAATTCTAGGCACCTTAAAACATTTTCCACAGATTTGCGTTAATACTTTTTCTATATATTTTATGGATAAATTTATAAAATTATCTATAATTTAAATCCCTGTGACGACGCTTTAAACAAACAATACTCCTAGGTTGCGCAGTTATTCAAATGTATGTAACTCACAGGTAAATGTCACTGTCAAAGAACTAATCATTTCAAATTAATAAAAGTAACGTTTTAAAAAAAAGTAGATAGAACAATAGGAAAGGAAATCAATACAGTATATGTAAATATGTAGGTATGTATTTAGATTAATAAAAATTAACGATTCGTAAAAAAGTTCAAGCTAAATCTCATTTTTGGATTAGTGAATTCTATTTTATCCCAGTATTTAAAATTTAATCTTCATTTTATTATCAAAAAAAGTTACTTGGATTAGATTAGACTATATTTTAAGAAATAAACTGCCAAAATTAGAGTAAAATTCACTAATCCAAAAATTAGGATTAGCTTAATCTTTTTTGTGAATCGGGCGGTACATAGCGGGAGGTATTGTGTTGGCCACACCAGATTTTTAGTTTTGGCAAGGAGAATAGTCAATCGGGTCCAAATTTTAATTCCTTCTGCATGCGCGAAATATTTCAGTTTTCAGACTGAAACGGAAATATCCATTTTGACCATCCCTGAATCCATTTTGACTAATTTCGCCGTGACGTCTGTACGTACGTATGTATGTACGTACGTACGTATCTCACATAACTCAAAAACGGTAAGCCGTCGAAAGTTTCGTTTAACAGAGGTCAAAAAACTACACCCTTACAAGAACTGTTCTGAATCAATATTAATGAAATTTGAGGATGGTGTTGATAACGGTTAGTCAAAAATAATTTGGGTGTCAATTCATAGTGGACGAACAACAACATTTTGCTTGCTTGTGGTATATGTAAAACCTTTATTATCTCGTTGTCGAAGAGTATGATAATGTGTTTCTGTGTGATTCAGGTAGTCGTTACGCTGTGCAACATGTTGCCAGGGAAACATAGGCCATATACGAGGTGTGTGAAGTTATACATGTGTGCTATCAAAATCGCATTTAGGTGAAGTTGTTCCCATCGACGCGATTCTGAACTTCCTTTTAGATAGCAGATAGAGACAGAAACTGGGAAAGGTTTAAAACTTGATAATGGCAAAATAAACATAGATACATACATACAGATACACAAAATACAGGGTGTAAATGAAATAAGTGCATTAAATTTAACCAGTAATATAACTCGGCGAGAGCAACAATATTTCTTAATACCTTTTTCTCAAAATGGCATATTTTTTTAGCATTTTTACCACCCCGTAAATTGACGAGTCGTTCCAAATATTTTTGTGATAATTGAATGCAGTAGCAATAGCTATGAAAAATTTTGTTTTAGCAATTGACAGTCCTGTCAATTGTTGCAATTAAATTTTGACATTAGTAATAAACTTGTTTATAAGGTAAAATTCTGTCAAAATGCGAGTACACAGACATTGTAATTACTTACCTATGGTTTATTTATTTTTTTACTCGTATCTGTACTACATTTTACTTGACATCACGGTTGACATAAAGACAGTGTCATGGAGTTGCCAACGCATTTACACGGAGCGTTTCCAAATCATCTCCAAATCATTCTGTTCTTATTATTCGCACATTTGTTAATCTTGTACATCTTTATCACATCACAATACGGAGTGTCACACATGATAATTTTAAAAAAAGATAAGATGTGCAAAAAGTTCTGTTTTCATCACATAACAGACTTCAATCATTCATTCATTAATGAGACTGAATTTACTTGGGAAGGTGTATTTATTATGCACAATACACATCTCGACAGACGAAAATGCTGTAAAAATTTTCATTAAAAAATGTTTGGGGAACAATAAATAGACGACTAATTATTGGTACTCATGTACCTCGTTTAAATGGACAAAAGTTTGTACTTACATTTTTTGAATAACACATTTAAACTATTATGATTTATCGACGATAAATAATCATCTCATAACCTAATAACTATGCTTTTGCTCTTCCTCTCGTTACCTCGTTTCTCCTTGTCTTCCACTATTCACAGGTGATTAAAATCCTGGTTTAATACACAACTTTATAATTTTGTTATCCAAAATTTAAATTTATTTATTTTAAAAATTGTACTATTACCTATTAATTAATAATAAATGTTATTTCCCTTGATTCGTTTATTAATTACTGTGACTGTAAGTGTAACCGATAACCGACAATTTTTGAGCTGATTGTATCCCACTTGAACACGGCCACAGTCATTTGTTCGCCATGAGCGGGTAACGAAATATGAAGCAAATACTTTAAAGAATTTTAACTCAAAATCTAAAAGACTTAGAAAAAAAAGTTATTAAGAAATATTTTTGCTCTCGCCGAGTTACATTACTGCTTAAATTTAATGCACTTATTTCATTTACACCCTGTATATTAAAATGTCGATGGACGAATAAATCTAATTAAATTAGTTAATAGTAGTAACTACAGGGGTAAATTTATAACTGAAACTTGAACATAACTTCCATCTATTTTCAAAATGTGTCAATCATATGGGTTCATTGCGGTTTTGAGAGGGAACATGTTAGCTTATATTGACTACTTTTGATTGACAATTCATGTTCGCCAAATGATAATTGACAGTTGTGATTTATGTTTGAAATAAATATTCTGTATTCATGAAGTATTTTGAACGTTAATATTTGTTATTAATATGTAATGTCAATCAATCATTTTATTTGTTTAAAATGTATATTTTAATACATTGATCTATAGAAAATGTTGCAAAATGACCTAAAACTGCATACTTTAATTTAAAAATGTTCTTCCTCAATCCAGTTTTGTGAAAAATGTCTAATAAAATAATCAGAAAACACTCGTCATGTTTCACAGGATTTCAGTATCTAAATCAATCTCTCGGTCATTTTTTAGATGCTGGCCGAGGCCAGTTACTAACGACAGGCGCGTTTTGCTCTTATTGGAGCTCATCAGTGTAGCGTAACTGTCATCTTGCAGAAACAATGAGTAAATGGGCTCGGCATGTGATAATATATCTCATTAGTTTATGTAACACGTGACTATAAATTATATGAATGGGAACAACATATTAAATTTTGGTTAAAATTGATAAACCGGAAGTGATACTTTATTTTCTTAAAAAAATATATTAAAGTATGATCCAAAACTTCTCAAATTTGGTAGGTAGTTAAAACTCGTATGTGATTGGAAACAACATATTATATTTTGACTTATGTGGTACTTAATTTAGAGCTCTTAAAATATAATCCAAAATTTCGTATTACACATTTTCTATGTATTGGAACATCAAATTAGAATTTGTTAATAAACGTTCAAAAGAACTTTAATTAAAGCTCAATCTATTTTTACCTCCCACTACCCTTGGTAAGGGAGGTATAGGGATCGTGCTAAAAATCGCATATCGAGATTTTGGTAAATGACCACGTTTTAAGGTCCCTAGAATCTAAGTTTAACATTTTGACGATGATACTCAAATACTATCATTCAGAAAAAATTTAAAACTTGTATTTCGAACTTTTTCTGTAATGGAAAGAGCCCGTCAGATTTTGGTGAAAATCGGATAACCGGAAATGGCACTTAATGAATTAATAGTATTATAAAAATTAAAGATTATTAAATTTTCTAGAGATTTGCATTAATACATTTTCTATATATTTTATGGATAAATTTATAAAATTATCTATAATTTAAATCCCAGAGCCTACGCTTTAAACAAATAAAACGCAGTTATTCAAAAGTATGTAACTGACAGATAAATGTCACTATCAAAGAACTAATCATTTCAAAATAATATTAATAACGTATTAAAAAGAAAAAAGTAAATAGAACAATAGAAAAGGAATTCAATACAGTTTCCAGCATAAGTAAATATATAGGTATGTATTTAGATTAATAAAAATTAACGATTCACAAATATGTTTAAGCTAATCATCATTTTTGGATTAGTGAATTCTATTCTATCCCGGTATTTAAGATTAATCTTCATTTTATTATAGCTCCGGTGGCTCAATGGTTAGAGTAACGTCACGTGTCACGAGTGTCCTCGGGGCTCTGGATTCGAAACCCACTAAGGCATGGATGCGTGTGAATGTGAACCCACTCTGTAATTGGGATTTAATCCTGTTGAGGGATTTAAAAAAAGGTAGTTACTTCGATTAGATTCGATTATATTTTAAGAAATAAACTATCAAAATTAGAGTAAAATTCGCTAATTCAAAAATAAGGATTAACTTAATCTTTTTTTGTGACTCGGGCTGTAAATGGCGGGCAGTGGCGTACCTAGGGCGGGGCAAACAGGGCAGGTGCCCTGGGCGCCAGAACCAAGGGGACGCCGCTTGGAGCCCTTGGTATCCGTATGTAATTTGGGTGCCAGAATTTGAAATGTTAAAACTGTTGATTAGTGTGCGTATTGACATTTTTCGCAACTGTTGAAGCTCTCTATCTGTTTTTTCATCGTCTACTCAACGCTGGGAATTACTTAAAAACGCTGTGCCCATAGTTATTAAATCTGAGTCTAAAACAATATGGAGTGCAAAAGTGGAAGCTGTGAAGCCCTTAAACAACTACCTTCACAGCATACTCCAAGTTCTCGAGACTATAATGGATGATGCAAATGAAACGAGTGAAACAAGAAGTGATCCTACGTATGTTGACACTCGATTTTCTGACTCTACTTGGATTTTGGACGAAAGTACTCATTCCTATTGATAAGAGTTCAGAAAAGACTGCAAGATATAAATATGAACTTTCATGATGCCGCCTTAAATTTGAAAGATTTAAGAGATTATTTTCGCAATGAAAGAGAAACTTTGATGACTAAAGCTCTGGAAATTGGACTTAGTCTCTGTCAAAACTGGGATGTTGAAACCAAAAAACGCCAACGGCGAAAAATCTTCGAATAGCCATGCAAATAATGTTGACTGTTGCAGTTTCCATCACTAACTGTGAAAGATCTTTCAACAAATTAAAACTGATCTTAAATTATCTGAAAGTCTCCATGGGTCAAGATTGATTAAATGATCTTGCTTTGATGAACGTTGAAAGAGAAGAAACTGAAAAGACCGATTTCGAGCACGTTATTAATGCCATTTTTTGATCGTAATGACCCCCGGAATATATGGTATAAGTTTGTCGGTCGAGTCGCGGAACACCCGTATATTGATAGTTATTTTGTTATTGTGCTGATTCATTCATATATATATATATATATATATATATATATATATATATATATATATATATATATATATATATATATATATATATATATATATATATATATGGATATTCTTAAGTAATTTCAACAACAATACAAATGCCACATATCTCGCTACACTAAAATTTTACATTGTTGACAGAGGGCGCAATTACGACCCTCGCCCTGGGCACCATTTCACTTAGGTACGCCACTGATGGCGGGAGGTAGTGTGATGGCCCCAACAGATTTTTTTAAACATGGAATTGGCGGTAGGTCATGTGCTGGCCACATCAGATTTTTTTATGGTACTGTAATACATTTGGAAATTAAATTATCTTGTGAAAGCAGTGAATAAGGCGCAAAGAAAGACGTTTAAACTGCATAAATTTCATAATTATGACTCTCTTTCGAGATAGGTGAGTAATAATCTCTCGGAATACTGATTTATTTCCCTGGTGCTACATTACATGTTATTACTACAATCTGAAAGTGCACTAATTCATCGGTTAGTTTTTGCTGCTGGTCTAAGTTTTATCTGCACATTTTCCACTCCACAAATCCAGAATAAAACTGCAAGCGTCCCATTCATTTTCCGAATTAGGAAAATTGATTGCGCAGCTTTCCACAGTTGAGTCACGTTATGTTCATTTGCGAATGCCGTTGCTTTTGCTACGACTCTTGCTCTTACATATCTCTGAGATGTAGCAAGACGTATCAGATTGTGACATCGATAAGCCATAGCAAAAAAATGGTACAGCATAATTTTTCAAAGATATCTGATCAAGATCATTTGTATTATGAACAAATTAGCGAGTAACATATACGCGGGTAGCACCGAAAGTTTCTGCAAACTATTGATAGAAAACAGAATTTTCCAGAAATTATTTTTTTTATTGCTTTTCGAGATACTCCCCTTTTAACTCAACACTTTCATGCATTCCATTCTTCTTAAGACACTTGAGAGACCATGTTTTCGAAGGCTTAAGGTGCATTCACAAATTTAAATTAGGTTTATGGTTTTTGTTTAGGTTTAAGTAAGTCATTCATAAATGTAAGATTAAATTACCTGAAAATTAGTTTTGATATGTAAAGACCATCTATGTAAGTGCTTTAAAAAGAAGATTAAAATAACGGTAGAGCAGTACTCAACAAAACACCTGTGCGCCGTGAAACTGTCATTCGTTTGGCATTGGTTAGATTTCAGCAATTAAGTCTCCATGTCTCCATGTTGTCTTATTTGTTTAAAAAGCCGAATCCTCCAAGTGGATATTAAATATAGATGGGTGTATATATCTATATCATTTCAGACTCTTTCTCATTGGTGAAGTTTGCGACGTCAAACTAAATCATAAACCTAAAGTTTAGACCTTGCAATGTTTAGCTTTTTGATTTGGATTTAGAGACCCTGAATTCTGAAGTGTGAATGGAGTCATTACATAATATGCGACCAAAGTCTTTAAATCTAAAGTATAAACCATAAATCTAAACCTAATTTTCATTTGTGAATGTACCTTTAAATCGCTTCATTTGCACTTGTACATTGAAAACCACTCATTATTTTCTTTGATTTAGGAAATAGGAAGAAATCATGAGGTTAAAGGTCAGGAGTGGGTGGGTCCTCCAGTAATTCCACCTTTGATTCTTTTAAATAGGTTTAAGTTTGCGCAGCAGTATGTGATGATCCATTATCCTGATACTAGTTTATTTCGAGGTCTATTTTCACGCACTTTTACAAACACCCGTAGCAGACAAATCGTTATGTACCAATTACTAGTTACTGTTTTTCTAACTTCTAATGCAATATTGACAGTAAGACCGGATTTTGAGAAAAAAAAGGCAATAATTTTTGTACCAACACTTCGAACTCGTTTTACTTTGACAGGATTGGGTTCTGTTGGAAAGACCCTTTAAGCTAATTGTCGTTTAAATGCATGATTCATCAGCTGTTATAATATCATACACTGCTTTAGATTTACCTTCGTTGTACTTTTTTAATGTTTTAATGCACCATTCCACACGATGTTGCTTTTGACCATCATTTAATTATGAGGTATCCAACGGTAACAAACTTTCCTGCCTTTTAGATGATCGAGCAGAATTTTATTTATAGCGGTCATTCCAATGCCCAAAGCAGCGTACAATTCTGTACGTGACACAGTTGTCTTCTTTAATCATTGTACGAATAGCAGCTATGTTTTCAACCGTAACTGCAGAAATTGGCCGATCTTCGCGTAAATCATCATTGAGAGAAACTCTGTCACAAAGATTTAAGCTCATTTTTGATTACAAAGTATTCGTAATATTTTTCATGCCTAAAAACTATTATTTTATTTTTATCTACTTTTTCAAACACCCGTAGCAAACAAATTGTTATGTACCAATTAGAAGTTACTATCTTCTAATGCAATACTGACAGTAGGACCGGATTTTGAGAAAGAGGAGGCAATCATTTTCGTACCAACACTTCGAACTCGTTTTACTTTGACAGGATTGGGATCTGTTGGAAAGACTCATTGAGCTGATTGTCGTTTTGTTTCAGGTTTATATACATACATCCATGATACATTACCTGTTACAATTCTTTAATCATTGTATGAATAGCAGCTATGTTCATCCGAAATTACAGAAATTGGCCGATCTTCGCATAAATCGTCATTGAAAGAAACTCGATGAAATTTAAATTCATTGTACCAGCTGTGAACAGACCAGATACTAGGTTCTTTATATCCAAAAGCATCCCAAAGCTTTTCGATGCATTTTTTTGGAGACAGCGAACTTTTAAAATCGTAAAATATCATGGCTAGGATATTTTCTCTTGTTAAATGCATTTTCCGTACGACACGTGCGTACTTTAATGCATTTATTTTTCGTAGCTACCTTGGTTATATTTGTTAGCAGAAACTTTCAGTGCTACCCTAGTACAGGATGTTAATTAAAAAGCGGGCTATAAGCTTTTAACATCAAAATTTTAGGCAAAAATGTTTCAAACAAATGTTGAAGTTGAAATATAAATATTGCTCATTTCTGCATCGAATCAAAAGGATGCTGATATACGAGTACGTATAATCTTCCACCGGCTTGCTGAATGAAAAACTATAAGTATATTTATTAATTGTATTTTCCTACTAAAATGTGACTTGATAAGTTATGGCTTCGATCATATTAGACACCACCTGACGCTGGCGACCACTAACAAATTATTTATTATGCACGGGCTGAAGATAGATGCTGAGGCTGAAAGTCCATTCTTAAAATTACTAACTGAAAATATATAGTTCCTATGTGGCTCGTTTCACAAACTTTTTGAACACTCGTCTTGGTGGTCTGCGACATTCTTCGGATGATGAATTGAAAGCTACAGTAAACAGTTATTTGGAGGATTATCTAAATAGCACAAAGTTCACGGAGACCATATTAAAAAGATTGTAAACTTCTTGAAATTTAGTAATACAATTTTACGACCTTCGCACTATTCTTTTAAGAGCTCAAAGTTTTGTGATTTTTCGAATGTTCTATTTTACATAATAGTACCTTTTGTAAGATGGACGGTGATCTGAAATCTGCTACAAAGTGTTCAAGTTTCAGTACTTTATTGCCTCGCTCATAATCGTTCAAGTTTAAATTGCGTTTGAACTTTAAAGTAGCAAATTTGCTTTTATTGTCTATTAATACAGTTTAACTTTGTAAAAGGTCACCATTGTATTCAAACATAAAATATGTTTTAAAAATTAGTATTTGCATTAAGATAGGTGAAAAATTTATTGAGTTGAGACGGATTCTCGAGCAAATTTTTTCACTTGGCCCACATATCATTGATTTGTGAACCACAATATAACAAGTAATTGTATATTTATCTCTATCTTACTTATGGTTTCCTACATTCTATCTTCCATACGTATGTCCAATAGCTTTATCTTTGTCTTACGAATTTCGAGAAAGATAGTTGTACGACATTTGAATTTGAATATAACATTCGATAACAGTGGTACTTAATATTTTTGCACGCTCGTTCACAACCCAAATTCAGGCGAAATTTGTGAAGTTACCCTTTTGGCTCTCTCTCTTTAGGTTGTGTCGCGCAATTCGAGTAATATTAAATATCAATTTGAACAAAAAATGTGTGAAATATCTCAAATGTAGTTTTGACATTTTAGATATGCGTAATTATCACTGTCAGAGAGATATTTACCCTCTACTACAATGATTTTCGTTCTTAAGTAAATATAATCTTAGGAATAATCGTAAAATGGAATAGTATTTTAGTTTAAGAATGAAATAATTCAGTATAAAATTTACAAATTTAGGTTAAATTTTAAAGAATTTTAGATGAAACGTGAATTTCTAACGACAAATTACGCTGTAGACCGTTAGAAAGTCGGTTAAAATGGTTTATAAAAGGTTAGAACAGACAGACAGATAACGCAAGGAAAGGATGAAAAAAAAATATGTACTTCGTGATTATGACAAATAACTAAAGGTGCATAAATACGTACACAACTCAGTACTACAAAATTAAGGTAAAATATATAATTTTGATAATAGTTACATTATTTTGGAAAATCAAAGGGATAATATATTCGTATTTTATAAGTGTAACCATGGCTAGTCTATGGCGTATTATATGACATAATTGCCTTAGCCGCTTTCTTTTTATCAAGAAGATCAATTCCGAGTAGCACACATCTAACCTAAATCGTTCTTTTTAAAAGGGGATAAATGATCTTGTATTATCCATTTTCTTCGTCCTCGCCCCCGCGAAGCACCACCTTTGAAACAGGATCATATAGATCCTGGGGCCCTATTATTGAAATCATGTATGTATGAGTGGTATTCTTGAATACCAAACGAAACTCGGCGATTCTCGAAAGCAAGCGAACGTAGTTTGTAGCAGCCAATCTAAACGAAACATTTGTACCACGTGAATGCTTCATCATATAATTGTTTTTTAACTGTCACTGTCAACCTGTCAACCAAAGCTGTCAGCCGTAGCTGTCAACGACGCTGTCATAAGCCATAAGTGTTGTAATTTTAATATTCAAAATTTATTATATATACATAATATATTTGATATAGTAGGTATTATTTTTCTTAGTATACTGTATGTACGTACATAATATGGCAATATTAATATGCAAGTGTTATGTAATAATAATACTCTAATTTTGTTAACCATTTCAGATTTGGAATGCAAGGCTCGTTTAGAGGCACCTAAAATTCCTTTCTAACAATCCATAGCATCGTTCCATGACTACACGAGCACACATTTGTAGAACATTATAACGATACTCAAGTGTATGGAGATTCTAGATTTGTAATTTGCGTCATTATAAGATCATAAAACGTACCCGGAATTATATAAAAACATAATTTGATTTATATCATCTAAGTACTGATACACAAAACACAAGTAACAGTGACAGACACAGTTTCGTGTACGAATGATACTTTCAAGTTATTCATACCCATGCGATGTAATTGCGCACGGAATATTCGCCTACAACCACACGATTTCGTTTCAAGAATACCAATATGCAGTTCGCATGCGCATCTCTCCCACTTACGTATCCGAAAAATTTCAAGAATCGGGCCCCTGAACTGATCCCGAATGTCAATGTCACGTCAATATGACTGACTGCTATGTATTTTGTCTTTTTTTGTAAGTATTTGATATTAAAATGACATGAATAGAAAAAATTAAATAGCTTGATACGTTATATCATGTTTCATTACCATAAGAAATAAATCCATATTTAAATACTCAAAGGTAAAAGAATTTAATATGTCAAAATCAAATCACATATACAATAGACTATAACCACAAGCAAATTCAGCGTATTATTATATTATAAATATAATGCTATATATGTTTTTATCTTCTACTTCTTACAAAAAATATACTGTTCTTTTTAGGAGCAGTTTAGTTCAGTTCAGTACGAGGTAAGATCAGTTCATTTTCCCCTAAAAAAGAAAGCGCCTCATGTACTCAAAACTGTTTGATTCATACGAACATCAAACTAGGTCCTGAGTTCAAACCCATGGAGTTCATGAATATTTCACAAAATAATTCTTCGCATATTTTCCAATGTTAACTTTTGCTTCTTTTGAAGAGACAAGCCATCAAAACCAAATCCATAAAATTAAGCAGATACAAAAACATTGTCATCAGGATTATTTTTGTTTGAAAGAAACGAAAATTGTAAAAGACTCTAACACGATTTTCTCTTCCTGGTAGTGTCTGCCGAATCACCGAATGTTCACCCGAAATCGATTGGCGATTGTTATTTACCCCCTCCCTGTTTTCCGTTTGTCGATCGGAGTTTGTTTGCGGAGAGGTAATGACGATTCCGCATATTCTCGCATTGGAATGTAATTGTTTTTTATTGACTAATGTCCTGAATATAAAGTACAGCGCTGTTATGTTGCCAGTATTACTGATTCTGATTGAATTCGTCCAGGTCACGTTTTACGTTCTACGTCGAGAGCTGTTCATTTTATTTTATGAACTTGGAATGGAATTTAAATGCTGCTGCAGATAAGATGAATGCTCTTTCGAAATTACAGATTTTAATCGTATTGACATATTGTCACATTAATCTCGGATAGGGAATCGGGAAAAGCTGTTTGCTGTGTATGCAGTTTTTGATTAAATTTGTGATGAAAATGGCATTACCATATCAATCATATTTAGCTGTTAACTCTAGGGTATTTTTGGACATTTATAAATATTGCAGATTTAAAATGATCATACATAGATTATTTTCGATGCAAATATATTATTGCTTTTAATGAGGGATATTTGATGTTTGATGCGATTATCATCATTAATTATAAATTATAATAATAATGAATAAATATCGGCATTTGTAATATATATATATATATATATATATATATATATATATATATATATATATATATATATATATATATACAATTGAACAACAAGAGGTCGAAAGTTCTAAGTGCCATTTTTAATACAATTGATTTTTTTTCTTCATAAACGTAGGAGCCTATACTCTTATTAGTTGGTCGGTTTAAATTTTCAACAAATTATAAAATCTAAAAATTAATAATAGATGGAGTCTAAGGTTAAATATAATTAAAATTATTATAATTACCCTTTAACCTTAAATTAATTTTAATAAAAACTAAATACGTATTCCGAGAACTAAGTTTTCATCATTAGTAGTACAAGGGAAAGTTAAACAGAGTAGTCAAGATTACTCAACATGTCAACCATGCCAGAGGTCCTAACAACTCTGAAAAACAAGGGAGAGAACTGGGATTATATAGGGACGGGAGTCACAGGTGAATGATTACCTATAAACTAAGAAATTTTCGTCTAATAATAATGGGTCATTAAATTTTAAATCGTCGATTGGACGATTTAAAATTTAATGACTCGTTATTATTGGACGAAACTTTACTTAGTTTATAGGTACTCATTCGCCTGTGCATATGTAGGTATGTATTTAGATTATTAAAAATTAACGATTCAAAAAAATGTTTAAGCTAATCCTCATTTTTGGATTAGTGAATTCTATTCTGTCCCGGTATTCAAAATTTAATCTTCATTTTATTATAGCTCCGGTAGCTCAATGGTTAGAGCAACGCCTCATGTCATGAGTGCCCCCGGGGCTCTGGGTTCAAATACCACTAAGGCATGGATGTGTGTGAATGTGAACCCACTCTGTAATTGGGATTTAATCCTGTTGAAAGGTTTTAAAAAAGGTAGTTACTTGGATTAGATTAGACTATATTTTAAGAAATAAACTGTCAAAATTAGAGTAAAATTCGCTAATCCAAAAATAAGAATTAATTTAATATTTTTTTGTACCTCGGGCTGTAAATGGCGGGAGGTATTGTTTTGGCCACACCAGATTTTTACCTTTCGCTAAGAGAGGTATTGAATTCTAGCTAAAAATCGCATATCCAGATTTTAGTGAATAAGCACGATTTAAGGTCCCTAGAATCCGATTATAACATTTTTAAGATTATGTCCGTGTGTGTGTATGTGTGTGTGTGTGTGTGTGTGTGTGTGTGTGTGTGTGTGTGTGTGTGTGCGTGTGTGTGTGTGTGTGTCTGTCAAAAATATTTGTATGTATTATGAAAATAAAAAAGTCAACAAAGCAAAAGAATATACCTACGTAAAAAATAATATAAAAGGAATTTGCGAAAAAATGACGAATATAAAGAAAAAGAAAAGGAAAGTAGAAAAAGAAAATTTCAGGATAATGAATATAAAGAAAATGTATGTATTGTACATAATTTATATTAAAATATCCCATAGATTTTGCAAATATATGTGAGAATTATTTTGTAGTGAGACATGAATATGTGTATTTGTATTTAAAAATATTTTTTGTTTTATGCGTATAACCAAAAAAAAATATCTGGCGAGCGGTTATGTGCTGGCCACATCAGATTTTTAATAAAAATTTCATAGTGTCAGTGGGGCAAGAAAAAAAGAATTAAATGAAAAAAAAGAAATAATTTTACGAATTTAGAAAAAATAATTGAGAATCAATACATCGAAATGTATTTACCCTTTTATAACACCCTGTACAGATATAGTAACATCAGATTATTAAAAAAATTTGATGCGGATACCACACGACTTCCTTGTACGCAAGACCAATATGAAGTATATACCCAATTATAAAATTGCACGTATTTGACGTAATTTAACATTAACATCTATTTTTTATTTTTTTGTTATTTTTTGTCGTAATCCATAGCAAGCTTCATTATAAAAACAAAAAGTATATGTTTTAAATTTATATATCTCGCTTATACAAAGGGCTAATTTAATAATACTTGATGTGCTAGACGCAGAATTTAATTCTCTAAAACTCTTATTTGAAGCATTTATTTCTAAAATCAAAATGAAACCATTTTACTCAAGAAAAACTGTTAACAACTTTAGGTAATATATCACTTCCGGTTAGTCTGTTTTTACCAAAATCTACTATGTTATTTCAATTGTCATAAAAGTCTTATATACCAAATTCAAAAAGTTTTTTTATTATATTTTTAAATAGTTATTCATTGAAATCTATTATAGGCTTCAAATAAAGTACCATTTCTGGAAATTATGTAATGACCAAAAAGAAAGGTGCACAACTAGATGTCATAGCAGTGCTAAATACAAAATTTCAACTTTCTACGGGTTACCGTTTTTGAGTTACGCGAGATATGTACATACGTACGTATGTACAGACGTCACGACGAAATTAGTCAAAATGGGTTCAGGGATGGTCAAAATAGATATTTTCGTTGAAATCTGAAAACCGAAATTTTTCGCGATTACAATACTTCCTTTGCTTCGTACAAGGAAGTAAAAAGTCAACAATGCAAAAGAATATACGTAAAAAAGAATATAAAATGAATTTGCGAAAAATGACGAATATACAGAAAAAGAAAAGCAAAGTAGAAAAAGAAAATTTCAGGATATTGAATACAAAGAAAATGTATGCATTGTAGAAATATTTTGTAGTGAGACATGAATATATGTATTTGTATTTAAAAATAGTTTTTGTTTTATGCGTACAACAAGGTAAAATATCTGGCGAGAGGTTATCTGCTGGCCACATCAGATTTTTTATAAAAATTTCATGATGTCAGTGGCGCAAGAAAAAAGAATTAAATGAAAAATAAGAAATAATTTTACGAATTTAGAAAAAATGATTGAAAATGAATACATCGAAATGTATTTACCCTTTTTTAACACCCTGTATAAATATAGTAACACCAGATTCTTTAATAAAAAAAACTGAAAACAACAAACCACATTAAGGTAAAAGTGAAAGAGAAACACCACCGAAAAGGTGGAAAAAAAAGTTGATCGTCAACATCACAAGAAAATACAAATTAAATAATAAGTTTGGAAGAACGGACATATGTCCACAAGTAAAAAGAAGAATATAAAGCATATCTAAATCATCACGCTAATATCAATTACTGTAAACATCTCTGATATATACTCCTCTGTTACTGTAATAACATAATTCAATAACCCACGATTCTATGCATTGTGACAAAGTGCATCCATTGTGTGGCTAGGCAGCCCGAGTCCGTGCGTAATGGGAATGTTCTCCGGGTGCCAGGATAAAGGAGAACCTGCAAGCTGACCCTCTTAGCCCTTGCCGCTCGGCCGTGCTCCAAGAAATGGCGAATCGTTAAATAAATAGCCCGGCACTGTTAAAATTTGTCACCTGTGAACGATGGCGTTATATTTCCCTCGCGGGAGAACGGACAGCGTTGTTGGGAAAGTTTGGACTTCGATATTTCAACCAGAGCAAAATAAAAGTAAATCTGCTTCTCGATTATTCGTTCCATCACTAATGTCTAATATACAAATCAAGTAGATTAAAAAAGTAACAAATGAGTTCAGAAACAAATAGTCCTCTTTATCAATTTCAGCAAGGCCTTCGATACATTGAATCACGAACTTCTTCTCACTAAACTGCATTATCTAGGTTTTAATAATAATAGCATTGAATTCATACGAACCTAACTAATCGCTCTTAAGTAGTTAATATAAATGATACTAACTCCAGTCATTGTTCTATTTCTAAAGGTGTATCTCAAGGCTCTATTTTAGGGCCGCTTCTATTTTCAATATACGTATTCGATTTGAATAAAATATAAGCTTTTGTAACATTCATACGCTGATGATACGCAATTGTATATATCATTTGACCCAAGTAAGTCTAAAACTGCCGTTGACAACATGAATGCAGACTTAGAGGCATTAGCTCAATTTTGCAAAAATCATTGTTTACACTTAAATGAATCTAAGTCTACGGTTATGTTGTTTGGTAATGAGATTAAAAGAAAAGAGTTGCTATTGAATAATGCCATTTCCATTAAAATTAATGAGGCCAATATTAATATTTCAAATTCCGCAAGAAATCTACGACTACTTATAGATCATAAGCTCAAGTTTACTGATTATGTAACCTTGTTGGTTAAAAAAGCTTATCTTGCCTTAAAGAATCTCTATATGAACAGGTTCATCCTGTCAAAATACAACCGTATGATTCTATCCAGTAGTCTTGTATTATCTATATTTAATTATTGTGACACAGTTTATGGACCACACATTACTCGAAGTGTTTCTTTTCTATCATATTTTCGTGAAACTAAGTGTGTAATATTTTAATATTTCAATAAATATCTATAATTAGAAAAAAATACGAAATTATTAAATTGTATTAGATTTCGGAGAGGGTACTAGTTGTTAAATTTTAGAAACTTGATGTAATAGTGAATTGGGATTTTGAACTTAGCAACTGAAATTCAAATTAACAACTGACAATGGTTGTTAATTTTAACAATTTTGCTTAGAGAATTAGGCCGTATGTATTTAATATGTTCAGTGAAAACTAGATTAGACTATATTTAGTAAAAAAAATTGCAGCGTAAATTTTTTCTGAAAACTTTTTTTACCTACAGTATTAGTAGAAGATCACATTGCAATCGATAGATTTTAAAATCGCTTAACCGAATAATAACAAACACACACACACACACACACACACACACACACACACACACACACACACACACACACACACATACTCACAACTTCTCCTTGTAGCATAAATCATTGCTTGTATGTGCTGCTTACCGAAAATATCTCCCGATCTGTAAGAAATCCCTCTTTTTGTGTTCAACTAGACCGAGTAGCATAATTTATGTTGCAGAATATCAGGAAACGATTATATTGCGCGCCAGAGTAAGGCTCCGCGTTAGTGAGGACACTTAAGTTCCAGGGTTTTTTATTTTACAGCAAGATGATGGTTGGTAACACGCCCCTACCACTTCGGGAAACATGTGAATGTTTTCCACTCCGTTAGCCTTTCACCAAGGACGAAGGATTGGGAATTTACCGGTCCTGAAAAATAGGACACTGCCCAAAACACGAGAGAGGACGTTTAGGTTGGTTTCGATTTGGACATTTCTGTTTCAAACTTGCATAAATTGTATCACATCAGTTTTCGGTAAAATTGGATGTGGCTTAGGGAAAGTATATTGAATCTACTTATTACTACGACGAAGTTGAGTACTGAATTCTTTTTTTTGCAAAATATTGCGCCTTAATTGTTTTCATTTTGGAGCCCCTACACATTATCGTATACCTTTCTTATAAGTAACGTTCAAAAAGTTTCAATGGGTCTCGCTTGAGAACGTTACGAGGCTTGTTTTCGTGGGATACAAATTATATGTTTTTGCCTCCAGGCACTGAGTTTTTGTTGGGGCATCTGGGTCAGACCAAAACTCTCTCTTCGTTTACATGACGTAAATTGATGAAATCAAGTAACTTCGGCTGACAATTTCGTGTATAAACCTCTAACACGTTCAACGAACTGTCAAGAAACGCCTGATTCCGATTGCATCACGCACCAGTATTTTGTCTGAAAACTTTTTCTTCCTTTTTGAATTTTATAATGAAACTTGTTTGAAGCTTGTTGATATGTAAAAATATTACGTGGCCAAGTTACCATGCCACAAACAATAAGGCGATGCGTTACATTACTATTTTGGTTATGTGATTATTTCTTAAATATTAGGCTTGGAAGCAATCCCTGAAGAAATTCCTTAAGCGATTCTAATAAAGCCTAGTGAAGCTTTATCGGAACTATTATCAGACGTAATATCACAAGACCTCCTGATTTTATCGATAAATTTTTATTTTGCACAGATTTTTTTGCTTAGCAATAAATACGACAGCAAACTCTGAAGGAGGAGGGGTTTTACCTAATGTCAGTTTGCTTGAGTGATTTTGCCTATTAGCAAAAAGAATGAGTGCTTAAAAATTTATTTGAGAAAATCAGAGAGATCGTGTGGTACAATGTGTTCAATAAAATTTCTAACTCTGAGTAGGCTATGAACAGAGAAACGTAAGTCTGAGCATTAGTCAATTCAAAAGTCAAGATGTCAAAATGATCTTGAAATGTAATTTTAAGGACAAAAAAACAATAAAGAAGAATACAGTATATTGGCAATCGCCGTTTTTTAATTTGTTTCCATTTCTAAAATAAGGTTCAAGAAGAAAAACTTTGAATTCTTTAGATAACATTTTTGACAATATTTCATGTCAAATTGACATTTAATTAAATATTTTTAAATTGACATACGTTTCTTTGTTCATAGCCTACTAGTTGGAATTTTTTTTTGAACACACTGTATTTGGTGAGATAAATTTGACAGTTATAAACAATAGCAGAAATTTATCGGGGCAATTTATCAGTATAATACTGTTGCCATTGGTTGAATTTTCAAGTGTTTTGCAACATGATTTGTTAAAAACTAGTCCTTGGAATTTATTATTTTCTAAAAATATGAGTGTTGATTATATTTTCATGCGTAATATAACAAGTAATATGATTATCATCGATGATATTCTCGAGTGAAACCGAGTTGCTGCTTCGGTTTCACGAGCAGTATCTTCGATTATTAATCATATCACGAGCTTATATTTACTGAGAGAATATAATGAATTTTTGTGACACATTATATGTTCTGCTAACCTAACTTTTAATATATGTATTACAACATGGTTAATTTGACAATAGAGCAATCCATAACAAATGAATTTAGTGGAGGGCAGCTGTCAGAAATAAATTGCATACATATTTTACTCAATGATGGAGCCATGGAAAAAATTATGGTTTAATTTTATGAATAATTTCTATTAAAATTCCTCGATTTCTATCATATTAATAAGATATTTACATAAATAATTTTAAAAAATATTCAAAAGTGAGGTTAAAATCACACCTGCCCTCCACTAATGACGTCATGTTGGATTGCCTAATTGCCTTATTATTTTCATCGTTGATTATATCAACCCAACGATTATCGCACATTTTTATACTCAAAGTTAACTGTCAATGTCAAATAAAG
Source organism: Harpalus rubripes (assembly GCA_963082715.1). NCBI lineage: Eukaryota > Metazoa > Arthropoda > Insecta > Coleoptera > Carabidae > Harpalus > Harpalus rubripes. The sequence continues at coordinate 4,239,868 of OY720455.1, read as the reverse complement.
AAAACAATTCCTTTAGTAACGAATATAAATAAGGTAATAATTTCTTTGTTTTTTTATCATCGCTGTGATAGACATGTAACTAGGGAGATTTTGATGTTAATTGGCGGAAAAGATGTCACGTGACTCATGAATTATATTCTCAATTGTATTTTTGACATTTTGTTTACCAACCTCCAATCGCCGGGCTTTTGCTCTATTTTACCGCCCGCATGTGCTACTTTACCGCCCGCTGGGTGTAATCTTTCAGTTTCCGCCATGTTAACTAAGATGTAAAGTGAAGAAAAAAGTAGGTATTCGTTATAAAATATGATGCATAACAATTGGAGGAAGCCTACTCAAATCACTCGTATATAATCTTTGATACTCAAATCCGAGTTTTTCCAATAGCGTGTATTAAATCCGTATTCAACACATAATATATGGTGCAAAATGATGTGTGAAATTTCGCATCAATACTTTTAAAACAACATTTATAAATATGTGAGTTGAAAAAGTCAATAACTGAAACCTCCACTCAATATTCCAAAGTTTGCTGGCATATTTTTAAGTCGGCATATAAAAACGACGAACTTATATTATCCCTGAAGCGGTGATCTAATAAATATATTTATGACCCTTCAGACGCAGGAGGCTAGGCGCCGCTTCTTGTAAACTCCTCGCATCAAGTTGGCAGCGAAGGGACACAAAGGACGACAAGGATGTAAGTGACGTTCTGCGCATGCTTGTCAAACCCCCAAGAGCCCATAATGCTCGGTTTATGTACCCAACTTATAATGACAATCTTATAAAAATAACTCTTACCGGTTAGTGATCTCGGGACATGGATAGTGATCCCTAGGGTGGATGACTTTACTCTGATGTCTCTAGTGGAAGACTTGCTAATAGATATTGGGGATAATTTGCATATATTGACTCATTTTATCCACCGTAAAATTTTATTTGATTGTACGCATGTATGTTTGAGAAAAAAACCTCTTCATTACAATTAAACCTTAAAATTGTAAGACCATCAAAGTTTCAAAAGCTATTATTTTTTCAAATATTCGAGTTTTAATGCTCTTAGCATGCACTCCAAATTCTTACCACTTCAAGTCTTGTACTATTAATTTTCTAGTAAATGAATGCAAAAAATGAAACCAAATAATACATGTTGCAATATATACAGTACAAGTATGGAATATTAAAAAAACAACTGTTTTTTAAACACTGAAACATGTCGATTTTAGGTTTTAAAAACACACATTAATATGTGCGATTCACCTTTCCACTTTCATTTGTGTTTTTAGTTATGACGTCATTACAAAAAATTGAAATCTAGGTACCTTGATTATTCATTATTATTAAATTTTCGGCTCGACATTTCTCAGAATATTTGTTATGCAACCATATGATTTATTTGTATGATTATAAAGGAAAGAAAAATCACTAATGGATTCCACTACTAAAAATATGTTGTGTCCAACACAATACCTCCCGCCGAGTCACAAAAAATATTAAGCTAATCCTTATTTTTGGATTAGCGAATCTTACTCTAATGTTGGCTGTTTATTTATTAAAATATATTTTAATATATTCCAAGTAACTACCTTTTTGATAATAAAATGAAGATTAAAATTTAAATACCGGGATAAATTTTTGCGAATCGTTAATTTTTATTAATCTAAATACATACCTATACATATTTACTTATGCTGGAACCGGTTCCATTCTATATAACTATGGTTCTATTTACTATTTTGTTTTTAAAACGTTACTATTTTTAATTTGAAATGATTAGTTCTCTGACAGTGACATTTATCTGCCAGTTACATACATTTGTGATATGAACTGTGTAACCAAGGAGTTGTCTTTGTTTAAAGCGCAGCCTCCGGGATTTAAATTATAGATAATTTTATAAATGTATCCATAAAATATGTAGAAACAGTATTAATAATCTTTAATTTTTATAATAACATTAATCTCGAAAAAATAACATTTAAAGGTATTTTTCGAAGAAAAACTATTTAAGCTTCAAGTAAAGTGCCATTTCCGGTGATCTGATTTACACCAAAATCCATAATAGAAAAAGGTCGATATGCAAGGATTCCAAATTTCCCGAATGGTAGTATTTGAGTTAGAGTGGAGGATCCACACATACACACATACACGTAGACATCATCGTAAAATATGAAAATTGGATACTACGTGCTCATTTATCAAAATCTTGATATGCTCTTTTTAGTACGATCCCTATACCTTCCTTACCATGGGTAGCGGGAGGTAAAAATCTATATTGCCATTTAATTTTTTGAGATGACGTCAACTAAAAAAACAAATGAAAATGCGAAGGTGAATCGCACATATTAATGTGTATTTTTAAAAACAAAAATCGACGTGTTTCAGCGTTTTTAAGGAAATCAGTTGAGTGTGTTGTTTTTTACAATATTCCATACTTTAATCCTACGCTGTATGATGCCACTTCAGATACAAGTGTTTGTATTAAAATGAAATATATGTTGAAAAACATAGGTTGTAAGTGGCAATCAAAACTTGGACTACAATATTTTATTAATGGGCTTATTATCCAAGCGTATTTCTAATTATTGTCCATGAAAATTATTGTAAACATCTTTATAAGTTAATTTTGACTGTCTAGTTGCGAATCTGAGAAACCGGGTTCGAATTAAATGGCACAAAAGCGACTCCTCTAGAGTACCTTCCACCTGTAAAGTGACGTCCAGTAAATGCCCATTCGGTTCATACCGTCATAACCGATATTTCTAGACAAAGCAGATTGGCACACCCCAAAATTAGGAAATATGCCATGTTGATTTATTTTCTATATGGGTACATAAATTTTTGTTTCTTGTCAGCAGGTATATAATTTCAAAAATATTTTAAAAGTGCAACGCCTTAATTGCATTACATTGTAAATCAGTTTGTTTAAAAAAGAACAACAATATTTCATCTTGCAAAACTTCAACTGCACTTTAATTCAATTAAAAATCCTGACCGTTTAAAATCAGATAAAAATGAGTGCACGGACTAACATTCATTTTCGTTAGTCACCACTTTTTACAATCGTCGTAACTCACCGTCCAAAAGGAAAAATCATTTTACGTATTTGATATTTCAAAGTTAATTTAATTTCGGTTTTAATCCGTTACAGCACGAGATGAATAGAATACTCGGTCGAGGCACAGTGTCGAGTTCCATAATTGAAAATTATGCATTCAAATTGCTACAGTTTTATTCATAAGAGAATGACGGCGGAGATTATGATTTTTTACCGGAAAAATTGGAGCAACTCTGCACGCGAACGACGCAACAGTCTCCCATAGGAGGGAATTGTGCCATTGAATGTACCTCACAGCCAATCAATACGAGGCTAACTACCTCATTCTTCTTAATTCCTATCCGATTGAGGATAGAGTCTGTAATTTATGGAATTGGTTATCTGATGTGATACAGATGAGGAACACACAGTGCATGAAATTTAACCAGTAATGTAACTCGACGAGAGCAACAATATTTCTTAATAACTTTTTTTTTCTAAGTCTTTTAGATTTTGAGTTAAAATTCTTTAAAGATTTGCTGCATATTTCGTTACCCGCCCATGGAGAACAAATGGCTGCTGCCGTATTCAAGTGGGATACAAACAGCTCAAAGATTGTCGGTTGTTGGTCACACTTGCAGTCACAGTAATTAATAAACGAATCAACGGAAATAACATTTATTATTAATTAATTCGTAATAGTACAATTTTTAAAATAAAGAAATTTAAATTTGGGTAACAAAATTATAAAGTTGTGTATTAAACCAGGCTTTTAATCACCTGTGAATAGTGTTAATAGAGGAAGACAAGGGGGAAAGAGGAAAAGCAAAAGCATAGTTATTAGGTTATGAGATGATTTATTGTCGACAAATCATAATAGTTTAAATACGTTATTCAAAAAATGTAAGTACAAACTTTTGTCCATTTAAACGAGGTACGTGAGTACCAATAATTAGCCGTTTATTTATTGTTCCCGCTCAAACATTTTTTAATGAAAATTTTTACAGCATTTTCGTCTGTCGAGATGTGTATTGTGCATAATAAATACACCTTCCCAAGTAAATTCAGTCTCATTAATTCCCAAAATTGAAGTCTGTTATGCGCTGAAAACATTGAACCTTTTACACAGGGTATGGATACAACTATTGCTTTTCTAAAAATTGTCATATGTGACACTGCGTATTGTGATAAAGATGTACAAGATTAACAAATGTGCTAATATTAGGAACAGCATGATTTGGAAACGCTCCGTCTAAATGCTTTGGCAACTCTATAACACTGTGTTTATATCAACCACAAATTAAAATGTAGTAAAGATACGGATAAATAAATAAACCATAGGTAAGTAATTACAATGTCTATGTACTCGCTATTTGTAAACGTAAGCATTTGGACAGAATTTTACATTATAAACAAGTTTATTACTAATGTCAAAATTTAATTGCAACAACTGACAGGACTGTCAATTGCTGAAACAAAATTTTCCAGAGCTATTGCTACTGCATTCATTATTAGAAAAATACTTGGAACGACTCGTCAATTTACGGGGTGGTAAAAATGCTAAAAAATATGCGATTTCGAGAAAAAGTTATTAAGAAATATTATTGCTCTCGACGAGTTATATTACTGGTTCAATTTAATGCACTTATTTCATTTACAACCTGTATATTAATGAATTTTTGTCTTTAAAGTTTTTGATTATTTTCATCAATGCCGTCCGAGATCGTTTTCTCTAGGGTAGGTTAAACAGGGCCATCAAGTGACGTGACCGGTGGATGTCTGGACGTATGATATGTCATGTGACTCAGGGGACATAAGACACGGGGTCATATGTCATTCTCAATGTACGCAGTGTCACCAGATCTCAAATCCCTAGGTTCGTCACACTTGTCACTTCTGACATAGGGATAAACAATCAACAGATGAAAAAAATATTGGAAGAAACACGAAACATGTGATAAAATTTTATGATAGCTGCAAGTTTTTCTTTTATTAATATTCTCATCCATTTTTTAAATACGGGGACTGCGGTTGTTCCCCTCAGGCCTATGTGATTTTTAAGCGTTATTTATATAAGATGATTATGTTATTACATCTTGTAAGGTTTTAAAACTATATGGTGTTTTATTTCCGCATACTTTGGACTAAATAGCAACTTTCTACCTCCACAATTTTAATATGAAAATGAGCAGAATACCTCTCTACCTCTATGACCAACTTCTTAATTTAGATTATGAACCTTTGCTTTAGTATATTAAAACTCTCTTTCATAACACCCTGTCTAATTTACGATTTAATTCCCTGCTTCATTTCTGAAACTATTCACAACATTGTCAACTCTTTATTAAATATGATGCAGCATAATGCTCGGTCATAGTTGAGCCAGACTAGGAACTAGAGCCGTAGATGAAATCACCGGCATGTTGTCATAATGATCCAGGTGTAGAATTAGTCTGTGACCTACTTCAGCGCAAGTTCAGGTAAGTGTCTGACGCGACGGTTAAGAAGGCTGATTCCTCTGAGTAGACTCATATGCATGTCATTTCGCAAGAGCTTTAGGAGACAGCGGTTCTCAACATAAATGAGGATGTCTATTTTAAAACATGAATAGAATACTGATATACAGAATGTTTCAAGACTAGTGTAACAAACTTTAACAGCTTATTCCTGAGGTCATTTTGAGCCAAAAATGTCATATGAACATAGGTCCTATTCCTTCTAGTTACCAAAATACAAGAGGTTGAAGTTCTATAAATAACACGAATTTTTTAAATTTTTGTAATCAAAGTACTTTCGGAAAACAAGAGTTATATTGAAAAGTCATACCTTATTTGTATTAATTAATTGTCTTAATTAAGAGTTGTTGTACTTTTGATTGCATTTTTGTTTCATAATGGATGGTTATAGTACTGCTGAATATGCAGATATGATTTTTATTTATGGATTATAGATGGATTGGACGTGGAGGTCCAAACTTTTGACCTGCAAGATCTCCAGACTTAAATCCTCTTGATTTCTATCTATGTGGACACTTGAAACAAGAAGTTTATAGGGTACAAATAAACACGCGTGAACAGTTACTTGAACGAATTATAAATGCATCTGCTGCCATTCGTAACGATCAAAATGTAATTTATCGTGTATATGATTTTATGATTCGCAGATGTCAAGCATGCATACGAGTTCAAGGCGCGCATTTTGAGCACTTGCTGTAATTTTTTAAAAATTTGTTATCTTATTTCATATTGTGTTAAGCTATTCCATGTTTGGTTATGTTGTTCTGTGTTTAGAATTAATTTATTTGTCTATTTAATAATTGTGTCATCGTATGTTTTGTTGTCCAAATCGTATTCGTTAATATTAATAAATAAAATTAATTAATACAAATAAGGTATGACTTTTCAATATAACTCTTGTTTTCCGGAAGTACCTTGATAACAAAAATTAAAAAAATTCGTGTTATTTATAGAACTTCAACCTCTTGTATTTTTCTAATAATTGAATGCAGTAGCAATAGCTCCGAAAAATTTTGTTTTAGCAATTGACAGTCCTGTCAGTTGTTGCAATTAAATTTTGACATTAGTAATAAACTTGTATATAAGGTAAAATTCTATCAAAATTTTTACGTTTACAAATAGCGAGTACACAGACATTGTAATTACTTACCTATGGTTTATTTATATATTCATATCTTTACTACATTTTAATTTGTGGTTGATATAAAGACAGTGTTATAGAGTTGCCAATGCATTTAGACGGAGCGTTTCCAAATCATACGTTCCTAATATTCGCACATTTGTTAATCTTGTACTTCTTTATCACAATACGGAGTGTCACATATGACAACTTTAAAGAAAGCAACAGTTGTATCAATATCATGTGCAAAAAGTTCAATGTTTTCAGCACATAACAGACTTCAATTTTGGGAATGGCTCATATTGTTCATTAATGAGACTGAATTTACTTGCGAAGGTGTATTTATTATGCACAATACATATCTCGACAGACGAAAATGCTGTAAAAATTTTCATTAAAAATGTTTGGGCGGGAGCAATAAATGGACGACTAATTATTTGTACTCATGTACCTCGTTTAAATGGACAAAAGTTTGTACTTACATTTTTTGAATAACGTATTTAAACTATTATGATTTGTCGACGATAAATAATCATATCATAACCTAATAACTATGCTTTTGCTCTTCCTCGTTACCTCGTTCCTCCTTGTCTTCCTCTATTCCCAGGTGATTAAAATCCTGGTATAATACACAACTTTATAATTTTGTTATCCAAAATTTAAATTTCTTTATTTTAAAAATTGTACTATTGCGAATTAATTAATAATACATGTTATTTCCGTTGATTCGTTTATTAATTATTGTGACTGCAAGTGTAACCGATAACCGACAATTTTTGAGCTGTTTGTATCCCACTTGAATACGGCAGTAGCCATTTGTTCTCCATGGGCGGGTAACGAAATATGCAGCAAATCTATAAAGAATTTTAACTCAAAATCTAAAAGACTTAGAAAAAAAAGTTATTAAGAAATATTGTTGCTCTCGTCAAGTTACATTACTGGTTAAATTTAATGCATTTGTTTCATTTGCACCCTGTATATGTAGGGTGTCTCACAACTCGCGCCCCAGACGAAACTAGCACTTGCCGACGACAATAGGTTGCCAACAAATAGAAGCAAATAATTTGCGGCTGCTGCATAACGGAGTTACAAGACTTTTTAATCCACCAATCCCGGAAGGATATCTTGAGGTGTGATGATATTATTATAAAATAAAACTGGTTGCTAGGTTTTAAAAATACTACTAGTGAGTTACAAAATTTGTTTGACTTACTGTAATTTTGACACTTCAGAGTTGACTTTTCACTGTCAACAAATTTAGGTTAGCGAAGGTGTCATCCGAGATCATCATTTATATCGTACAGTGCAACGTGTTGTAGCAGCTATGTAAAATGTGTTAAACGAATATATTATTGTCATTTGAACGCGTCCTTGCGATGGCTCTGAATATCACTCTATGATCCACAAGATTTCTATCCGGAAAACGTTCCGAATAGACTCGTGTTGCCTCTCTGGCGTTACGTCCACATTCTCCGAAAATCATAATCATTTCCAAGTAATCAGCGGCTGAATACATGGTAAGAATTTGCCTTTTTTTATTCACCTTGTCAAATTTAATTTGACACTGACATTTTTCGAAAACTACAATCGCCCACACATTTGAAAGAAGATTTGATTTGTATAAAACCATAGTAACGTAAAATTACGGCAAATAAGTCTCTGATTGGAGACAGCCTATATATATATATATATATATATATATATATATATATATATATATATATATATATATATATATATAAAGGTTACAATTTCCCTAGTGGTGGCTGTGATCACCTGTTTGGCTCTAGGCAACGTTTCCTGCTACTTTTTGATGATACCTCCTATATTTAACAAATACTAATAATTTTGGTCAAGGTTATAGAAGCAAACATTTAAACTGTAATTGATTCTTCTATTGTTAATTCTATAATATTGGAATAATAGTCAATAGTTCCAAGGCTACAAAGTTTCCTTCTGTTCGATGGGAAAGCATGTTATTTAACGCCGCTAGAGGGAAAAGGAATTAGGCCGATTCCCAACTATTGATAGGCGCCTAAAATGAAGTGATGATGTTTGCCTCATTAATCATTTGATATTGATTGTTTATTATACGATATTCACCAACAGCTATAGTGATATTCTGTGTTAGGAGAAGGGTAAACAAAAAACCGATCGGTTCTGTGACAGAAATGGAAATATACATCACCGCATCAAGATTAGGCGACAGTTAGAATGACGAAGATTAAGTTGCATTTTTTGTTGTCAGAACTTGCAAAAGGTTTTCCAAAAAGTACGTCAAAACGGCTTGGCTTGGACTTATGCTTCATAATTATTATATGCTTGACTTGACATTTTCAAGAGGGTTGAAATATTAAACTCGATCCTATATTGCGAAGATTGAAAAGGGATTTACTAAATTCAAGCGGCTTCAAAGGTAGAGATAACCGTAGTCAATGATGAGAGCATTAGGAATATGATAACGGAATATTTCTTCCAACAAATTAGTGCTACACACATCTCGCCGAACTATCGAATTATTGCAAGGAAACTTTTCCGGGTGCGTTATTTCGAGAAATGATATTTTACCAAGAGGCATATGTGAAAAAGTTATCGAAAATTGGGTCTCAAGTCGACGAAGCAGAGCATTTATAGTGTATTAAGTATTAAGAACGGTAAGGACAGTTTACCGATCGAAGACAATGTTTTAATGTTTCGCTCAGTCCCCAATTTTGTCTGACATCAGTAATTCCTTAACATTCGTGCTGCTTATACTATTTTTTGCACGATCAACACACAAAATTTGAAAGAAAAATAAGATTTGAAAATTATTTTGACATATTAAAAAAATATTTGTCATTTTTGAAGTAAGCTTTGATTTTTGCTTTTATTTATTTACCGTCTCGCCTCCTGCACGGTAAGTGAAGCACATCACTTACCGACGTGATTCACATCACTTACCGTTCAGTAATTTGTAAATAAGACCTACTGTCTTGGAAACACTATCGGAAAACATAAAAAATAACATTTTTATTGTTACGAATTTTTTTGCTTAGCAACAAACACGAAAGCAAACTGCATGGTAACTCCAGACTCCGAAGAAGGAGGGGTTTTACCTATTGCCAGTTTACTTAAATGATTTTGCTTACAAGCAAAAATAATGAGTGCGCAAAACTAAAAATTTATCTGAGAAAATCAGAGAGGTCGTGTGGTATTTGATGAGATAAATTCCAAAGTCAACGCAAAATGAAACAATTTAATTATTATTTTATTTTTAAACTTAAAATATTAATTGTTACATTGACAACTATAAAAAATCTGATGTGGTCAGCACATTACCTTCCGTCAGTTATATGAGGTATTTACGAAAATTCTACCGGTGAACTGTTACCGGTAAACAGCTTTTATCAGTTTATAGCTACCGGAATCGATATTATAAGAACGCAAGTGGTAAACAAGGTAGATCCATAACCTACGAAAAAATTTGAAAATTTAAAACAGATTAGAAATTTAACGTAGTTAACAAAATGAGCAGAGTCCTACTTTGGACACATTTCCACTTTTACCGCGCACGTTTCGCTTTGCATAACTACATTTTTTTAAGATTAGATTCTTCATGAATCCAGTATATGGATTTGGTAGATATTGAACAATTTTCGAACACGGTAACTTTTTATCACTCGTGTTTCCGAACACAGTCGGTAGATGCGGTATCTACCGGTAAAATTTTCGTAAATGCGTATGTATTTTCTATAAAATCCATACATAAAGTTCCTTGCAAAAGATTATAAATTTCTTGCATGTATTTTATACAAATTTCATACAGAAAATTTCGAGCAAAAAGATCTTAACACAAATATACTACGAATATGTCATTGCACTTGACACTGACATCTTTCAATCAGAATTTTCTTAATATAGTAGTAATTTATAAAATTTAATTTCTTTATAATTTTATAACTCTATATCCATTTAATATGAAGTATAAAATGCAGTCAAATCGTATAGAGAATACAATGTTCTTTAATATTTATAATAATATTAAATGTGAAAAAATTATATTTAACATCGTTTTTTCAAGAAAAACTGTTAAAATCTGCAAATGAGGGTACTTCCGGGTGACCAATTATAACCAAAATCTAATCAGCTCTTCATGTGGATGCAACGAAGAGGAATACGAAATATTATCTGCTTTGGGTCACATGTATTAAGAATGAACGAAAATATCTAATTCAATGTTGAAAGAAATGAAATCGATGGTCCTTCACGTAATCCTTCGAGGTAGAACATTTTGATTCCCCACAATTTGCTACCAAATTGTTCGTATAAAGACCTCGTGGTTAATGTTACTTCTTTAAGCACCGTAAACACATTCCACGCTTGAAACACCAAAAATTCCCTGGAAACTTTTTAATACGCATTAAATTCCCTATTTGAGGTGAATTTGTTAAAGTTAATATTGTTAATGGGCTATTGAAATCCCCAATTCTCAGAGTGCAAATTACTTAGCGATATAAAATTTATATGGCGATATTAAAGTAGGGAAACTCTGCCGATTATGTCGTAAATTAATGTAAAATACTCACATAAGCCCATCGTAACTTCCTAGGGCTGAAGGACGATCAACTTGTGGACAGTATTGCCGTTAAAGGATTACAAGTATTGAAGGAGTGAAGTTAGGATACGTGGGAAATGTTGATGAACTTGTTCATCCTCTTGTGTAACACATTAACTTGTCATACGTTATTATATGAGGAAGAAGAGGGTCACATAGAATGTGGAGAAGGGTCTTGCAACTATGAATAAGAGTTGCCCCAATAGGGGAGTTCCACTTTGTGAAATTTTGTATACTTACTAAAAGTTATACAGTAAAAAAAATAAAGAACTCTGATTAAGGCCATTTACAAATAGTATGATTTAGCTTATGTCTCACTAAATTATTACGAACTGTTTATTGCTAGGATACGGTGTATGTAAACATATGTATAATAACCGGGGCATTATATGAGGGCATAATGTTTCATTATGTCCTCATTATAATCCGATCATCGTTTATGGATTTTAAATTAGAAATAAAATGAACGCTATATAATGAAAATTATCTTCTTTTGAATTATAATTCATTACAATAATAATAAGGATTGATTACAACAATTAATGCATTAATTGATTACAACAATTAATATAATAAGAAAACAGCTTTGAAAGCACAACAGAAATCATTTTTAATTTAATTATAATACTTAAAATTGATTGTGAAAAGGGCCTTAAAAAGCAATTTATTTTCACCACACATATAAATAGTAAGTACGTCGAATTGCAAACTGCAATGTTTCGCATTGATTTTGGACGAATGACGGATCACAAATTTTTAGGTGGCCGATATTTATCCACATTTGAATTCATTTTTGATATTATTTACCGTCACATGTGACATATCCAAAGCCGTACAAACTCTCTGAAATGTAATAATATTCAGAAATAAGTGCATAAGAACAGTGTCGGACTGGGACATTTTTCTGAGTGTGGCGATTTGGATTACCGGGCCCCCTATTCTGAGCCATTCAAAATATTATTAATGAAACAAAGATGGTTATGAATGAAGGTTTTTTTTAAATACATTAATGAATGTAAACATTAAGTAAGGACACAAGCTGAACCCAAGAATCCGTGACATTAACGATCAACATGGGAAAACAGATTTATTGAAATACTCCTTGCATGGGGATCTCAAGCAATATAAGAGTTCTGATGTCGGGTAAATTAGACAAAAGTTTCCCCATCAGAAGACCATTTTAATGGTGTATTGTTTTATATAAAAAAAGTACTAATTGGAAGGTTAATTGGATAGAAAGCTTCTTTGTTTTTTAAAAGTTGTTTATTATGTTGACAACTAAAAGACGACGTTTCGGCACATGGTTATGGCCATTATCAAGTCAGAAAAATTGAATTTACATTCAGTCAATTTTTAAATTATAAATAAATTTACTGAATGTAAATTCAATTTTTCTGACTTGATAATGGCCATAGCCATGTGCCGAAACGTCGTCTGTTAGTTGTCAACATAATAAACAACTTTTAAAAAACAAAGAAGCTTTCTATCCAATAAACCTTCCAATTAGCAAAATTCACAGCTTCAGAAAATTTACAACATAAAAAAAGTACATACATAGACGAAAACGGTAAATTTTGAAATGGTTTATTTTAGAGAATAACTACAAAAAAAATTTAAAGTATTTTATGTATTACCAAAGATAACTGTACTAGTTGTATAGAATTAGCAGTAATCTAATATGAAAATCGCGTCTCAAACACGTATATTTTGGTCGCGATTTGGCACATAGATTAAATAACGCATAGGTATGCGAAGTATGCATTACGAAGTTAATGAATTTAAATATTAAAATTATAAATATATTGTAATAATCATTTTTGGAACATTTTCTTTGTTATAATCAAATCATATTAATAGTGAATGGTGAATACTATTAAAGATAATCTTTTTTTGTAGGTGCAATGTTTATAATTAATTTTCATTTTAGTGCTATCTTTCTCAATTGATAATATTAGGTCGATATAAAATGTTAAATGAATTACTATGCATTGTTGTTTCGATTTACATTTTTTGTCTATGGGACGCTTAAAATTTAAGCCTTGTTGGTGCAATTGGGAATACTTAAGTTTAAGTACAATCCCAAGAGTTAAGGCGTCAAAAATTGTTATTAAAATGACAGTTAATTTAACTCCTACCAAGTATTCTGTTTCGTGAATAGATCTCATATTAAAAATTTTAATCCGGAATAAAAATGGAGTTAGTTAACTCTGAATTTAATCATTTTTATGAATCTGGTAATGAAAGTCTACTATGTGAAAAGTGAAACGTCACATCAAACCACACAGAACTTAAAACTAAATTTTATATCTACTACATAGTAGATTTTGCACATGCCCGTTGAGCACGTATTTCTAGAACACACTGGCCGGGGTGATGATGGAGTTTGGGATGAAGACAGGGATAGAAGTAAGCTTATATTATTGGCGTGTAGTTTTCTTTGACACGCTACGCTTGTTCTCTGGTTAAGGTCAGACTTTTGAATTATGTTTATACTTGATCTAGAATCAGTTCTATAAGATTTTTTTCTCTTTATCATATTAAAAACTATTAACTAAGTATGATAGTTACAAGTTTAGACCGGGCCCTTTCGCTCGCCGGGCCTGTGGCGATCGCCACATCGCCACAATGGCCAGTCCGACGCTGCATAAGAAATAAAGAACTGAGATCTGTTATGTGAAAACGAATCTCAAAATATAATACTTACATCATCTGCAGACGAGAATGGAATAATTAGGGGAACATTTATGCGTTTCTCTTCCTCAAAGTATGCAGAAGCATTCAAAATAATTTCTTTCCACCGTTCAAACTATCTTTCGAAACATCAAATTCGCCCATTCCATCATCTTCAATGATATAGAACGTTGATGTTTTAAAAATAAATAAATGTTGATGATAAACAGAATAATTAAACAACATCCTTAGCAACGCCAAAACTTAAACATTAGTGTCATCAAAATTATTATAAATGAAAACTTATTTCACATGCCCTCGGGCTAGATCCTCATCGCCCTCCTGGCATTATCATCATCATAACGCCCTTGGTACATAAAATATTATTGAGCTTCAAGTAAATTGCCATTTCCGGTTATTCGATTTACACCAAAATCTAATGGGCTCTTTGCATATTAGAAAAAGGTTGAAATACAAGGTTTCAACATTTTCTGACAGTATTTGAGTTAAAGCGGAGCTTCCACACATGCACACAGACATCATCGTGAAAATGTTAAAAGTGGATTTTAGGAACCTTAAAACGTGGTCATTTACCAAAATCTCGATATGCGATTTTTAGCACGATCCCTATACATCCCTTACCAAGGGTAGCGGGAGATAGTAAATAAAAATACATGTCTCTTATTTTTTTCATATAGATTAATATAAAAAAAAATTCAAAAATTGTGAAACTCCCTTATTAGATATATAACATAAATCAATTAGGTGTCTATGGCGATGTTAAAATTTTTTGAAATGTTCAGTTATATTAATAATAGCTATTAACATACCTAGGAATGTTATGTATATAATAACTGCCGAAGATGTCGTTTGAAATCCGAGCTCGTAGAGCAAGGATTTTAAGACATCTAAGGCTTGTTATGATTAATAACATCCGTGGTTTGTTCAATAGTTTATCGGTTTCAGAAAATTAAGACATTATTGATAAATACCATTTTTTGAAATTATATCATTAATGCTACTTTCAGATTCCTATGGTTAACAGAACAATTATTTTGACAGATGGCAATATGACAAATATTCAAATTATGTGCTTTGTTCCACATGTTTATTACTTTAGAATAAAGTAGACCGTATTTAGAACGATAGGCTAACGTTATCTGCATGTATTAATGAAGAGCATTATATTTTCATTTTATTTTATTTTCATTTTGTAGACCGTTGTTGACAAGTCAGTATGGTAATAATATTACCATACAGATACAGTTATTACTCAGTTACCAGCATACTTTTGTACATGTAAACAATGGAATAATATCCCGAAACCGGTAAATGTTATTACCTTCGGTTTTTTTTAAGCATGGGTTGAAGTTAGCTGTCTGTACCTGACAGTTATCATCATGTAAATAACCTAAAAAGTGTATTTCTGTATTTTTGCTCTCAGTTTATAGTTGTAGAAGAAGTATAGTGTGTGATTCATTTAATAAACGCTTCTAAAACTTGTTACTAACATTAGAAAGGCATATGAAACCAAGTACAAAGAGCTTTTATTAGTTTGCAGAAAATGAAACAATTATTGCGATATAATTATTAAACAGTAATTGTCGTTCATAAAATGTAATTAAGTAAAAATAAATTTCCTTTGTTCATTACAAACTTTAATATTACCATAATTAAGGTTGAGAATTTCTTTTAAAATTAGCTTTTAAAAGAAAATAATTTTCCCTTCATGACTTAACTATTTTGTAGTGGTCGACAGAACTTTACGGTTAATTTTGTTTGACAAAGAAGAAAGGATGTAAAATGTAATATGCACTAAAACTACTACACGTACACTGGGCTACTTTTATTACTTCATTTTGTTTAAAACGATCGTAAAAACACGAAACAAAAATAAACCACTGTCTAATATATCTAGTAAATGAATGCATTCATCAGCAAATATTGCTGCAACCAGCGCAGACTTTCATATTAAATTTAATTTGTAAATATCAGGCGAATTACTTTGACTACGGGTCGTAAAAGCGTAAAACAATACACTAATTAGAGGAATTCTGCTGTAGCAATTGAATTAAGTTATGTTTTACTGTTTTACTAGCCGAGTTTAAAATAATAGTATATTATACAGAAAGGTATATAAAGCTACATCGTACTAAATGAGTTTGTATATTTGATGTCAACGGATGGGCGAATTGATGGAGAAAAGAATAGTATCTAGAGATGCTCGGTTGAAGGTATATAATGGAGTGCTTGGGTCTACTTTGATATACGAAAGCGAATGTTAGGCATGGACCGGAAAGCATAAAAAGAGGATAAATGCCGTAGAATAGATACGAGGGTTGCGCTGAAAAGTGTTAGTTAGTAAAAGATCGATGCATTTTTAAACAAAAAATCTTTATTTTTTTTCAAAATATTCTCCATTCAGACTAATACACTTGTGCATTCTTTGAAACCACTTTTTAAAACATTTGGAAAATTCATTTTCTGAAAGATTCTCAAAAAATTTTGAAATTCTGTGCGTCTGCGCTGGAAAATCTTTCACCTCGCATCATTTTTTTAACAGTTAGAAACAAAAAGAATCGCACGGCGCCAGATCTGGGCTATACGGTGGATCAGTTACCAATTGAACTCCCGAATCTTTCAAAAAATCTAATGTTCTGACAGCAGTGTGGGAGGATGCGTTGTCATGATGGACTAAGATGTTACGCAAACCGGTCCTTTGGCGACCTGTTTGTAATTTTGCAAACATCTGTGGTAAAGCCACTTCGCAGAATTAACAGTTCTGCGATCTTCAAGTGGAATAATTGACGCTTCTACCACGAATTACTTTTGTGGGCAATTCTTCATCTTCGAATACCCAAAAACTAGACTGCTGTTTAGTTTCAGGGTCGTAACTGTATACCCAAGATTCGTCACCTGTTATAATGTAGGTCATACTTGCTTGGAAGCTCCTCAGTCAAATTTTTGCAACATAAATTTATACCAGTCTACTCGATCCTGTTTTTGACTTTCTGAGAGCAAATGCGGTATCCAACGGCTTGCTAGCTTTCTTACCCTAAGATGTTTATGCAAAATGGCATTCACCGCCGAGGATCCAATCTTCACTTCCTCCTGAATCTCCCTATAAGTAATACTTCGATTGGACTGAATCAAGATTGCCACACGATCAACATTTTCTGAAGACGCTGCATCCGAAGGTCTTGCTTCGTCTTCTAGCAGCTCTCGCCCTCGTCGAAATTCGCGGAACTAATGACTAACAGCGGATAATGAAGGTGCAGCATCGCCAAAAGCTGCTATCAATTTTTCATAACTTTGCTGGTATCCTGTCTTTTACAGTCATAGAAAATCATAGCTCTAAAGGCAGTTCGCGGAATGCTCATTTTAACTGAATTAAAAATGCAAAACTACGTACGAAATTTACTATGTTTCACAAGGAAATCTGAACGTTTGACAATTGCGGGTAACGAATGTCAACTAATGCGACATTCAATTTTTGCAATTGTTTCTAGCCAATTGAGCTGCCATGGCCTGCTACTAATTATTAACAGAGCATTCTTTGTATCATAACATAAAATATTTATAATATCACGTAAATAATTTATCAGATTACAGTATGTGCGAGAATGTAGCATTATTTTTAAAAAGTTTTAAACTATATTTTGTATATACGAGGCGTTACCCAAAATTTTGTGCCATTTAAAATTCGAAATATTAGGCGTCGGTCGGGATCGAACCCAATTCACCAGATTCGCTACCAGACACTCAGGCACGTGGCCACGAGACCCCATGCCCATACCTCCTACAGATAAATAGGCTACCAATAAATAAAATAGATGAGTACAAAATAATTCCCAATAATACAAAAAACGTTTACCGCCAGTTTTGACAACCAACATTTTTTTCAGACAATACATTGACTTTGACGTAATTGGTCAGTTTTAAGTGGTTTCAGTTATTTTAGAAAGCATGTTAAACAAAAATTTACTATTTTGCTAATTCTATCCTTTGATGTGACAATGATTCTCTTTGAGACGTGAATAACCACATCTATCATGTCTAATAGAAAACTTAATGTATGTACATTGATTTACACTTCCATAACAATAACAGCACTCCAAGTGCGTCTGTCACGTCTGCTTGTTAGTAGCTCACATCCAGCTCTGTATTTTACTGGGTCGGTTTTATGACATACGTGTTACGAGCAAACTAAACAAAACAACCCTGTTCTACCTTACATCCGTTATGCATGTCGAAGCTTAACACGGCCAATTGTCTTTTTTATTACACGCGATGAGTTTTTGAGCTTCAATAAAACTTTTCGAATCAAACAAAAGTTGTCCTCTGTTTCTTCCTGTGTTTTTGTTGTTGTTTGACGGTTGTCAATGGCACTTTGATAAATCAAAACGAACTTGCGATTCGGAAGATCACCAGCAGATGTTTATTCAATGTAGTGTTTTGTTTCTGTTTTATGTACAGAGGAAAGCAAAGCACCGACATTGAGAAACTGGCGACTGGGGGCTGTATCTTTTCGTTGGTTTTATCTTTGTGTATACTACATTATGTTCAAACAAGGGAAAACGCTTTTGAATTAAATCTGTGCTTTTTATGGTTTGATTGATGTTTTGTTTTTGAATAATGGTTCGTGTTGAAAATAATTAACTGTTTAAATAAAGAAATTTGTTGCGGTTTACAACAGTGCACGAATTGCGGTTAATGAAGTTTGTGTTTAACGGAAAAACTTTTGATACATACCTATTTGATGATATGTATTAGATCTTACATTTTTTTTAATTTTTAAAAGAGTCAATGCTAATTCAAATATACCTATTAAGTCACAAATTAGCAATGGTGTTGCGAAAAAAATTAACATATCTTTTTTCTTCTGAAATTCCAATAAGTACGTTCTACAATATTATTAAATATGATTTTCTGTTCAAATTTCTGTATATATTAAGCACAGTTGCAGTTTAAAAATATACTTTTTGAATTGGCGCCAAATTACACTGCCTGTGACATCAGAAAGACATTAGCCAATGACAAAACTGGAAAGATGATAAAAAAAAAATAACAAATATATCATACATCAACGTCAATGATTGCTTTAATGACAACTGTGTGACATAAGGTCTGACTTATACTACAGCGTGATTTTTGGTTCTTTAGCGTAGTTCTTAGTTATTTATTATCATATTATAGCGTTATATTTCATAATTTAATGCCCAGTACTATAAAAGATGGATAAGTAAAGCACTAGCAAAGTAAAATTTATTCCTGAAGTAAAATAGTTTATTCCAGAGATTTTCGTCAAAACAAGAATAAAAATACTGGCTATGTAAATTTACAGAATAAATTACTCCACCGATATTCGAGGAAGTAAATTTTATTCTGTAAAATAAATTTGACACATGTCAACATTAATTAAATTAAATTCATTATAAATTTCATCCCATGTATTATTTTTGCATTTATTTATCTCCAACATGTTTGCTTTCTCTATTTCTGAGTATTTTTTCCCCTTTCTCTCTTTTTTCCATTCTAACTGACTCCTGACACTTTATGACACACACCAAGACTCACACTTTATTTTATATTTTGACTTTTGGATTTATTTCGTGTCGGGAACATACAAAATACAATATTATTAATACATATATAAAACATATTTCAGCGACACATTGTTTGGAATAGATCCTCTTCATTTGGAGATTGACATTATCGTCAGTAGTGGTCTTAAGAAATACCGTCTAGTAATGTTTTATGCTGGGTTTATCAATCTCTCTTATGCTCCAGTAGTGCAAAGATTAGCCGGTATAAAAAACCGTAGCCTGAGTGCATCATTTTCCAGCTAAAAAATTAAATGTATTCAATAGTTCTTATTATTATAAAAATATTTATATTTATATCAAATTAATCTTTATAACGAAGAGGTTTTGATTTTATGTTTTTTTTTTCTTTATTTGCGACAACCATTTCATTCTTCGCTTTGAGGCACTACTAGAAATATTTTTCCCTGTTATCAGTTCTATTTGGGCACACTGCACAAAATACTTTTTTACAACCATGTAGTAGTTGACAGCCGTCATGACTGTCACTCATTTAAATTCCGTCGGTAGCAAATGTAAGCCACACCCTCATTGGTTAGGTCCTTTCGAACGTCTTCAGGCGACAGGGGAAGCAGAAATTCAAACATTATAATTTCAATGACAATTTTCTCATGAATAAACAATAATACGAAAAAAATTAAAAATCTGATGTGGCCAGCACCAAACCTCCCGCTATTTAATTTTTATTAATTTAAATATACATATGCAATAAATAAAAGGCCTTCAAGTTCCAATATTCCTTATTTAATAATATTGAGGACGTTTCGAGCTAAATCCGCTCATCATCAGCTACATAACAATTGGTCAAATTATAAAAATATACATAACATTGTGTGCTCATTGACTTACCAACTAACAAATTTTAAGTTGAGTATTATATGTATGTATTTATTTATAATACTCAACTTAAAATTTGTTAGTTGGTAAGTCAATGAGCACACAATGTTATGTATATTTTTATAATTTGACCAATTGTTATGTAGCTGATGATGAGCGGATTTAGCTCGAAACGTCCTCAATATTATTAAATAAGGAATATTGGAACTTGAAGGCCTTTTATTTATTGCACATTATCAACATGGTTCCCTCATACAACATTTAAATTAAATATACATACTTACATATTTAGTTATTGCGGAAACTGTATTAAGATTCATTCCATATAACTATGGGTCTATTTACTATTTTGTTTTTAAAACGTTACTATTATTAATTTGAAATTCTTTAAAGTTCTTTGACAGTGACATTTATCTGTCAGTTACATACTTTTGAGATATGAACTGTGTAACCAAGGAGTTTTGCTTGATTAAAGCGTAGGCTCCGGGATTAAAATTATAGATAATTTTATAAATTTATTCATAAAATATATAGAAAAAGTTTTTATGCAAATCTGTAGAAAATTTATTAATCTTTAATTTTTATAATAACACAAATCTTAAAAAATAACATTTGCATGTATTTTTCGAAGAAAATTTATTTTGAGCTTCAACTAAAAAGCCATTTCCGGTTATTTGATATACACCAAAATCTAATGGCCTCTTCCCATATTAGAATAAGGTAAAGGTTTCAAAATTTCCTGAATAATAGTATTTGAGTTAGAGTAAAGGATCCACATACAAACACACACACACGCACACACACACACACACACACACACACACACACACACACATCCACACACACACACACACACACACACACACACACACACACACACACACACACACACACACACACACACACACACACACACACACACACCCACACACACACACACATCCACACACAGACATCATCGTGAAACTGTTAAAATTGGATTCTAGGGACCTTAAAACGTGGTCATTTACCAAAATCTCGATATGCGACTTTTAGCACGATCCCTATACCTCCCTTACCAAGGGTAGCGGGAGGTAAAAATAGGGGCTAAATATTTTATCTTATTATTTTGATTAAATCAAAGAAAAAAAAAACGTGCAACACCTCATTATGCGACTAATGCTTCTCTCTCTGTATTAGGCCGCGAACTTTTAAATTCACCCTTGTAGTTCTCTGATCCCAATTATCAAATAGCACAAAACTGACTCCTGTGATGCCATCTCCCCAACAGCTTTGATAGCCAGTGATGCGATGCCTGGAAAACGCCATATCAACTTTAAAATCCTTACTAGATATTTCTATCGACAGAAACACCCTTCAAGTAACATCCTACTTCATCTACTCTCCTCAACAAGCGTTAGCAAATTTGTATCGGAGCTGTGTCGGACACGACGTCTCCCCGCATCAGGCAAATCCTCCCCCTGTCAGTGATTGATACAGGTCTCTCGCGTAATCATGATGACGCTCGGCATCGCGCAAGACGCGAATTGATGACACCAACGCGTAAGGGTCTTTATCACCAAGTAGAGAGGAGAGAGTTGCGGGAGAAGAGAAGATAACACGAAGGGGGGTGGTTAGAAAGAGCTAATTTAGCAGTGGTGAGGTAGGTGACAATGTAGAGATGGTTTAAGGTGTGAATTGTAAAAAAATCTGATGTGGCCGTGATATTACCTTCCGGAAGTTGAAAATTGAAAATTTGAAACAGGTTAGAAATTTGATGTAGTTAACAAACTGAGCAGGGTCCTACTTTGAACACATTTCCACTTTTAACGCGCGCGCTTCGCTTTGCATCACTACCATTTTTTGAGATTAGATTTTTCATGAATCCGGTAGATGGGTCTGGTAGATATTGTACAATTTTCGAACACGGTTTTACCACTCGTGTTTTCGAAGTCGGTAGATGCGGTATTTACCGGTAGAATTTCCGTAAATGCCTGTGTATTTTCTATAAAATCCATACAGAAAGTTCTTTGCAAAAGATTCTAAATTTCTTGTATGTACATTACCTTTCGACAGTTGTATGTATTTTATATAAATTCCATACAGAAAGTTTCGAGCAAAAAGATCCTATATTTCGAGTAAAATTATAACACAAATATACTATGAATATGTCAATTGACACTGACATCTTTCAATCAGAATTTTCTTAATATATAGTATGTTCCGTAACGCAACCGTTTCGATCAAGTTTACGGTTTTGTGTTCCGTAAGTCCTGAAATTATTTACCGATTTCTATTTGGAACGCGGTTTCTGAAAAAAGTTGGTAAAAGTCAGGCCACGGCAACCTCGAAATAATCCTGGTTTCTCTGGTATTTTTACCCCCACTACCGCTACTATCAAACATCATCATAACAAAATCAAACGAAATACGTCAATGTCAAATTTCTAAATCGAATTAGTAGTATTACTAATATTTCTTATAGACGTAAGTACGAAAACATTATTTATGTTTGATATATTGTTGGTTGTGTTATTTTCATTGGCATTAATGTATGTATGTATGTATGTAATAGAATGTTAAATTTCGTTGTCATATTCAACGTTATCATTCATTTGGTTAATTTTTATTTTTGTTAGGTTGTGTCAATTTTAAATGTCATACGATTCAATGTCAAATCTGTCCCGAAATAGATGAAAATATTCAGGAACCATGGTGTACCCGGAATCAAGACACTGATTTTTTTGGTTGACTTACGGAACACAGTAATAGTAGCTGTTTCTAGCATAGCTAGCTAATTTATGTAATTTATGGGTCGATTCTGTTCACATCTGTAAATCTTACAGATCTGTAAATTTGTAAATAATGAACAAAATCGCAATAAAAGCTGCCACTATTATGTATAATTTTATATTAATCAACTAAAATAGATGCGTTTTTGTCAGGTATTTACAGATTTACAAACGTGAACAGAATCGCCACATTAATTTCTTCATAATTTTATAACTTTATATCCATTTAATATGAAGTATAAAATTCAGTCAAATCGTGTAGAGAATACAATGTTCTTTAATATTTATGATAACATTAAATAGCAATGCGAAATTCTAATATTTTAAAAATTAATAACTTTGACAGACCCTTTCATACAGTTTTCCGATCTAGTTCTAATATAAATGACCCTACTTTCTATAAGTCTCACAGAAATATTATGCAGCTGAAATAGAGCTTAAAAGACAATATAGTATTAATAAACTTCAAGGGCGTATAACAAAGGAACAGCATAATAAATTTATTTTAATTTTAAAACCGTTGGCCATATCCCTTTTGTGAATTTTAATTTTAAAAGCTTATAGTTTATTTTGTGCCGGATAAGCTGCGAAAAAATACCTAAAAAAATCTGATAGAATGAAAATGCGTGCATGCCCTTTATCCTCGGTTGTTTCGACATTGTTTGCATCTGACGCCTACGTTTCCTCGATCCCTATGGTCTGCTTGATCTCGGTGTACAAAAAATATTTAATTCCAGAAAAAAAGTTGCGTTAAATAAGTTGGACACTCCCGGGTATACTCGGCTTATTTATGATGTTCCCGTCTACGTATTTTCACTTTTAAATTGCGCCCCACACTTTATTTATTTTTTGCTAAATTCACTTCGTGGGTGACGCGAGAATATTTATACCCACATGTGGTTTAATTTGCATCTAATTGAATTATTGACAAAACAAGTCAGAGCTGCACCAAATTATATCCCCTGTTATAATGGATATAAGCCGTGGTGATATATTTATATATGAATATTAATAAACAAAGTCGTTTATGGTAAACCCAACCCAACCCTGTCCATGTATGAACACAGTCTCTTCCAGGTAATATTTTGTAAGAGTATGTATAAAATCCTCATGGAGCAGTTTCTTGTTCGTTTTTGTAGCAGATGTCGATTTTTGCGCGGTCGTAAAGAACAAAAATGAAACAAACAATATTTAATCGATAGCTCTTCAACTGCAATTGAAAGCAAAAAGGATGATATAAGTTTATTGCTTCGCTAAATTCCTTGTTGTCATGATACAATTCGCTTACTCTCCGAGAAATATTGCTCATTGATACAAGGAAAAAGTACATTACAGCAGAGGGAATAGTTTTACTTCTGAACATCTTTTTTGGAAAAGAATAAACCAGTTTTTTACCTCCCGCTACCCTTGGTAAGGGAGGTAAAGGGATCGTGCTAAAAATCGCATATCGAGATTTTGGTAAATGACCACGTTTTAAGGTCCCTAGAATCCAACATTTTCGCGATGATGTATGTGTGTGTGTGTATGTGTGTGTTGTGTATGTGTGGATCCTCCACTCTAACTCAAATACTAAGAAAATTTTGAATCCTTGTATTTCGAACTTTTCTGTAATGGAACGAGCCATTAGATTTTGGTGAAAATCGAATAACCGGAAATGTCACTATCAAAGAACTAATCATTTCCAAATAATATTATAACGTTTTAAAAAGAAAAAAACTAAATAGAACAATAGAAAAGGAATTCAATACAGTTTCCAGCATAAGTAAATATGTAGGTCTGTATTTAGATTAATAAAAATTCACGATTCACAAAAATGTTTAAGTTAATCCTCATTTTTGGATTAGTAAATTCTATTCTATCCCGGTATTTAAAATTTAATCTTCATTTTATTATAGTTCCGGTGGCTCAATAGTTAGAGCAACGCCTCATGTCATGAGTGCCATCGGGACTCTAAATTCGAATCCCACTAAGGCATGGAAGTGTGTGAATGTGAATCCACTCTGTTGAGGGATTAAAAAAGAGGTAGTTATTTGGATTAGATTAGACAATATTTTAAGAAATAAACTGTGAAAATTGGAGTAAAATTCGCTAATCCAAAAATAAGGATTAACTTATTCTTTTTTGTGACTCGGGCTGTAAATGGCGGGAGGTATTGTGTTGGCCACACCAGATTTTTTATGTTATATACCTAGCTATTAAAACAAAACGCTATCGCGACAAATTTCTTAGGTCAAGTTTCTGTGACATTTTATAGTGTCATCTCCAAGTTTGGCTCCAATCGCTTAACATATATCATTTTTATATCAGTTTAAAGAAACGAAAATGAGTGATTTGAAACTTGAACATAGAAGCATCATAAAATTTCTATCGAAAAAACGCAGTAGCCCAAAGAATATCCATGAGAGAATGGTGGCAGTGTATGGAGAAAACAGCTCGTCCTATTTCCAAGTTAAATATTGGTGCAAGCAGTTCAAATGGGCAGGGAACTCATTCATGATAACCCAAAGTGTAGAAGATCTCTGGAAGCACGAACTGAAGAAATCATCAACAAAGTTGAAGATTTGGTGTTGACCGACCGCCGAGTAAAAGTTTCAGTTTTTGCTAGAGAAATAGGAATATCAGAAACGAGTGTTTTTAAAATTCTAGACAAAGATTTGGGAATGAGAAAAGTGTCGGCACGATGGATTCCCAGAGTGCTCAGTCCCGAACAAAAACTGTGCAGACGACAAATTTGCGAGGAGAATTTGACTAATTATAACCGGGGATGAGACCTGGGTACACCATTTTGAATCTCTCACGAAACAAGAATCCATGCAATGGATTCACAAGGGCTCTCCACCACCCAAGAAGGCGAAGACACAATGTTCTGCGAAGAAACTGATGGCCACAGTTTTCAGGGACGCAGAGGGTATTCTTTTAATTGAGTAGATGCCAAAAGGGACTTCAATAACGGGGAATATCTACAAAGACACAATTAAGAACTTGAAAGCGGCTATACGTGAAAAAGACCCCACAATTATGCTCAGAAAACTCTGCCTCTGCACGACAACTGCAGGGTGAACAAAGCACGAATTGTTCAAGTAGTAGTCTCAATGAACAATATCCACTTTACAGTCGTGACCTCGCCCACTGTGAGTATTATCTCTTTCCAAAACTCAAAAAACATTTGAAAGGGCGTCGCTTTTTATCGAATGATGACTTGGAAAATGCCGTGGAATCGTGCATAATTACCAAAAGATTTTTTTTTTTGAAGGCATAGCTTTTTTAGAAAAACGTTGAAATAAGTGTGTTAGTGTTAACGGTTTTTATGTTGAAAAATAAAATTTTATTTGTTCTCTAACTCGTTGTTTTCATAGCTAGGTAGATAACATAAAAAACTCTCCTCGCACATCCCGCTATAGGTAAGGGAGTATGTTTTCGGTCCAAAAATCCGATAGTGTTTTCCGCGAATAGGAATTAGAGTCCTCACATCACGTTTTTACTATTTTTACAATGATGACTACCTCTGTGTTTGTTTGTATGTGTAACGATTTCTTCTTCACGAAAACAATTAACAAATTTCTATTTTCCGTATTAAAGCCTTTTGTATTCGTATAAATTAATATAAAGATAAAGAGATGATTAGATTTTGGGTAAAATTGGACAACCGAAAGTTGTAATTTACTTGAAGCCCATAACAGGTTTTATGAAAAACTATAATCAAATATAAACCAATACAATCAAATTAGTGTATACGAATTTTATATCATTGGGAACAACATTAAATTTTGACTAAAATTGATAAACCAGAAGTGATACTTTACTTGAAGCTCTGAATAGATTTTCGTGAAAAGATATACTGCGATATAATCCAAAACTTTTAAATCAATGAGAAGTACATATTATAATTTTGCTAAAATTGATAAACCGGATTTATTTAAACTCTAGACAGATATCCTTGAGGGAATATGATCCTTAACTTCTCAAATTTGGTATGACTGGAAACAGCAACTTAGATTTTGACTATAATGATGTGGTACTTAACTTGGAGCTGTTAAAAGATTTTCGTGGAAGAACATAAAAAAATATAATCCAAAATTTCGTATTACAGATTTTTCTATTTATTGGAACAACAAATTAGATTTTGTTTACAAACGTTCAACCTCTATTTTAAACGGAATTGGCGAAAGGTCATGTTCTGGCCACATCAGATTTTTTCGAATATAATAATAAATCATTATTTTTTGATACGGCTATTTGTATTGTGAATCAAACAGATTGAAAATTTTACATATTTCAGATATGAGTGAAAATCAATACCTTTAAACGGCTTTGCCATAATTCTTGTAAACGGAGTTCAGTGATCCTGTTAAAATTTTCCCACTTTCAAATTCCAAAACATAATTGAATGCGGGATGGTTCCTTTATCCTATTATCCGATTATGGATAAACTGGATGTTTGGGGATAACACGATAAAACGAAAAACGTGCTTCATATTACAGAGTGTGATGAAAAAAGCCAGCAAAAAATTCTATAACGAATTTTTGTAATTTCCATGCGATAATATTTGGAAATTTATTTAAGAAATTAGTTGTTTATACGTTGGCTGGTTCTCTTTCCACTGAGCCTATCTAGCAGGCTATGATATTTTGAAACAAATTTTGTTTGGCATTTTAATCTAGTTGTTTACAAGGTTAATTATATTGACGGTTATTAAATATAATTGAATGTTGTTAAAATATATATTTTTCAAGTAATCCTTTCCCCAAAACATCATGGATTTGAGCAAAGAGCATTATTGAGCTGTGATTTTTTACAATTTCAAGCGTGGCTTAAGCCGTCAAGAATATTTTGAGGAAATCCATCGAGTGTTTCGTGACAAGTCGTGTTCCTTAGGTACCGTAAAACGGTGGTACAATAAATTTCAGCGTGGTCGACTTTTCTTAAATGACAGTTTTTGAGCTCCTAAGACAAAAATGGCAGTTACTAAAAAGAATATTGGTCTTGTTCAGAACATGATTAAAGAGGACCGGCATGTTACTGTCAGGAAAATTCAAGCAACTTTAAAGATTGGTGTGAAAGCAATTGCCATCATTTTACACCAAGATTTGATGGTACGTAAGCTTTGTTCTCGTTGGATTCCCCACAATTTGATTACAGTCAAAAAGAAAACCCTTTGATATGGTGCAGATTTATACTAGATCGCTTTGACAATGGATCGTCTCATTTGGTGTACATCATTAGAGGTGACGAAACATAGGTATACTGCTATGATCTCGAAAAAA
This sequence comes from Harpalus rubripes, assembly GCA_963082715.1. Taxonomy (NCBI): domain Eukaryota; kingdom Metazoa; phylum Arthropoda; class Insecta; order Coleoptera; family Carabidae; genus Harpalus; species Harpalus rubripes. Next base: position 4,211,459 of record OY720455.1, on the reverse strand, counting down.
AGCAGCAGTCGGCAGTTTGGATCTTTGGAAATGAGTCGCCTCCAACAAAAGTTATTCGCGAAAAAAGCCGAAACAAAAAGATGGTCGCCACATTTTTTGGAATTATTGGACATGTTTGCACTGTATCACTGAAGGACCGACGTACTGTTAATGCTGAATAGTACACTAATGTCTGTTTGCCTCAAGATCTCCAAAATGTTCGCGATAAACGTCCACTGCTGCTCGAACGACTGATTATTTTAATGCCCAAAACAATGAAATAATGGGTCATTCGCCGTATAGTGCAGACCTGGCACCTAATGATTTCTTTTTATTTCCATGTGTAAAGGATAAGTTACGGGGTTTACGTTTTACATCGGCCGAAGAAGCAGTTGACGCATTTAAGAATGAAATAAAGAAAATAACGCGGGAAGATTGGAAAAATTGTTTTGGAGATTTCATGGATGCAAAAATGTAAAGATTGTAAAGGGGAATGCCTTGAAAAATTATAAATAAATGTGTTTTGCAAGTAAATTGTGTAGTACTTTACTAGGTTCAGCGGAAAGAGGATAGCATTATAAGAACAGCATATTGCTGGTGCCCTGGTAATACCTCCTAAGACGCTAAATATGGGATGCGTCATTAAAGCCAGAAGATAAAGCAATGGATATCCTTCCATATGAGAAACTACCACCAGGTAATGATTAGAAATGGCCCATTTGGAAATATTTAAATCGCCTACGAAGTCAAATAGGAAAATGTGCAGTAAATATGTTCAACTGGGGGTACCAAGCAGAACCCACTTTATGTCATTGTGGTCAAGAACAAACAATGGCCCACATGTTCACGTGCGCTAACTTATAAGAGGAATGCACGAGAAAAGATCGGGCTAAGGCAACACCAACTGCTATAAACTGTACAATTTTTTGAATGAATACTATTTAGCTAGACCATTCTCTACCAGTTTTTGCGGACTGTTCTTTGTCTGGCATAAGGAGAGAATCTCTAGAGAAGATGCATCCTCTCCGTCCTAGTTTATGCCGGGTGATGCATCAGGCCTATGATATCCAAATTTGACTATTTATATAGTTTTAACAACAAGTGCTCAGCAGACTCATTCCGTGTGGTCCGGATGGGGTATTTCGCTACCGAAAATCAGTCATTTCAGTTTGTAAGGAGAAAAATTTGTTATAATGTATTATAATTATTGTGTACTTTTAATTATTTATGTATATTGTATATGGTTTGGAAACGAATAATAATATCCATTATCCATTCAGGGATTTAGATATATGTGTTTCCATAAGGGGAATGAAAGAAAATCTAATTAAACAAACACAATACCGTGAATTCAATTTCAGAGGCAGTATTTTTCTTGTAATCGACAGTTATTAATTTTATCCGGCGGGCATCATCATAATTAATCACGACCGCCAAACAGGAAGGTAAATTCCCTTGGTGTTGGTGAAACAACAGAATTGGATAAAAAATATGGACTTGAACACACAAAGTGAAAACTTTTAGTTCCACGCAATATGAAAAATTCCGGGTTTTATTAATTAAAAAATAATATTTGTTATTTTATCATAGTGGGAGATATATGTACGAGTCTAGGCATATATGCAGAGTGATTAAAAAATAACTGATTTCGTTGGTAATATAAAATTTCTTCAAATTGGTAAGACTGATACATAAATTTATTTCATGTCGTTGACATTGTTGACAATACTTTTGAAATTTTCAAATTTGACATTTACAATTTTTTTTTATTAAAATGATCCTTGTTTCCCTTACCGACACACTATTATTTCCATAGCCACAGACCAATAATCCGAAGTATTCCATTTATTCGAAATCCTATTAACTGTCAGGTCCTTGGTCCGATATAATCTTTTTGTATTTATTCTAAAAATGACCTGTTAAATAGTATTTCTGCTTCTATCTCGGGACCGATTCGAATTCACTTGGGGACTATTCAGAGATTATCTCAGTCAATGGCGTCATATTTGTTACTACAGCTACTAGATAATACATAGCTGACTCGCCCGCCATATTGGTGCCAAAATAAACGCAGTGGTTTATGAAATAAAAGTGCATTTCTTATAAGTTTATATAGTAACTATTTTACATAATCAAATATAACTTCCATTTTTGCCATATTATATTTATTTGAAATAATAAAATAAGAAAAAATACGGTTCGTTAAGATTTTTGAGGTTAGAGAAAAATACATGTATTGCATAAGTACCTGTAAAAATTATAACCATTTATAATGATTTGCACAATTTGAAGCAGAACAAACCGTCATTATGGATTATTTCTGTGCCTAATAATACTGTAAGACTGATATTGAATGTTTTAAGTGGCTCCAAAATGGTGGACGAGTCAGCTGTAATTTATCTAGTAGCTATATTTGTCAACATGGTTTTGTTATAGGTATCAAATAGGGATTTATACTATATTCCGTAAGTCAACCAAAAAAACCAGTATTTTGATTCCGGGTACACCATGTTTCCTGAATATTTTCATCTATTTCGGGAAACAATGACATTCAATCATATGGCATTTAAAATTGACACAACCTAACAACAATAAAAATTAACCAAATGAATGATAGTGGTGAATATGACATCGAAATTGAACATTTTACTACATTTAATGCCAATAATAATAATACAACCAACAATATAACAAATATAAATAATATTTTCATACTTACATCTACAATAATAATTAGTAATACCACTAATACAGTTTAGAAATTTGACATTGACGTATATCGTTTGATTTTGTTATGATGATGTATGAAAGTAGCGGTAGTGGAGGTAAAAATACTAGAGAAACCAGGATTATTCCGTGCTTGACGTTGTCCAAATTTTTACCAATTTTTTTCACGCGTTCCATATAAAAACCGACAAATAATTTCAGGACTTACGGAACACAAATCCGTAAACCTGATCGAATCGGTTTCGTTACGGAACATATTATTTGTTAATAACCCTGAAGTTGTTAGAACCACGCTCGTGCTACCAGCCAAAGTCTCCACGTGAATTAGAATCGGTCCCTATGTCTCCAAAATTTATGACCTTTATCAAATTTAGAGAAAATATTAATATATTGTGGGTATAAATATGTCAAGTACCTTATTATTCTCTTATTTATTGGTGTATATGGGCATTGAAATGTTAGTTCCAAGTTGTCAAAAGTGTATTGACGTAAAGAAAGATTATATTGAAAAGCTTAATTTCTGCTTTTGATAGCTCTCTTCAAAGCATGTCAACTAAAGTATTGTTATCATTTTTATTGACGTCAATCAGTGACGCAAATTTTCCGTTGTCATGTACAGAAATTTGCGTCATTATATAAATATACCGATTAATTTATTCAATGCGAAATAATAGGTTTGTTCGTTCCGCCACCCTGCGTCTATCGCAAACCGCGGCGGTGAAATTTGCTGTTCTTTTCGATTCGCGGTTCACTGTAAAGTCACTAGATTCTGTTCGTTCCGTTTTTCTAGTAACTTGCGGTAAAACGCCGCGGCAGCTGGCGGTGATAATTTTTACAGTGACTCATGACTCGGTGGTAAAAAAATAATCGGCGGTAATGTTCGCGTCTACATATGAAGTGCCAGTATGACAGTGTTTGACAAATAAATATTAGGAAAAAATTGTTATTTTGCAATAAGTATGCTATGTAATGTTTCAGTTTTAGAAATTGAAATACATTTGTAAAATATATAAATGTCATATGAATTGTGATTTGTAACAAGATAAATTTAAATGATAACAATAGTAAACAATTAAAATAATGGAAAATGGAATAATATATTTTTACTGAGTATCCTTTATAATTATAATAGTCTGAAGTATCTTCGAAAATAAGTTAACGCAAACGGATCGAACAGAAAAATAATTTTTAGTAACTTAAATTATTACCGCGGCGATTGACAGTGAATCGCAAAACGCAGCGACAATTACCGCCGCGTTTTGCGGTAAAACGCAGCATAGCGGAACGAACAAACCTAATATTTATATTAATTATAAATATACGAATATTATATTATTAATATCACATTTTATTAAAACGTATGTTCAGAGAATAACGATAACGAGAATGTAATTAATATTTTATGAAACAAATTTTATTTCAAATGAAAACACAAGTACAATTCAATTATTAAAAGATGTCCGATCAAGATCATCTCTACCATGAACGAATTAACAAAATGGTATATTTTTATCTGTCTCACAATAAGCGTGTACGATAAGGATGGATATATTATATTTTTTTACAAGAGGTGGTCTCCTGTGGATCCCTGTACTGCGACCTGTAGGTCTATTGTACCCTCCAGATTTACTCCTATTCTAGGAGTCCTGTTTGTTTAATAAACTCCATGGTTTTCTTCAGATCTAAATCTTTTAGCATATCCTGCTGGATCTTTTCAGTCCCCAGGATATTATATCTGCTGCTCATAAAGACTTCACAGTGACATATGTGCTGAGGAGTTTCTTCCTTTTCACCACACCCACCACATGTTGGTTTTTGTGTTAGTCTCATCGTGTGCAGGTGTTTGTTTACTAGACAGTGTCCTGTTAAGAGTCTTGCATTAATCTAACGTCTTATTTGCTCATTAGGAGTAAATGTTCCGTTCTTTTCTTGGTTGGTTCATTAGGGAAGAGCTCTGAGTGTCTTTGCTACCTGTTTCCTTCGATCTCTGAAATACCCGGGTACCCATATTAATTTCAATTTGTTCCTCGCTCCTAGTGCGTTTAATCTGTGAGTGCATTCTAGAACAAGTCCAGATTCTGTCCCATAAGATTCTAGTGCTATTAGTGCGGCTTGATTGTCTGTTACTATAGAGATTCTTGTCATTGTTAATAATTTTTTTTATCTCGTGTGTTTTAATTTTTGAAATCCATTCTCCTTGCTAGTGTGATCTACTAATATTTATTAGGCAGTCATCATTTAATGACTGTTTCAATTATTCTATGAAACTGTGAACAGTAAAAAGTCACTTTAATTACAGTTTGTTTAAAACATTTTTTCGTACCTCCGTCCATTTTGACTAGTATTACAGAACTTAAAATCGTCCAGAAATGCGCTGTTGCTGACCTAGGCCGGCAAAAGTAGTTGGCATTACTGTTCTGGTGATATGTCAATTTAAGATTATTTTCAACACAAGAATTAACAAAATGTTTATAAATTTTAAGGCTAAATCTTTAATTATTGTAACTTAAATAACTAAATTTTGTCATAAAAATAATAATATTCTGTCATTGCTGTCATCTCGTATAGATTAATTATAAATTCTAACTTTGGGACTAATTTGTTTCGTTTGTTTTGTAACTACAACTAACTTCACGTGACACAATTGAGTTTCCGCTATCTGTCATTGAAAATATGCGAAATTACATAAAATATATACGTAACTAATGTTTGTATAATATATTTTCAATAAATATAAAATAATCACGCATTTTTAACTCAAATGTAAGTAATTATATTTAAACTTGCAATGCAAAACCGATAAAAATATATGTTCATTTTTTTAGGTTATGTAAAATAGAATTAAAGTGTTGAGATATATACGAAGAATTTATGGAGATGTCGGCACAAAAAATCTTGTGTATCACACGGCCAGAAACTGTTTTGCGAGATCTCGTATTTGCAGGCCTCGCTTTCAGCTCGGCCTGTCAAAATAAACTCGTTCTCGCAAATATTCAGTTTCTGGACTAGTGATACAAATAACTATTGAATTAGTAATGTAATTCATTATCTGGTACACTGATCTGAATGGATTTTGATAAGTCTGGAAAAATATTCTCTATTTTCATGCTAAAATAATTTTTTAAACATAAATTTATATAAGAATTGGTAGAAAGTATAATTACCTTCCATTATGTTTGACGTTTAAATTATATTTTTGACGTTTCAATATGCTCTGGAAATACTTTACAGTCAAGATTTTGGCGCTGTAAGATTTATAGAAATTTCTATGACTCTGTAGCGCTTACAGTACTGTAACTTGGTTACAGAATAGCAATTTGCTTACATTCTGTAAACGTTGGTTACTTACAGAGCTATATATAGAGCTTATAGAACGGTACAGAATAGCACCATTAATTCATACAATTGGCAGATGACCTTTTACTGTACGTGTATTTGTTTGCTATATACAATTAAAATTCCTTATTAAATAATTCCTAAATAGCTCTATAAAATAGGATACCATCTCCACTTTTCAAAATTCAGGAAAGTAATTGAAAACCACCGTCGGTTAAGACCTTTATTAAATGCAAAACTCTTCCGGTGTTGCGAAAATCGAGTGAAAACCTCACTCTTTATAAAATTTACCTCTTTTCGCTGGAAACTTGCATTGAATTTTCTCGTAATTGATATTGTGATAGTGCAGCGGTAGCACGGCATGCTGAATAATTTTCATCGCGTGCCTAGTTCTTTTATTCTTCAAGGTCTGGATTGAGAACAATGCATGCCATGCCAGGATCAAAATAAAAAAAGGGTTGTCGTGTTTGGATTAAGAAAAAATGAGCTATTTCCTTTCATTCTGTAATGGAAGGGTTGATCTAAGAAAGTAATTTTATTAACAAAACGTTTTAGTCTAATCATAAGGATTTTAAATTATAAAAACTTGTGGATTTACAAATAAAAAGAATTGATTATGATAAATGCATTTACAATGTGACTTGCTATCGTTTTAGGCTGCTTTGATTTATTATTTGTGGATTCTTTATAAAAACGTCGGCCTCTATTTTCTTTTCCTGAATCAATATTTTCCTTATAGGTGGATTAGTAGAAATAGACCTATATAAACTACGGTATCCTAGATCAACGGATTTGAATCGCTTACGGCCGAATTCATCATCAATCCGTTGATTAATAATCAAGGATCAAAGCTGATCCGTAGATCAACGTATGTTTTAATTCACCAATTTGATTTCTGAATCTAGGAATCATGGTCAACAGATTCACAGTTTTGTTTTGGTTTTTGAAAGTTATGGGTCGATTCTGTTTACATCTGTAAGCACCGATCATATATGCCCTTTATAGATTGACCCTTGAGGTGCACTCTCCACGCCAGAAATGAGTGCCCGTGAGGTGACGCCTGGTAAGCGCCCGCACGGTGCAAATATTTCATCATTACCGATATCTGTCAAAAAAGCAGATTAGCACACCCAGCAATGGGTAATAAGGCGTGATGATATATTTATTTATTTATTTTATTTATAGATGGCTGCCGACCATTAAAACAATTCATACAATGTTGCATGTATCGCCGTATGGCGCTTGTAAGAAAAAGTAATTGTGCAATAGGCAATCTGGTGTGTATACAGGCTATATTAAAGAGGACCAGCGAGCAGCAATACTTTGGAATACACTTAACAAATTTTTAAAGTAGAAAAACGTTTAATTTCTGGTTTCATCAAATTTTTGTTTACATAATGATTGCAATGATTGGTAATTATCATAATACTTTTATCGACGTAGCCCAATTCACAGGAGAGCAGAATATCTGGAGCACATGACAAATTGAAATGTTTATAGATCAGAATAATAAAGAATGAAGAATAATGTTGACAACCGACCAAAATAGCGTATAGGAGAAACGTAATCGCAAGGCAAAGGTTCCGGGTTTGAATCCTTCTAAGGCATAAATGTTAATGTTCGTCTGTATCATTTCCATTAATTCATTTTCATCAAAACCAATTCGCTTCATATACACATTATCAAATGCACGCCGTAAAACTTTAATAAAATAATAATATTGAATATCTAAAACAAATATATAAATTCTTGTATATTATTATTATTGAAATACAAAATCATTTTTAAGTACCATTAGCTTTACTTAACTGAACAGAAATTAACAATAGTCGTATAAGAAATCGTTTAATATTAATTTAATCCCTTTCTTTATTTTAACTCAGAGGTAAATTACTTAAACACTTATCATACAAATTGAAATTCTGTGGCTTTCTATTTCTAAAGGCTGGTTCATGTAAGCTGTAAACTTGACTCTTTACCTTAGCATTAGCATTATGACTTTGCATTAATAATTCGAGTATAGACAAATGCGTGCTACAGTATATGTAGCTGTAACCTTAACCTTAGCTTTATGCCGTAACCCTAGAATACGCCAATTTCTAAATTCTTAAGTCTTAATGCTAATGCCGATGTCGTTGACATTTAAGCAAAAATTTACCTCCTGATCTCGCCGCTGAAATATAGGTCGGATTCCCCGACGCCTTTTCTTTTTACCTTCCGTCACCTTTAAGTAAGGAAGGTATTGTCTTTGGTCAAAAATTCGGTGGTGAGTTTTTGATGAATAAGTACGTTTTAGCGTCCCTAAAATACGATTTTACTATTTTTACGATGATGTCTGTATGTGTGTGTGTGTGTGTGCGCGCATGTATGTGTGTGCGTGTGTGTGTGTGTGTCTGTGTGTGACAAAATTTTCTAATGCGATAACTCTAATACCACAATTCCAAAAATTATAATTCTTCCATATTCCTCTTCGTTACATCCATGTAAAGAGCTGATTAGATTTTGGTTATAATTGGTCAACCGGAAGTACCCTCATTTGAAGATTTTAACAGTTTTTCTTGAAAAAACGATGTTAAATATCATTTTTTCACATTTAATGTTATTATAAATATTTAAGAATATTTTATTTTCTATACGATTTGAATGCATTTTATACTTCATATTAAATGGATATAGAGTTAAAAAATCTGATGTGGCCAGCACATTACCTTCCGTCAGTTCTATGTATTTTGTATAAATGTTCCTTGCAAAAGATTATATTTCTTGTACATTACCTTAAGGCAGTTGTATGTATTTTATACAAATTCCATACAGAAAGTTTCTAACAAAAGATCTTATATTTCCAGTAAAATTATAACATAAACATACTGTCAACTGCACTTGACACTGACACCTTTCAATCAGAATTTTCTTAATGTAGCAGCTGTTTCCAGAGTTATAGCAAAGCTGACTAATATATATGATATTTAATTTCTTTATAATTTTTTAACTCTATGTCCATATAATATGAAGTATAAAATGCATTCAAATCGTATAGAGAATAAATAATTCTTTAATATTTATAATAACATCAAATGTGAAAAAATGATATTTAACATCGTTTTTTCAAGAAAAACTGTTAAAATCTTCAAATGAGGGTACTTCCGGTTGACCAATTATAACCAAAATCTAATCAGCTCTTCACATGGATGTAACGAAGAGGAATACGAAAGAATTCCAATTTTTGGAATTGTAGTATTAGAGTTATCGCATTAGAAAATTTTGTCACACACAGACACACACACACACATACATACACACACACACACACACATACAGACATCATCGTAAAAATAGTAAAATCGTATTGTAGGGACCCTAAAACGTGCTTATTCATCAAAAACTCACCACCGAATTTTTTGACCAAAGACAATACCTTCCTTACCCAAAGGTGACGGAAGGTAAAAATTATAAAGAAATTAAATATCATATATATTAGACAGCTATGCTATAACTCTGGAAACAGCTGCTATATAAAGAAAATTCTGATTGAAAGATGTCAGTGTCAAGTGCAGTTGACAGTATGTATGTGTTATTAGTTTACTGGAAATGTAGGATATTCTGTATGGAATTTGTATAAAATACACACAACTGCCTTAAGGTAATGTACAAGAAATATAATCTTTTGCAAGGAACTTTCTGTATGACATTTATACAAAATACATAGAACTGACGGAAGGTAATGTGCTGGCCACATCCGATTTTTTTTCTTAAATTTATTTGCCAAAGCAATCATACTTATAAAAATTGTCGCGTATCTGGGGAACCGGGTTCGATCCCGACCGACGCCAAATATTTCCAATTTTAAATAGCACAAAATTGACCCATGTGGTGCACTCTCCACGCCAGCAATGAGTGCCCGTGAGGTGACGCCTGGTAAACGCCCGCACGGTACAAATATGTCATCATCATTACTGATATCTGCATACAAAACAGATTGGCATACCCAGCAATGGGTAATATGCCGTGATGATATATTTATATTTATTTATTTACTTATAAAATTGTTGAAAATACGACGTCTGTATCACTATCCATATCTATTTTATATGGCCTTGTATGTCAACATGAATGAGGTGTCACTGTTAGAAAAAATGACATTATCGGCCTACTCTTATTGGTTTGCCCTAAGAAGTACATGTACCAGGCAACGTAATGTAAAGTTTAATGCAAAGTCGTAATGCTAATGCTAAGGTGAAATCTTAAGTTACAGCTTACATGAACCAGGCATTAATTTTATCGCGTCGGCCATAATGCACCTGGCACCATCTAGCGCTTGTGTAACACGAGGGGGGGGTCACTGAAGCTTACTGATAATGATGATACTAAGGATGATGCTTCCCAACGATGATACACTTACTGACTGGTGGACGCTTTGATGGCTGGCGTCCACGGCTTGTGAGAAGGAAGAACACACAGACACTTCACTTTTTTACATTTTACACTGATGAACACTAAGGCTAACATACACAACTAAACTGATTCTAAACTGTTACATTCCGTAACACAGCGGGCGAGCGTCGCCCCAAAACTCAAACTCTTACATGTTAACTCTTACGAGTCTCTAAACCGACGATTACATGTTACTCTCTCGAGTATCTAAATTCAACTCTCCCATGTTTATCCCATGGCTAACTAATACCGACTGACAAAACAAAAACGCTATCTCCAGGATAGGATTATCTTAGGGGTTTGGGGTGCATAGGCGAGGTCATTCTAAAGTCAAGCACGTATATATAATAATTTCCAGACTTAATTATCAACAAATAAATGTCGTGACTATCATAATACAATATGAATTTCCAAACTGAATTTTGACTTAAATAGATAAACAGAGTTAAAATATGATTATCGAAACTATAATTTAGAAGAGTTTATAAAAAGTTATTTATCTGTTATTGTGCTTACCCTCGGCTTGTCACACTTGGAAGAAAAGTACTATCCATAGGCTACTACATGGTCTCGACATTTTACATATGAGTTTCCGTAGCCTGTAAGTCTTACAGTCGGAATCGAACCCAGGTCCCCAGATTCGCGACAAGACACTTAGACACACAGCCATTACATTGAATAGGGTGTTCTATATTGAAATATTAGAAAAACTATCATTAAACAAAATTAAGTAAATAAAATGACAGCCAAATTATTTTATAAAAGTAATGACAGTGCAGTCAGTATTCCATATGACCATTTGGTCTTTAATTACGAAAATGGCTTCATGAAACCGTAGCTTTAATTACTTCAAGATAATAATACATTGTCGTGCATCCATTAGATTAACTTCATGTTCATGTCGAAAAAATTTCATTCTTTCTAATATCATTTTTCGTTTAAAATTTGACCCGGAAACGTAATAGGTCGCTTTATCTGATTCGTAAAGGTAAGTAACTTGATACGACGGAAATATAATGCTCCTACCTATCATTTTTTTTTTGTTTGTTTGTTTCCAGGTGTTGGAATGCACATTGTTACTTCTAATATGAACATATAGCATCATTTTTCTTCATTTTGTTAAAAGTATAACGTATGTATAATCAATACTCGTGACCAGATTAGAATCGAGTAAATGGACGTTATATTATGAAGGCATTATTATTATTTAAATTATATGCAATAAAGAAAAGGCCTTCAAGTTCCAATATTCCTTATTTAATTATATTGAGGATGTTTCGAGCTAAATCCGCTCATCATCAGCAACTAACAAATTTTAAAGTTGAGTATTATAAATAAATACATACAACCGAGCAGTTGTTAATGGGCCGTGTCAGCGGCATGTTGCATTGTTGAGTTGGGGGCCCATGCTCCACCTGACTACGTTGAATATAATTCACATGTAATTTCACAATTTTGGATAATGTACAACAATGTAATTCTGCTTCAATATTATAAACATTTATGTATTTATTTATAATACTCAACTTTAAAATTTGTTAGTTGCTGATGATGAGCGGATTTAGCTCGAAACGTCCTCAATATAATTAAATAAAGAATATTGGAACTTGAAGGCCTTTTATTTACTGCACATTATCAACAAGGTTCCCTCATACAACATTTATATTTAAATTATAGTTATAACCAATGGATGTGAGTGAATTCTAGACTACACCAAAGAAATTAGAATGTAAAATAAGCAGTGTAGAAATGAAATACCTTAGAAAAATCGAGAGAAAAATTAAACTGGACAAAATCAAAAATGAAGTCTACGGAAAAAATTTAAACGAGAAACCAATAAAACAAATTTTACAATATTTACTTTTAAAACATGTTTTATGTAAAAACGGAGATCTGTGAACCATACCAATAACAATCTGATGTGGCCAGCATATTACCTTCCGTCCGTTCTAAATAGTTTATACAGAGTGATCAAAAATGGCTAAAGGTCACGTGGTCACGTGACAATTTTTGTTCCACAATAATGTCAAAATGATATTTTAATGTTTCATAATTCGTCAAAACTATATTCCACATATGACAGATGATGACAGCTGTATGACATTTGATTAATATTATTGCCGTACGTTGATTCATTTGATATTTGTTTTCATTATGAATTGTAACGAAGTGTGTGACAAATTTCTTCTTGACGCATATTTTCGTTCAGCTGAACGTAACAAGACGGTTTTTGGCAGTATTGTTATGACAGCTAGCAAAATTCGAAACTTACGCTCATGGAAATAGTAATGCCGTCATATTAAGTAAGCGGCAAATGTCAAAATGTATGGAGCGGCATGATTCAGCCATTCTTAATCACTCTGTACAAATTTCATACAGAAAGTTCCTTGCAAAAGATTCTATTTCTTGTACAGTTGTATGTATTTTGTACAAATTCCAAACAGAAATTTTTTATGAAAAGATCCTATATATCCAGTAAAATTATTACACAAACATAGTATGGCAATTGCACTTGAAACTGACACCTTTTAATCAGAATTTTCTTAATATAGTAGCTGTTTCCATAGATGGCTACTTTATGAAATTTAATTTCTTTAATATTTAACTATATATCCATTTAATATGAAGTAAACAATGCAGTCGAATCGTATAGAGAATAAAATATTCTTTAATATTTATAATAGCAATAAATGTGAAAAAATCTGATGTGGCCAGCACATTACCTTCCGTCAGTTCTATGTATTTTGTACAAATTTCATACGGAAAGTTCCTTGTTAAATTAAATACATATTCTATTTCTTGTACATTACCTTCCGGCAGTTGCATGTATTTTATGCAAATTTCATACAGAAAATTATTATTTTGTGACGTTTTCTATATACAGTGTAATGTATCCGCAGAAATAAAAGATTTATTATGATTATTTCTTGTACATTACCTTAAAGCAGTTGTATGTATTTTATACAAATTCCATACAGAAAGCAAAAGATCCTATGTTTCCAGTAAAATTATAAGACAGACACACTATGTCAATTTCACTTGACACTGACATCTTTCAATCAGAATTTTCTTAATATAGTAGCTGTTTCCACAGCTATGGCTACTTTATGAAATTTAATTTCTTTATAATTTTTTAACTCTATATCCATTTAATATTAAGTATAAAATGCAGTCAAATCGTATAGAGAATAAAATATTCTTTAATATTTATAATAACATGAAATGTGAAAAAAATTTATTTAACATAGTTTTTTCAAGAAAAACTGTTAAAATCTTCAAATGATGGTACTTCCGGTTGACCAATTGTAACCAAAATCTAATCAGCTCTTCCTATGGATGTAACGAAGAAGTATACGAAAAATTATAATTTTTGTAACTGTAGTATTAGAGTTATCGCAGACGAAAATTTTGTTACACACACACATCCACACACACGCACATCCACACACACACACACACATCCACACACACACACACACACACACACACACACACACACACACACACACACACACACACACACACACACATACAGACATCATCGTAAAAATAGTAAATTCGTATTCTAGGGACCCTAAAACGTGCTTATTGAGTAAAAACTCATCATCGAATTTTTTGACCAAAGACAATACCTTCCTTACCTAAAGGTGACGGAAGGTAAAAATGATATTTAACATAGTTTTTTTTCAAGAAAAACTGTTAAAATCGTCAAATTAGGGTACTTCCGGTTAACCAGATGTAACCAAAATCTGATCAGCTCTTTATATGAATGTAACGAAAAAGAATATATAAGAATTATAATTTTTGTAATTGTAGTATTACGGTACATTCACAAATGAAAATTAGGTTTAGATTTATGGTTTATACTTTAGATTTAAAGACTTTGGCCGCATATTATGTAATGACTCCATTCACACTTCGGAATTTAAGGTCTCTAAACCCAAATCATAAAGCTAAACATTGCAAGGTCCAAACTTTGGGTTTATAATTTAGTTTGACGTCACAAACTTCACCAATGAGAATGAGTCTGAAATGATATATATATATATATATATATATATATATATATATATATATATATATATATATATATATATATACCCATCTTTACTTAATATCCACTTGGTGGATTCGGCTTTTTAAACAAATACGAGAAGAACATGGAGACTGTCATAACTTAATTGCTGAAATATAACCAATAATGCCAAGCGAATGACAGTTTCACAGCGCACAGGTGTCTTGTTGAGTACTGCTCTACCGATATTTTAATCTTATTTTTGAAGCATTTACATAGATGTCTGTACATATCAAAACTAATTTTCAGGTAATTTAAACTTACATTTATGAATGACTTACTTAATCCTAAACAAAAACCATAAACGTAATTATCATTAGTGAATGCACCTTTAGAGTTATCGCAGACGAAAGTTTTTTTACACACACATACACACATTGTCAATTTCACTTGACACTGACATCTTTCAATCAGAATTTTCTTAATATAGTAGCTGTTTCCACAGCTATGGCTACTTTATGAAATTTAATTTCTTTATAATTTTTTAACTCTATATCCATTTAATATTAAGTATAAAATGCAGTCAAATCGTATAGAGAATAAAATATTCTTTAATATTTATAACATGAAATGTGAAAAAATTATATTTAACATAGTTTTTTCAAGAAAAACTGTTAAAATCTTCAAATGATGGTACTTCCGGTTGACCAATTGTAACCAAAATCTAATCAGCTCTTCCTATGGATGTAACGAAGAAGTATACGAAAAATTATAATTTTTGTAACTGTAGTATTAGAGTTATCGCAGACGAAAATTTTGTTACACACACACATCCACACACACGCACATCCACACACACACACACACATCCACACACACACACACACACACACACACACACACACACACACACACACACACACACACACATAGAGACATCATCGTAAAAATAGTAAATTCGTATTCTAGGGACCCTAAAACGTGCTTATTGAGTAAAAACTCATCATCGAATTTTTTGACCAAAGACAATACCTTCCTTACCTAAAGGTGACGGAAGGTAAAAATGATATTTAACATAGTTTTTTTTTCAAGAAAAACTGTTAAAATCGTCAAATTAGGGTACTTCCGGTTAACCAGATGTAACCAAAATCTGATCAGCTCTTTATATGAATGTAACGAAGAAGAATATATAAGAATTATAATTTTTGAAATTGTAGTATTACGGTACATTCACAAATGAAAATTAGGTTTAGATTTATGGTTTATACTTTAGATTTAAAGACTTTGGCCGCATATTATGTAATGACTCCATTCACACTTCGGAATTTAAGGTCTCTAAACCCAAATCATAAAGCTAAACATTGCAAGGTCCAAACTTTGGGTTTATAATTTAGTTTGACGTCACAAACTTCACCAATGAGAATGAGTCTGAAATGATATATATATATATATATATATATATATATATATATATATATATATATATATATATATATATATATATATATATACCCATCTTTACTTAATATCCACTTGGTGGATTCGGCTTTTTAAACAAATACGAGAAGAACATGGAGACTGTCATAACTTAATTGCTGAAATATGACCAATAATGCCAAGCGAATGACAGTTTCACAGCGCACAGGTGTCTTGTTGAGTACTGCTCTACCGATATTTTAATCTTATTTTTGAAGCATTTACATAGATGTCTGTACATATCAAAACTAATTTTCAGGTAATTTAAACTTACATTTATGAATGACTTACTTAATCCTAAACAAAAACCATAAACGTAATTATCATTAGTGAATGCACCTTTAGAGTTATCGCAGACGAAAGTTTTTTTACACACACATACACACATACATACAGACATCATCGTAAAAATAGTAAAATCGTATTCTGGACCCTAGAACGTGCTTATTAAACTCATCATCGAATTTTAATCTTATTTTTGAAGCATTTACATAGATGTCTGTACATATCAAAACTAATTTTCAGGTAATTTAAACTTACATTTATGAATGACTTACTTAAACCTAAACAAAAACCATAAACGTAATTTTCATTAGTGAATGCATCTTTAGAGTTATCGCAGACGAAAGTTTTTTTACACACACATACACAAATACATACAGACATCATCGTAAAAAGAGTAAAATCGTATTCTGGACCCTAAAACGTGCTTATTGATTAAAAACTCATCGAATTTTTTTACCAAAGACAATACCTTCCTTACCTAAAGGTGACGGAAGGAAGTAATTAATTTAAGGATGACAGGTTAATCCTTTTTTAAATAGAACCAATAAATTTGTTTACTTGCAAGTGCAAGAAATCAATCTGCAATGAACCAATAAAAAATGTCATTTATTTGTATTGTCAACCGTGAGCCAATTAAATCGATTCGTCTACACTACATCCTGCAGGACAAATTTCATTATGTTGGTATTACTGGCGCATTGTTCTCTTCAGATCTCGTCTTTCAGCACTCGTTTGGAGTCTAGACGAATGCTTTCTTTTTCAGGGATATCCACGGAGAATTGTTGAGAAGGAGCAGCTAATGGTTTTTAACCTAACGTTTATTTCTATTACAACGATCGTTTTAGTGTGCCCCACAATCACGGCCAATGATTTGAACTTGACATTATAATGACAAATAACACAAAAGTAATAAAAGAACAATAGCGAACGCTCGGTGAAACAATGTCTAATAAAGAATTAGAAAAACACTAGCCATGTTTCACAAGATTTCAACATCTGAAATGGCTCTGCATATGGTTAGTTACCTCTGAAGTCATATACCTTGTATAAAGAAATAAATATATCATCACGGCTTATTACCCATTGCTGGGTGTGCCAATCTGTTTTGTACACAGATGAAATATTTGCACCGTGCGGGCGCTTACCAGGCGTCACCTCACGGGCACTCATTTTTGGCGTAGAGAGTGCCATTTAAAATTCGAAATATTTGGCGTCGGTCGGGTCGAACCCGGTTCCCCAGATACGCGACCTGACACTCAGGCACGCGGCCACGAGACCCCATGTATGAGATAATATATTTCATCCTGAGCCCAGTTAGTCATTGTCTCTACAAAGAGCTCCAATAACAGCAAAACACGTCTGTGGTTAAACATGGAATCAAAAGTAACATAAAGTTAGTGTCCCATTACTACGAAAATCTTTTTCCACACAAATTCGTCCAGTTAGCTAAGCCAAAGTTTTTGGTTATTTTTATAAGGTTAGTACAATTTTCTCATTGAAAGTTTTGTATAGTTGACAACACTGAATTTTTACAGTTGTTTGCTTTGTTTCATAACATTTCATTTAGATTGGGTGTTTACGAGCAATATTGTAAAATTCGCGTTTTTTCTGCATTTTTTGAAGGGTGGTAGGCACCTGTATACAATAAGGTATTAGAGCTGCTAAGGCCCTACTTTTTCGAGCAATAGTTGTGTACTTGTTGTTGATTTAGAAACTTTACAAAAATCTACGGCAACTGATATAAAGGAACATGTAACATGTATATTATCTTAAAGCCAGCAACATTTATTCTATAGGAGATAATATGCATGATTTCTGGAATTATATAAAAGTTATATAATAAAAACTTATTAATTTGAATCATTGGGTGGTATTAATAAAAATAAGTAAATACTTATAAGTATGTACTTATAAGTACTAGCATTTACTTATCAGTATCAGCAAGAAGTAAAAGTAAATACTTATTTTCATATTAATAACCAGATGCTGATACTTACAGTAAATACTTACTTACTTATAAGTAAGTACTTACATATGAAATTCAGAAGTAAGCCGTGTGTTTGTAAAAAAATTAAATTTTGACATTTGTTGACAGTTCATTTTTATATTTATTTATTGGAAGTTGACAAACTAATCTGGAATTCAGTTCTACATCAATTTTTGAAATTTTAAAAATGTTTAGTTTTGAAAGCAGCGACATGGACTAAAATATTAATGAAAAAAGTGTTATTTCACGGTCTTCACCAACAGTAATTTGAAAACCTTATGTAATATAACTTTTGGGCTTTTTAAAATAAGGACCCGCAGTTATAATTTTTTTAGATGTTTATTTATAAAGGCTGGAACAGTGGCGTATTATCGCAGGGGGCGCAAAAATCGTACGTACTCAGGGTATCAGGGTGCAAAATTATAAATGGTCACGAGGAGCTAAAAAAAAAAAAACAACGCAGCAAACGGCGCATGGGCTTGTGACGCAAACAAGGTTTATTTGTCACTGGTCGGCAATATATCTTAAAAATAATTTCATTTAATAAATGAACACAAAACCATCTCTGGATTCATTGTTAACGCCAATAAAGAATTCTGTTAGCCATTCCACACTTTCGGGTGTAAAGCGATATAATTTGACAAAATTTTGTACACTGGGATTTTTCCTACGAATTTTATAATTTTTACGGACTCATACGGCGTAGAACATGTTTTTTAAATTAATATAATCTTTTAAATTTTTGTTCGGTCCCCCATAAGCATGATAAATATCATACTTATAAATTTATAAGTAAATACTTAATTCTATAAGAATCAATTCCATTTTATTAATACAGTTTTAAGTAATTACTTATTTTGATTATAAGTATAAGTACATACTTTTGTCAAAGAAGTATTTTCTTATAGCATCAGCTTTTACTGACACTTTATTAATACGGATATATGTACTTACTTAAAAAACTGTCAGTATAAGCATTTACTTATTTTTATTAATACCACCCATTAAGTATGATTTTATTTATCCGTTTCACGTCGAATGCCTTCTTGAACTTGATCTATACTATCTTCGACAGATATCGCGCACAGCCTGAAATCTTGTGAAACATGGTGAGCATTTTTCTATTTCATTATTAACACAAAAGTGACCCCTATGGTGTTTTATTCGCAACAGCTTTAATAGTATATTAAAACATAAGTTACATAAGGCAACACATTTAAGCACGAGTTTCAAATTCGAAAACAAGCGCGCAGCGGCGAATGGGAGAATTAACGAGTACTTGAATTGCCTTCTGTAACGTGTGTTTTATAATATTTTCTTTGTTGAGGCTGTTTTATATTATTTCTTTATAAGTATATTTGAGAATTTCCATTAAGGGGATTTTTTATAGAATTATTCGGTTGGTGACAGTGATTTGTGTTTTTTATCCTGCCCGTTGCCCAGATATTTAGTGTATTTATTCCATTCATTCTAATCTCAAATAAATAAATGTCACCAAAAATCTTTTAGGAATGAAGCTGCTTCTAACATCAATACGCATGCTAGAGTGTGACATTCTAATTCCGAAATAGAGAAAAAAGCATTCTCAACGGTACAAATACAGTGTGTTCAAAAAAATTCCTAACTCGGAGCAGGCTTTGAACAAAGAAGCGTATGTCATATTTAAAAATATTTAATTAAATGTCAATTTGGCATGAGATATTGTCAAAAATGTTATCTAAAGAAATCAAAGCTTTTCTTTTTGAATTTTATTTTAGAAATGGAAACAAATTAGAAAACGACGAATAACAGTATACTGTATCTTGCTTTATTGTCCTTTCTCCTTAAAATTACATTTTAAGATCAATTTTGACAACTTGACTTTTGAATTAAATAATGATCAGACATACGTTTCACTGTTCATAGCCTACTCCGAGTTAGGAATTTTTTTGAACACACTGTATATATTTATTAATAAGCTGTGCAGCTTTGAAGCTTGTCTAGTTTTATTCTAATTCCTGTGTAAAAGATAATATCTTATTTCTGTGACTGCATACATTAAGCTTCCACACAATAAACTAAATTTAGTAATTAAAGCTTTCCGTAATGGAACCAATTTGATAATTAAAGTCAGTTATATTTAAGTACAAACTTACTCATTAGTTTTTTAAGTAGCTGTAATTTAAAATGTAATTTGTAGGTGCCCTAGATTACAAGTTAAACAAAGGTAATTGTAAATGTTTCATGTCAGTACGATCTGATGAAAGAGAAGGCGGTGAACACTTATTCTAGAAACAAATGGCGAAATAATATTCAAGTGTTTCGCGGAATGAGCTTGCACTGCATAGCGTTTCGCTTGTTTACGTTTCTAAAACGATAATGAATCATGAGCTATAATTTACTTTCCTATTTTTATTATCTTGGCATTCAAATGTTTACCAGCTTAAAAGCACCCCTGCCCTAATTGAACATTGCCACCAATAATAATATTGTGACTTTTTATTTATTTAAAGTGGATTTAAACATTGAAATGTTTACATACTTAATTTCTCCGGGCGCTCAATCTGTTGTGGCCAGCATATTAGGTACTTTCCGTCAGTTATATGTATTTTTTATAAATGTCATACAGAAAGTTCCTTCCAAAAGATTTCATTTCTTATACATTACCTTCCGGCTGTTGTATGTATTTTATACAAATTCCATATAGAAAGTTTCTAGCAAAAGATTCTACATTTCCAGTAAAATTATAACACAAATATACTGTCAATTGCACTTGACATTGAGACCTTACAATCAGAGTTTTCTTAATATACCAGCTGATTCCGGAGTTATAGCATAGCTGACTAATATATGATATTTAATTTCTTTATCAATTTTACCTTCCGCTACCATTGGTAAGGAAGGTATAGGGATCGTGCTAAAAATCACATATCGAGATTTTGGTAAATGACCACGTTTTAAGGTCCCTAGAATCCAATTTTAACATTTCACGATGATGTCTGTGTGTGTGTGTGTGTGGATCCTCCACTCTAACTCAAATACTATCATTCAGAAAATTTTGAAACCTTGTATTTCTAACTTTTTCTATACTGGAAAGAGCCCATTAGATTTTGGTGTAAATCGGATAACCGAAAATGGCACTTTACTAGAAGCTCAAAATAGTTTTTTTCGAAAAATACCTTTAAATGTTATTTTTTCGACAATAATGTTATTATAAAAATTAAAGATTATTAAATTTTCTACATATTTGCATTAATATTTTTCTATATATTTTATCGATAAATTTATAAAATTATCTATAATTTAAATCCTGGAGCCTACGCTTTACACAAACAAAACTCCTTGGTTACGCAGTTATTCAAATGTATGTAACTGACAGATAAATGTCACTGTCAAAGAACTAATCATTTCAAATTAATAATAGTAACGTTAAAAAAAAGTAAATAGGACAATAGGAAAGGAATTCAATACAGTTTCCAGTTTAAGTAAATAGGTATGTATTTAAGTTAATAAAAATTAACGATTCGAAAAAAAGTTTAAGCTAATCCTCTATTCTATCTTCATTTTATTCATTATCAAAACAGGTACTTACTTAAACTGCCAAAATTAAGTAAAATTCGCTAATCCAAAAATAAGGATTAGCTTAATCTTTGTTGTGACTCAGGCTGTAAATGGCGGGAGGTATTGTGTTGGCCACACCAGATTTATTTTATATCCATTTAATATGAAGTATAAAATGCATTCAAATCGTATAGAGAATAAAATATTCATAATAACATTAAATGTGAAAAAAATGATATTTAACATCGTTTTTTCAAGAAAAACTGAAAAATCTTCAAATGAGGGTACTTCCGGTTGATCCATTACAAACAAAATCAAATCAGCTCTTCATATAGATGTAACGAAGAAGATTACGAAAGAATTATAATTTTTGGAATTGCAGTATTAGAGTTATCGCAGGCGAATTTTTTGACCAAAGACAATATCTTCCTTACCTAAAGGTGATGGAAGGTAACAATAACAATAATGACAAAATATAGTATTTTATTTCGCAGGTTATAATTCTGTTCCATTACAGTCGAGCAACCGATTTGACAGATAACATCATGTCGCTGGATATGACAGCAAATCGATGTTTCTTACCTATCGCTTTACCTGCGGAGTTGTGCAAGGACGAATGGAAACTTTCATGACCTACTTCGACCATAACTATGGATGGAATTTGTAGAAAGTTTCATGAGATAGACAGAAGGGGTCAACAGCTTATGATTACAAATTTTCATCTGGCATGTTATTCGATAAGAAAAAATAAGACATTTAATTTGATTTAATTATGTAGAATTATAAACAATAATATTTAAGTTCTGTTTATTATATCCAGACCAACCTCTGAAAGAGTTTTTACTAATTTATACTGAAATGTGTTTTCTAATATTTATATTCAAATTTAAATAATGTTGTGTTATGATTAAGTTGAACAATGAAACAAACAAAAGGGTATTAAAATTTTATTTTTAAACGAATGAAAATGAAAAAAACCTTGTTTAATAAATTGTTTTTCATAACACAGTACAAAACAATTCTATATAAATAAAGAAATTATGTTAAAAAAAATAAATTATTAAATAAATACTCAGTTTTTCAGTAAATTAAATTAAAAACAGTAAAATTTTCGTTCATTTCGACATTTTCTTTGCCTCAACAATAACAGTTAGCAGTCTTGTGTGTATAGTATACATATACCGGGGGCCAGTGCTACGTGAAAAATGTATCACGGTATTCCAAAGGGTCAGTACCCTTGGTGCTCACTTTAAATACCCTGGAGAACGATTTGCTGTCTTCCCCGGAAAAAATATGCCCAGATGTGAGTCATAATCCAAATTTGAAAAAAATTATATTTTAGAGTCTAGGTATTCTATATCAGGCCTGCATTTTTGTGTCATTTATTTGTAAAATAAATAATCTGGTGTGGCCAACACAATACCTCCCGCCATTCACAGTCAGAGTCACAAAAATCTGATGTGGCCAACACATAACCTCTCGCCAGATATTTTACCTGGTTGTACGCATAAAACGAAAAATATTTTTAAATACAAATACATATATTCATGTCTCACTACAAAATAATTCTCACATATATTTGCAAAATCTATGGGATATTTTAAAATAAATTATGTACAATACATACATTTTCTTTATATTCAATATCCTGAAATTTTCTTTTTCTACTTTCCTTTTCTTTTTCTTTATATTCGTCATTTTTTCGCAAATTCCTTTTATATTCTTTTTTACATATATTCTTTTGCGTTGTTGACTTTTTTTTATTTTCATAATCTTCATAATAATGTACAAATATTTTTGACAGAGGCATACAAATATTTTTGACAGTGACATTTATGTGTCAATTACAAACATTTGAATTTCTTGCCTTGTAGTGGTTTGATCTGAGATTTTTTACATCAAATTATTTTATATGCCTTTCTTTATCTCTAAATCTATAGACGATATAATAATGAATTTATATTTATCGAATAAAGAATTTAATGTTCTTTAATATAAGTATTTACATAAATTTTCGATAAATAATATTTAGATGATTTTTTTCTTGTAACTACTACTTCCGGTTGTCCAATTGTTACCAAAACTGACTGGACTCTTCCCATTATTGTTAGATTGAGGAATCCATAGTTAAAAATGTCTTAAGTCTTAGTATTTGAGATATAGTGAATCCAACATCCACACACACACACACTCACACACACACACACACACACACACACGCACACACACACACACACACACACACACACACACACACACACACACACACACACACATCCACACACACATACGGACATCATCGTAAAAATGTTATAATCGGATTCTAGGGACCTTAAAACGTGCTTATTCATTAAAATCTGGATATGCGATTTTTAGCATGAATACAATACCTCTCTTAGCGAGAGGTAAAAATGTATCATGGTATTCCAAATACTGACCCTTGGTGCTCAATTTAAATACCCTAGAGAACGATTTGCTGTCTTTCCCGGAAAAAATCTGCCCAGCTGTGAGTCATAATCGAAATTTGAAAAAAATGATATTTTAGAATCTAGGTATTCTATATCAGGCCTGCATTTTTGTGTCATTTATTTGTAAAATAAATAATCTGGTGTGGCCAACACAATACCTCCCGCCATTTACAGCCAGACTCACAAAAAAGATTACGCTAATCCTTATTTTTGGATTAGCGAATTTTACTCTAATTTTGGCAGTTTATTTCTTAAACAGGGGCGCGCCGTCACAGGTTGCGATGTGTGCGTCGCACACGGGCGACACTTGGTCAGGGGCGACACGGCGAGCAAAATTATAATAAGACTTAAGTTTTTTAATTTAATACGCCCGTTTTTCGAGACTCACATTAGTAGTCTACTTTAAAGATGTTTTTGTTTTTTCCGGAAAATGTATATACAAATGGTTGCTGTACAAAACTCCAAATGGCGTGATTTAGTACCTCCTTTAGAACTAGAAACGTGGAATAGACACGGGACCGTTGTTGAATAGCTTACTAAAGTTGCTTTTATATTACTCTAAATAGAATAACAATAACTTCACCTAACGCATAATACTTGACCAGCGTTTTCCAAGCCTGAATTTGGGCGTTAGGTTGGGTAATGTTGGGATATTTTTGAGAAATTGCGAAAACCATGTCAATTTGAGATCTTAATTTTTTGAACACGGTCCCGCGTTCTGTACTCTAGCCACTTCCTTTTATATTCACAAATAACTTCCAAATATGAAATTATATGGAATTTTGGTTTGCACGTCTTTAAGGACCCTTTTTTATTTTCCTTCAAACGACGATGCTCGGATTTTTTATCACTATTGGATTTCAAGTAATGGGGTCCAATTTATAATTTCCATAGTCGCAAAATTATACCCTTGAAAGAGAGTTTCAAGTAGAAAATGCAAGAATTATTAATTTTATAGGATAAAAACAATTATATTGGTTTATTTAAAACATATGGAAACTTTGAAAAAGTACACAGGCTGTTCAAGTTAACGTGTTCACATAATTGTTGCCCCATTAGAAGACCACTTTAGTGGTGTCGTTATTTGAGAAAAAATCCGTAGGTCACTAGATACAGACCAAAATGTAAATTTTGCAGTTTTTTGTGAATATATACTTTCCAAATATGAAATAATACTAGATTTTAGGTTGCACCTTTTTAGGCCACTTTTTTATGTTCTTTCGAATGGCGATGCTTATTTTTTTGTAACTGTTGAATTTTTGTGGGGGGGGGGGCATCAAGATGAGCATTGACACACGGGCGACACAATGGTACGGCGCGCCCCTGTTCTTAAAATATAGTCTAATCTAATCCAAATAACTACCTTTTTAAAACCCCTCAACAGGATTAAATCCCAATTACAGAGTGGGTTCACATTCACACACATCCATGCCTTAGTGGGATTCGAACCCAGAGTCCTGAGGACACTCATGACATGAGGCGTTGCTCTAACCATTTAGCCACCGGAGCTATAATTATATGAAGATTAAATTTCAAATATCGGGATAGAATAGAATTCACCCGTGGAATTCACTAATCCAAAAATGAGAATTAGCTGAAACATTTTTGTAAATCATTAATTTTTATTAATCTAAATACATACCTACATATTTACTTTTGCTGGAAAATGTATTGAATTCCTTTTCTATTGTTCTATTTACTTTTTTCTTCTATCTATAGAAAATTTAATAGACTGTAATTTCTTTAATAACATTAATCTCGAAAAAATAACATTTAAAGGTATTTTTCGAAGAAAACTATTTTGAGCTTCTAGTAAAGTGCCATTTCCGGTTATCCGATTTTTACCAAAATCTAATGTGCTCTTTCCATTACAGAAAAAGTTCGAAATACAAGGTTTCAATATTTTCTGAATGATAGTATTTGAGTTAGAGTGGAGGATCCACACACACACACACATACACACAGCATCATCGTGAAAATGTTAAAATTGGATTCTAGGAACCTTAAAACGTGGTCATTTACCAAACTCTCGATATGCGATTTTTAGCACGATCTGTATACCTCCCCAGTCTTCAGAAGATGGTGTAAAAGCCGAAATCGCGATAAAGTTAATAAACTTTATTTTGTGAAGCTTAACCTAGTGTTAATTAAGTAATTAATTAAATTCTATTCAGTATGTGATTACAGAACTCATTATTTTTAATAATCATCGGCCAGTAATTCTAAAAATGCACCCTTAAAAACCATGCCCTTAATTTTGATAATTTCGGAAATATCGTTTGCAATACAATCAGTATATCAAATAATATACACCCTTAATTTTTTAATTGAAATATTTTTGAAACTATATTTTCACTCTCTCTTAGTGTAGAAAAAATATCACTGCTCTCATTTCTTTGCTGGTGCATCAGTCTGACAACAGAGCACCTATCAAGATTATCTATTTGAATGTCCCTAGAATGGACATAATAAATAATAATTCTGTGGTCATCATTCATGTTATAGTGCGTGGGTAGTACATCCATCATGAAGATAATGTTCCTAGGTGCGGTTTCACGAGTGTAACTGTATTAGTCACTAATATAGTTTTCCCCTCATACCATTCGTTATAGTTTCAAATGAGACAGTGATGCATCGTTGTCAAGTATTGCACTTTCTATTTACTTTTCTATTAATTGTTAATGTTTTAATAAGTTTAAACAGAAATCCATAACTAATATTCCCTTGGCGTCTTAAAAAACAGAAGCCTTGACTTTGCAAGAAGATGGCACCACCTTTGCTTTTTGAGAGGTGGTGAACCCCTATGCTTCCAACGTTCCGACTGTTGATTTGATTCCGGTTGATAATGCTGAATCCATGTTTTATTAATAGTAATAAATAATTTGCATAAACATATCAGAATCAACTTCATAACGGAGCAACAATTTGGACGTTTCTGATCAACCGTCAGAATTTTTCGTCATTCCTATCTTAATGGACAGAATATTTGAATTCGAAAAGTATTATCTATGTCCAGTGTCATATCTACAAGGAAGTCAGCGATCCTTTAGTCAGATGAAATGGAATTAGTGTCATTTGCCATAGGCGTGCACAGAACTTTACTTTTGTGGGTGCCAAAATGAATATGTATAATTATTATTATAAATAAAGTAATAAATGTAAATGGAGTCATTTATTTTACCATTATTATTTCAAAATATCGAGAAAAAATAATAAATAAAATATATATTATAGCAACATGAACAAAATAATAATACAAAAACTTAATATTTTCAATATTACAAGGGCTGTTCTCTTTGCCATGAATCTAGTAAAGTAATATACAATTTATTTGCAAAACACATTTATTTATAATTTTTCAAGGCATTCCCCTCCACAATCAATACATTTTTGCTTCTTCCCGCGTTTGATTCTTTATTTCATTTTTAAATGCGTAAACAGCTTCTTCAGCCGATGTAAAACAACAACAAGCCCGTAACTTATCCATTACACGTGGAAATAAAAAGAAATCATTAGGTGCCAGGTCTGGACTATACGGCGAATGACCCATTATTTCAATGTTTTGGGAATTCAAATAATCAGTCGTTCGAGCAGCAGTGTGCAGCCGACCGTTGTCTTGGTGCAAGATATTCCTTCCCCGTTGACGTTTTTCACGAACATTTTGGAGAACTTGAGGCAAACAAACAGTAGTGTATCATTCAACATTAAGGCCCAGTTGCATAAAGCATTGTTAACTTTAATCACGTTGTTAACTTTGACAAGGCTTCTTTTCCAATGTATTTTTGATACGTATCCATGGTTACAATGTGTAGTTAAACACATGATCAGCTAACAACGTTTTATGCAACTGGCCCTAACAGTACGACGATCCTCCAGTGCTACAGTGCTAACATATCCAATAATTCCAAAAAATGTGACGACCATTTTTTTGTTTCAGCTTTTTTCGCGAATAACTTTTGTTGGAGCCGACTCATTCTCAAAGACCCAAACTTCGGACTGTTACTTTTTTTGTACATCAAATGAAACGACCCATTGTCAAAGCGATCTAGTGTAGATATGCACCATCTCAAACGATTGTTTTTTTGACTGGAGTCAAATTATGGGGAATCCAACGAGAACAAAGCTTACATACCATCAAATGTTGGTCTAAAATGGTTTCAATTGCTTTCACACTAATATTTAAAATTGCTTGAATATTCTTGATAGTAATATGCCGGTCCTCTTTAATCATGTTCTGAACAAGATCAATATTCTTTTCGGTAACTGCCGTTCTTGGCTTAGGAGCTCGAAAACTGTCATTTAAGGAAAGTCGGCCACGCTGAAATTCATTGTACGACCGCTTTACGGTACCTAAGAAACACGGCTTGTCACCTAACACTCGACGGATTTCCTCAAAATATTCTAGATGGCTTAATCCACTCTTGAAATTGTAAAAAATCACAGTTCAATAATGCTTTTTGATCAATTCAATGATTTCTTGGGGAAAGGATTACTTAAAAATTATGTATTTAAACAATATTTAATTATATTTAACAATTGTTAGTATAATTAACCTTGTAAACAATTAGATTAAAATGTCAAACAAAATTTGTTTGAAAATATCATAGCCTGCTAGATAGGTTCAGTGGAAAGAAAACAGCCCTCGTATTAATATATTAGAGGGTGCCGTGGCACCCATGGCACCCACCGTGCGCACGCCTTTCCTCTGATTATTTAGCGCGAACTACTCTATTGCGCATGCGCAACTGTCCTGAAGTACAAGAATGTAACTTTACAGAGTATAAGATAACTGCAGAAACGTCAGAAATTAGCGAACTCCAAGATTATTTTGTTTGATGCACACAAAATTATTAGGCTTGTACACAATGCATTATTTTTCCATTGTATCAGTATATTTTACTAGAAATAATTTTTATGTGAAACAAATTTAAAATATATTGTCATTAAAGAAACCATATTACAAACAAATATGAAAATCCACTAAAAGTCAAAGAAAACAGTTGTTAGAATTTTCAGTGTGATAGATCGAATTACTCATACAAAATAAGTCAGCAAACAAGAATCAGAGATATGATTGTAGTGTGATAAGGCCTTTAGCCATCACAAACTTTTCGATCCAACCTCGTACTAGGGAATTTACAAATTCAACTTCAATGTAATCGTATGTCATTTGCCAACGATAATCCCAATAAAACCTTATCAAATATTCATTTCCTTTGCTAATCCCAAACAACATCTTACTAAATATTGTTACAGCGTGTCAATTCATGAGGTAATCCTTGCTTAGTCTTAAGACAATTCCTTGGTGTTCTGCTGTTCAGTTATTCCATGCAATTCTCACTGCAATGCGAATAGGTAATTCAGCATATGTTTCAAGCAGCCTGAAGCGTCGCTCACGTAGAAATGCAGGTGCAGATGCACAAGCTAAAGAGAACGTCTCTCTGACAAATTCGTCAGATGCCAGGACCTCTGATCTGCTAAACTAATTAACTACCTGCGGAATGCTAGCTATTAACAGAGAAATGGGTTCTCTGGGTTAAGAGGAAGAAGTTGAAATGCAGATTTGTAAGTGAACAGTTTTCTTGCTGGTAATTTTGGTCGTCCTATTGCGAAGTCTATGCCAAAACGAAATACATTGTATTAATTTTTTGAGTTAACTAATGAAAACGACTCGTTTATCAAAACATCTTTTGCAGCTTAACTTAACTTAACAGAGGTGTACTGTATTATATTATATATTATATATTATATTATATATATATATATATATATATATATATATATATATATATATATATATATATATATATATATATATATATATATATTATAACTCGTCGAGAGCAACAATATTTCTAAATAACATTTTCTCAAAATCGCATATTTTTTAGCATTTTTACAACCCCGTAAATTGACGAGTCGTTCCAAATATTTTTGTAATAATTGAATGCAGTAGCTATAGCTATGAAAAATTTTGTTTTAGTAATTGACAGTTCTGTCAGTTGTTGTAATTAAATTTAATTTATCGACAGTTTTAACCGGGAAGCCGTTACACTTAGCTATTTCTTTAATATAGTTTAGTTACGTTTTAAATCGTTTTTTGTTTAAAACTGAACTAAACTATATTAAAGAAATAGCTAAGTATAACGGCTTCCCGGTTAAAACTATCGATAAATTAGTTCATAAATTTAAAAATCGTCAATCCATTTCCAAACTTACAACGTTAACACCATCTAATAATAAAAATAATAATAAATACATAAAACTACCGTACGATAAAACTTCCAAAAGTTTAAACAAAATTTTTAAAAATCAAAATAAACTTACAAATCAAATATTATCATTAAATCGTTATTCCTCTGGCAAGGTTGACATGTTGAGTAATCTTGACTACTCTGTTTAACTTCCACTTGTTGTATTACTGGTGATGAGAACTTAGTTCTCGAAATACGTATTTGGTTTTGTTAAAATTAATTTTAAGGTTAAGGGGTAATTATAATAGTTTTAACTATTACAATCTCCAGAAGGAAAAGACTGAAAATGGCCAAAAATCGCAAAAAATCTAAGGTGTACCCCTTGCGATTTTTTCAGTTTTTGACAATTTTAAGGAATGTTTAATAATTAATGTATCCGTTGGAATATTTTGATGAAAATTGGTATACTTATGTTTTTTGTTACGAGGAATTTACTGGCGAGGTCGTTGAAGGTGTACCGCACACCCATTTTTGGGTATGAGGATAGTGTGGTTTAAAAAAGGGTCGAAATTTAAAAAAATTAAACCACAGATCGATATCTCTTTTCGTGTCCGAGATATTCGTCCTCAAAACTTTGCTCAAAAATGCCCATTTTTGGGTCATATCCCAAAAATGGTCAATTATACACCGCTGGCGATATCCCCATTAGATTATACGAGCAAAATTACATTAGCATACCAATTTTCATAATTTTTGAACAACTATTACAATCTCCAGAAGGAAAAGTCTGAAAATGACCAAAAATCGCAAAAAATCTAAGGTGTACCCCTTGCAATTTTTTCAGTTTTTGACAATTTTAAGGAATGTTTAATAATTAATGTATCCGTTGGAATATTTTGATGAAAATTGGTATACTTATGTTTTTTGGTACGAGGAATTTACTGGCAAGGTCGTTGAAGGTGTACCGCACACCCATTTTTGGGTATGAAGATGGTGTTGTTTAAAAAAGGGTGGAAATTTTTTAAAAAATTGGACGAAATTTATCTTAGTTTATTGGTAATCATTAACCTGTGACTCCCGTCCCTATATAATCCCAGTTCTCTCCCTTGTTTTTCAGAGTTGTTAGGACCTCTGGCATGGTTGACATGTTGAGTAATCTTGACTACTCTGTTTAAATTTCCCTTGTTGTACTACTGATGATGAGAACTTAGTTCTCGAAATACGTATTTAGTTTTTATTAAAATAAATTTTAAGGTTAAGGGGTAATTATAATAGTTTTAGTTATAACCTCATAACTATTATTCTCACGCTCTTACTCTATTCAGACAAGTTCAGAAACCTGTTTTAATAGACAATTTTATAATTTTGTTATCAAAATTTTAAATTTCTTTATTTTAAAAATTGTACTATTACGAATTTATTAATAATAAATGTGTTTTCCGTTGATTGTTTATTAATTACTGTCTGCAAGTATGCAACCACTACCCGACATTTTTTGTGTTGTGTAAATCGAACTTTGATTCAGACAGCAGTGGGCAGCAAAGATCTTGCCATTGGCGGGTAACGAAATTTTAAACAAATCTTTAAAGAATTTTAACACAAAAACTAGAAGATTTAGAAAAAAAATTATTAAGAAAAATTACTGGTTAGAATTAATGCACTTATTTCATTTACACCCTGTATATATATAGGCTTAACATTAAAAACTAGCCCTCGAGTTAAAAAATCTTTGTTCGTATCCTTTTTTGGCCCAAACAAAATCAAACAACCATCCAGATATATCATAAACTATCGTCTTACTTATCTTGTGTTGTTATGCCCTTGCGCTGCTATATCGTGCCCCATCCGTACGTCACTGGTTTGCGGTGAAGTAAGAATGATTTATACATGGGCGGAGAATGTGATTTGGTTTGGGGTTATTGTTTGTTCGAAACAACCGCGGACAAATGTTGGTGTCTGTCAGTGTGGGTACGATTTACACGAGAATGACGGATTTATATGGAAGGAGATTTTAGCCAATTAGAGAAGAGGATTATACGAGGGTGAATTAAAAATTTCGCGGCTTGAAACAAAGAGGACTGCACTAAACGCATTATTGTTTTTTGTTCGGTTATGTGAACTGGCATTAGTGTCTCAAGCAAGCTTTATGTTAAGTATTCTTTGAATTTTGAAAAATGGAAAAATAGAATATTGTGTTGTAACAAATATGAAAATGGCTTAATACTAAAGAAAATTCATGGAGACATGGCAAATATTTTGGGAACATCTGTAAATAAAAATAAGCAGCTTAAAACAAAGACAAGAACTTTATTCATAAACCGAATAACTCTACAAATAAGCAAAATATTATATTTTGCAACACCGTGTATTTCGCAACTCAAGGCCTTATCACATTAGAAGTAGTATCTCTGACTTGTCACGCACTATCCATGACTTCGGTTCATATCGCTGACTAACTCCATTTTGATAGCTACAAGGAAGTCATGGATCCTGTTGTCTGATGAAGTGGAATCGGTTTCATTTCCTCTCACTATTTATCGCTGACTTCTCTACTGCGCATGCGCAACTGTCTCTGAAATACAGGGGTCCGATTCTTGAAATTTTTTGCATACGTAAGTGGGAGAGATGCGCATGCGAACTGCATATTGGTATTCTTGAAACGAACTCGTGTGGTCGGAGGCGAATTTTCCGTACGCAATTACATCGCATGGGTATGAATAACTTGAAAGTATCATTCGCACACGAAACTGTGTCTGTCACTGACACGTGTTTGGTGTATCAGTACTGATATAAATCAAATTATGTTTTTATATAATTCCGCATACGTTTTATCTTATAATGACGCCAACAATAAATTTAGAGTCTCCATACACTTGAGTATCGTTATAATATTGGACAAATGTGTGCTCGTGCATTAATAGAACGATGTAATGGATTGTTAAAAAGGAATTTTAGGCGCCTTTTAACGAGCTTTGCATTCCAGATCTAAAATGGTTAGCAAAATTACGAATATTATTATTACATAACACTTGCATATTAATATTGCCATATTATGTACGTACATACTGTGAACTAAGAAAAATAATACCTACTATATCAAATAATATATTAAAATTACAACACTTATGGCATATGACAGCGTCGTTGACAGTGACAGTTAAAAACAATTATATGATGAAGCATTCACGTGGTACAAAATATTTTGTTTTTTGATTGGCTGCTACATACTACGTTCGTTTGCTTTCGAGAATCATATGCGTAGGCTTCGACTGAGTTTCGTTTGGTATTCAAGAATACCACTCATACGTATAGTACTGTTCGTGCACGAAACTAACCACACGAATTTTGTCGCGTGCGGAAAATTTCGCATGATTTCAGGAATCGGGCCCCTGGAATGTAACTTTACGGAGTCAAATATAACTGCAGAAACGTCAGAAGTTGACATTTTTTTGTCTGATGCACATAAAATTAGTACGCTTGACCACAATTGCATTATTTATCCATCGTTTTTATTCATTTTACTTGAAATAATTTGATATGTCAAATGAGAAATTTGAAATATGTTGTCATTAAAGAAACCATATCATAACCAACTTCAAGTATGAAAATCCACTAAAAGTCAGAGAAAACGGTTGTTCGAAATTGCAGTGTGATAGATCGAGTTGGTCATACAAAATAAGTCAGCGAAAAAGAGTCGGACATATGATTGTAGTATGATAAGGCCTTCAAAGGTCACGAATTTGTGCGGTATAACATTCAAAAAGATAATCAGACCTTACTGTTTTGACAACAAAAATTGTAATACAGTCCGAAATCGGGGCATGCTAGAAAATTTTGTGAGTATTGCTATGGAAAGAGGAAGACATGTCTTAGACTTGGTCAGGCCCGGATTACCCACAAGGCCAACCTAGGCCGTAGCCTAGGGCGCAGGCAAGGAGGGGGCGCACATCAAGTAATTGGATAAATGGGAAAATGAAAAGAGAGAAGTGCATGCAGTTACTAGCAACGTAAACAGTCACATTTGCTTTAATCAGTATAGTATAGTGAATTGGTAAATCCTGTTGAGCTATGACAGTTGTCGAAGATTTTAAATAATTTTAATATTTATATACCGGGTGTCTACTTATGAATATTAGCAAATATAATGGTAAAATTTTCATGACTGTAATTTCTGCCCTATGAATTTTAGAATAAAAGTATTAATATGGAAACTGTTCAGAATTAAAAACTGCATCTAATAAGTCCATAATTATTGTTTACATTCGTTTCATTCGAGAGATAGAGAAGCAAAATAAAATTTGTAATCTTTAGCTACTTATAAAAAGATGGTTAATGTATCCTTTGATGACTGATAATAGTAGGTATTGAAAAACAAATTTCATAAGGCAACCCACGAGTCCAACTTTGGAAAACGAGCCGCTTGGCGGTGAGTTTTACGAAGGACGAGTGTGATCACAGTTCTTATGAAACATGTTTTTATGTTATTTTTTCTATTGGGGTAATTTAATAATTTTATTAGATTTTTAATAAATGCGACTTGTAAAATTCTTTACGTTGGTAGCACTTCCCGCTAACAAATTGAACTCCAGGGATGAAAATTCTTTGTCGACTGACAGCAATTTGATGTTGATATATCATTTATGTATCAGTTTTAAAAGCAGTAAGACATACCACCTCTAGAAAACGAAAAGCTCCAAAAACAGTACGTTTATAGATCTTAACATGTTTTCAGTGCGTTTATAGACTCATAAAGGTACCGATATAGAAAAATAATTTAATAAAATCAAGCATTATTAAAACTCGGTATATATTGAGAGGGGGAAGGGGAGGGGGTGCAATCATGAATTTTGGCGTAGGGCGTAAATAAATGCTAATCTGGGCCTGGACTTGGTGGCAGCAAGATAGGGCAACTAGCCACAGCTACTAAATCATATTTTCGAACAGCGATTTATTTCGCAAAATTCAAGTTTAATTTGGCTTCTACGTTCGCCCGATTTGGCAGCACCAGACTTTCTGTATGGAACTACCTGACGAATCGGGTGTATGTTAATAATTTCAGGACTATCCAGCAGTTTAAAGACAATATTCGGGAAGAAACTCAAGTACTGTTAAGGACCGATATGAAAAATGCCGTAAAAGACCCCATGCTGCGTAATGAAAAATTTATGTCATTTACATGACATTATTTTTCATATATATTAATACAATTTGAAAAAACGTTACATATAAAGGGTGTAAATGAAATAAGTGCATTAAATTTGACCAGTAATGTAACTCGATGAGAGTAACAATATTTCTTAATAACTTTTTTTTCTAAGTCTTTTAGATTTTGAGTTAAAATTCTTTAAAGATTTGCTGCGTATTTCGTTACCCGCTCATGGAGAACAAATGCTGCCGTATTCAAGTCGGATACAAACAGTTCAAAAATTGTCGGTTATCGGTTACACTTACAGTCACAATAATTAATAAACGAATCAAGGGAAATAACATTATTATTAATTAATACGTAATAGTACAGTTTTTAAAATACAGAAATTTAAACTTTGGATAACAAAATTATAAAGTTGTGTATTAAACCAGGGTTTTTAATCACCTGTGAATAGTGTGAATAGAGGAAGACAAGGAGGGACGAGGAAGAGCAAAAGCATAGTTGTTAGGTTATGAGATGATTATTTATCGTCGACAAATCATAATAGTTTAAATACGTTATTCAAAAAATGTAAGTACAAACTTTTGTCTATTTAAAAGAGGTACATGAGTACCAATAATAGTCGTCCATTTATTGTTACTGGCCAAACAAGTAAATTCAGTCTCATTAATGAACATTATGAGCCATTGCCAAAATTGAAATCTGTTATGTGCTGAAAACATAGAACTTTTTGCACAATTGACAGGACTTGCTAAAACAAAATTTTTCATAGCTATTGCTACTGCATTCAATTATCACAATAATATTTGGAACGACTCGTCAATATACGGGGTGGTAAAAATGCTAAAAAAATATGCGATTTCGAGAAAAAGTTATTAAGAAATATTGTTGCTCTCGCCGAGTTATATTACTGGTTAAATTTAATGTACTTATTTTATTTACACCCTGTATATTAATAAAATTTGAAAAAGTCATTACTGAATGAATACAGTTTGACAATACAAAACCCACTGTCATTAACGAGCTCATAACCTTTTTCTTTTCATCGTGTGAGCTTCCATCTAGTTAGCGTTAGATTCCATGACGTCACCACATCATGGCACTCTCTGATACCAACTCGGAACAGCTAATGAACACATACATCAAGTGTATTCAGTAAATTAGCACAATTTGAGAGCAGCACTTGAGCAAGCGATTGCAGAGTGGCTAGGCGCTAGAAAAGCTCTATTCTTACGAGTTGTTTGCTTCTTCAACTCTGATAGACTCCGTGAGCGATGAGAGATACTCAGAAGTAATTACAATCAGTTAAACTTTCAACACGGAAGGGAAATTTACTCGTCTGGTAAAAATAAACACGGGGATTGTTGATAAACAAGAACTGGGAGTTTTCTACGCTTGTCAAGGTTAAAAACATTGATTTTATGCATTTATGCAGAACTGGGGCTCTGAAGTAATTATGAATCAACGCGAAAAAGATTATTTCTTAAGTGCTTGAATTTATTACTTTCCGTAATTCTTGTGTTCATAAAATTAGTTCAATCTTTGGTTTTATGTTTCAAACACCTTTAAAATTTGATAACACTTGTACTATTATTGTAAGCTTGACTCATGAAAAATTCTTTCTTTCTTGACACTTTAGTCCATTTGAATTTAAATGCTTCAATTGGAATTATTAATATGAAAGGTACTTACATATGCCCTGGAATAATTTTTCAAGCAAAAAATGCGTCCCTTACCTGAAAATAAAATAAATTTAGTATTTTGCTCCATGCATACTTAAATTATTGTAATCAAAATATGTATTTGAAATATACACAGTGCACAAATATCAGAGGTGGGTCAACTAATCATAAAAATCTGATGTGACCAGCACATAACTTCTCGCCAGATATTTCACCTGGTTGTACCCATAAAACGAAAAATATTTTTAAATACATATATTCATGTTTCATTACAAAATATTTCTCACATATATTTGCAAAATCTATGTGGTATTTTAATATAAATTATGTACAATACACACATTTTCTTTATATTCAATATCCTGATATTTTCTTTTTCTTCATATTCGTCAGTTTTTCGCAAATTCCTTTTATATTCTTTTTTACGTATATTCTTTTTTTATTATTTTAATAATCTACATAATGATGTACAAATACTTTTGACAGTGGCATACATATATTTTTGACAGTGACATTTATGTGTCAATTACAAACATTTTAATTTCTTGCCTTGAAGTAGTTTGATCTGAGAATTTTTACATCAAATTATTTTATATGCATTTCTTTATCTCTAAATCTATAGAAGATATAATAATGAATTTATATGTATCGAATAAAGAATTCAACGTTCTTTAATATAAGTATTAACATAAATTTTCGATAAATAATATTTAGATGATTTTTTTTCTTGTAACTACCACTTCCGGTTGTCCAATTGTTACCATAACTTAATCAACTCTTCCCATTATTGTTAGATTGAAGAATTCGTAGTTAAAAATGTCTTATGTATGTCTTATAGTATTTGAGAAATCGTGGATCCAACATCCACACATCCGCGCACATACACACACACACATACATACACACACACACACACACACACACACACACACACACAAACACACAAACACACAAACACACAAACACACAAACACACAAACACACAAACACACAAACACACAAACACACAAACACACAAACACACAAACACACAAACACACAAACTCACAAACACACAAACACACAAACACACAAACACACAAACACACAAACCCCTAAACACACAAACACACAAACACACAAACACACAAACACACACACACACACACACAAACACACAAACACACAAACACACAAACACACAAACACACAAACACACAAACACACAAACACACAAACACACAAACACACACACACACACACACACACACAAACACACACACACACACACACACACACACAAACACACAAACACACAAACAAACAAACACACAAACACACAAACACACAAACACACAAACACACAAACACACAAACACACAAACACACAAACACACAAACACACAAACACACACACACACACACACACACACACACACACACACACACACACACACACACACACACACACACACACACACACACACACCCAACCACCCACCCACCCAATCTGGATATGCGATTTTTAGCATGAATTCAATACTTCTCTTAGCGAGAGGTAAATACCTGTGTTTACGAAGTTGGCATCCGCCAGATGTCTCAGTGTGTAAGGTTAGAAATGTTCCCGACACATAGGTAACTGTCCTCTGTCAATTTAAAATGAAATTGACATACGTTAATTAATTTTATATAAATATTCGATAAAATGTACAAATATCGAAAATACGGTTTCATTGAAGGTTATAAATCAGGAATAACATCCAATAAAGAAACAATTCCGATTCACCATCCTTCGCAAAACATTGTGAATGCCTGGCGGAAAGTTATTCCCTCTCCAGCTAATAAATGTTGGAAGATACAATGACTTGATCCCAAAAATGGCAATAATGTTGTTCAGTTGTTATTATAAAATA
Organism: Harpalus rubripes; assembly: GCA_963082715.1. NCBI lineage: Eukaryota > Metazoa > Arthropoda > Insecta > Coleoptera > Carabidae > Harpalus > Harpalus rubripes. Next base: position 4,172,298 of record OY720455.1, on the reverse strand, counting down.
AAATATATGTAATATGTCACGTCAATAAAAAGTTTATATTTCTCATAGACTATCCTTCCACTTCAGATATATAATAGTTCCAACAATAAAATACTTGGTACTAAAGATGGTATTTGCCAGAAACATTTTAAAAATGGAGATATTGTACAAGAAAGAGAATCTGGGGATTTACATATTTTATATAATTAAATACAACATCATGATTTATTACCCATTTCTGGGCGTACCAATCTCCTTTTATTTGCAGGTTTTGGTAATTTTTGTGTTTTGATGCCCTCTGAAAAAATATGCAAGGGACTATTTTCCCCGTGCTCCCTTTACCCCTCATCACCAAAAATTTTGTTACAAGGCCACCCATAAGTCTGGGTAAAAACGCTGTGTGGCTTTATTTTTTAAAAAAATATGTAAAAATCTCAGTAATCCCCCTTCTGTTACGTTTGCTTTCCATACATGTAGGTGGCAGTAGTCACGCGTACGCACATATATCCACGTTTTGCTCGCGTTGTTTGCGTAGATTAGTGCGTGATACGCATTCGTAGCTCTGTGAGCAATGTGGAATAGGTGAAACCGCTATCATTCGCTGTTGCTGATGTTATGCTGTTTATACACATATGCCACTCAAAATACTATTAATGGCATGTTTGTTCTCCACCACATCCAATTTATAATAATAACATTAAAATATAATTCTAGTATAGTGTAATGCTATTATGAAAATGAATACTATATTTAGCAGAACCGTTCTCTAACGCTTGATATTCTATAGTATTCATTTTGATAACAAATGTTAGTAATTTTGTGATTTAAACTATCTGTAGCACTAAAGAACTTCAAAAATGATATAGTATACTAATTATTTATTAATTCAGCCTTTACTTTGTGATACATTTTAAAGACTAAGTTGAAATGAAACACAGTAACTTTGTTTATATCACTTTTTATTTTACACAATTTTTGTGACTAGTTTCAACCATTTCGGTCATCATCAGACAATGAGCACAATAAATTTTGCAGGCGAATTTATACAACGTAAAAATACCGTTATTTACAGCTATTGAAGAGAGGGGAATATATTAGGTCCGTTTGGTCGTTTAGTAAAGTGTTATTTTTATTTTTTTATATTTGTAAACTTCTAAGGATTCTAGTAAATTTTGTTTTATGCCTTTATTTGCAAAATAAATTGGTATTATTTCTGTATCAGGTTAATGATTATTTTATAATATGTGGCAAGCGTAAGTTGAAATGTTTTTTTAAGTTTAAATGATCTTAAATGTTCTTCGAATCTAGTTTTGTATACACCAAAGTTTACTAAAGCATTTTTATAATCTTTATTATTGAAAATATAACTTGATAGTTTTTTGTAAGGTTTAAAGGCGACAGATAGATTTGATAACTTCCATACTACAATACAAAAAATTATAATTCTTTCGTATTGCTCTTCGTTACATCCATGTGAAGTGCTGATTAGATTGTGGTTAAAATTGGTCAACCGGAATTATCCTCATTTGAAGATTTTAATAGTTTTTCTTGAAAAAACGATGTTAAATATCAACTTTTCACATTTAATGTTATTATAAATATTAAAGAATATTTTATTCTCTATGCGATTTGAATGCATTTTATACTTCATATTAAATGGATATAGAGTTAAAAAATCTGATGTGGCCAGCACATTACCTTCCGTCAGTTCTATGTATTTTGTGCAAATTTCATACGGAAAGTTCCTTGCTAAATTAAATATTCTATTTCTTCTACATTACCTTCCGACAGTTGCATGTATTTTATGCAAATTTCATACAGAAAATTATTATTTTGTGACGTTTTCTATATACAGTGTAATGTATCTGCAGAAATAAAAGATTTATTATTATTTCTTGTACATTACCTTAAAGCAGTTGTATGTATTTTATACAAATTGCATACAGAAAGCAAAAGATCCTATATTTCCAGTAATATTATAAGACAAACACACTATGTCAATTTCACTTGACACTGACATCTTTCAATCAGAATTTTCTTAATATAGTAGCTGTTTTCATAGCTATGGCTACTTTATGAAATTTAATTTCTTTATAATTTTTTAACTCTATATCCATTTAATATTAAGTTTAAAACGCAGTCAAATCGCATAGAGAATAAAATATTCTTTAATATTTATAATAACATCAAATGTGCAAAAATTATATTTAACATAGTTTTTTCAAGAAAAACTGTTAAAATCTTCAAATTATGGTACTTCCGGTTGACCAATTGTAACCAAAATCTAATCAGCTCTTCATATGGATGTAACGAAGAAGTATACGAAAAAATTATAATTTTTGTAACTGTAGTATTAGAGTTATCGCAGACGAAAATTTTGTTACACACACACACACACACACACACATCCACACACACACACACACATCCACACACACACACACACACATACAGACATCATCGTAAAAATAGTAAATTCGTATTCTAGGGACCCTAAAACGTGCTTATTGATTAAAAACTCATCATCGAATTTTTTGACCAAAGACAATACCTTCCTTACCTAAAGGTGACGGAAGGTAAAAATTATAAAGAAATTAAATATCATATATTAGCTAGCTTTGCTATAACTCTGGAAACAGCTGCTATAAGAAAATTCTGATTGAAAGGTGTCAGTGTCAAGTGAGGTTGACAGTTTGTATGTGTTATAATTTTACTGGAAATATAGGATCTTTTGCTTTCTGTATGGAATTTGTATAAAATACATACAACTGCCTTAAGGTAATGTACAAGAAATAGAATCTTTTGCAAGGAACTTTTTATATGACATTTATACAAAACATAGAACTGATGGAAGGTAAAGTGCTGGCCACATCAGATTTTTATAAATTAAATTAAAGAATCAGTTCTGCAATATTTTATTTCAGTTAAAATCTGAAAAAGTTTGTATTTTGGCTTTCCCGTCAGTGCTTTATGAAATATTTACATAGTTTGAGCACAGCATAAATAAAAAAAGCAAAACAAAGTATTAGGAATTTATACACATTTCGTATTCCGGTCATCGCCGTTGACTCTTTCTGCTCTGTGACGTCACATGGCAGTAAAATTGCACATACAGACCGTCGGTGTTTTTTATTTACAATACCACGCACGCTTTGCCAGAGTCGGTCGAATACTCCGCATTCCTTATGAACTGATCCGAGAACTGAAATTATTAAAATCAGGATGTCATCTGAAAAATGCGAGCTTGTGAGTCGATGCATATGAGTTTGCATTGTAGGAAATGAATAACAAAAAATTTGTTTCAATGAAAGTTATACATAATATGTGGAAGCAGGGCCGTTCTTTATACCTTCGTCTGTGGTACTGTGCTTACGAAACGTATGGGTTTTGGGATGTGTTTACTTTAATTTATGAGCCAGAACATATTAAATTATATGTATAAGTAGTATTTTAACAATCCGTTAAACATATTGGGTGCTATTCACAGCTGTATACTAAGCGTTACTAAGAAAACTGTATTAGGAATTACTAAAAAATCTATTCACAGCTCTTTACTAGGCAATACTAAGCGTTACTAAGTTTCGTGTTTAGTACACAAATCTAAAACAAGGTAGTACCGTGTTTAACATGGATGAACGCGCAGTTCAAATTGTGAGACGTGCGCCGTATGTTCGAAATTTACAAAATAGGCGGATAGAAGTGTATCGAGAAAACTCGGACCCGTTTACCGAATTCACAAAAAGCGAATTTAAAAGAACTTACAGACTGTCTAAAAAGAGTAGTGCAGAGTAGTAATTTTGAGGAACTTGCAGTTATGCATGCACAAGACATACAGGCTGTGTTTCGATCGCACTTCAATCAACACCATTTTAATTAATTTAAATACAGTTAGTTAACAATTTTTATTGGTTTAAAGTTAGTGTACATAAAATTATAATAATCCCTACAGCTTCTTATTCTACTCTCTTTATTTCAACTTTGTTCTCAACTTCCAAAATTAATTCTCCCTTTACGTAGCAAAATAATTAGATTAGTACACAAACATATATTAATTAAATAATACTTACCGTTTTTGCCATTGCAGCATCTGAATCAAATTTATATTAATTCTTTTACAATTTATTCGTATGATAACTGTTATAATTAAATTTCTTTTAAAATTTTATTGAAATGTCAGAGTATGTCATTTGGTGTTTGACGTAATGTAATGTAACTATGACTACTAGAGCTAGAGCTATTTGCGATGTTGTGAACTATCTTTTTCGCTAGTCATTTGAACTTACTAAAACATGCTAGTATAGAGCTCTGAATAGGCAGTGTATTAAATTTTGTTTTACCGCTAATACATGTTTTAACTAAAACAGCCTAGTATACAACTTTAGTATCGAGCTGTGAATAGCACCCATTTAGTTTACAATTTTTATTGGTTTTTAAGTTAGTATACAAAAACTTATATTAATCCATACATTTCATACTTAGTTAGTAATCTACTAACAGATAGGTACAGGTACCTAATAAAACAATTATTGTAGTTATATATGAATAAAGATGATATTTTAATTATATCCTATGTTGGTGCCAAACATTAAAATTTGTCGGTCTTTTCTTAAATTAAATATTTCCTCTTCATATTCCGTCATTGAATATCTTGTTTTTATTTTTTTCCATAGATGACACATTTGAATGCGATTCAGTAATAGTTTTAGAATTAGGGTCTTGTCGGTGTGGGTGGATAAATGATCACACTCAGGGTCAAATAAACTGCAAACAAATAATTTTTTAAATATATTTTACAATAATATTAATAGTGAATAATATTTGCGATAGATTAAATATTTACCCAGTGAGAGGATTTAAAACAAGCACAGCTTCTTATTCTACTCTCTTTATTTTAACTTCGTTCTCAACTTCCAAAATTAATTCTCCCTGTACATATCAAAATAATTAGATAAAAATTTAAAGTACACAAACATAAGTTAATTAAATAATACTTGTCGTTAATGCCATTGCAGCATCTGAATCAAATTTATATTAATTCTTTTACAATTTATTCGTATGATAACTTTTATAATTAAACTTCTTTTAAAATTTTATTGAAATGTCAGAGTATGTCATTTGGTGTTTGACGTAATGTAATGTAACTATGACGACTATAGAGATATTTGCGATATTGTCAACTATGTTTTTCGCTAGTCACTTGAACTTACTAAAACATGCTAGTATAGAGCTCTGAATAGGCAGTGTATTAAATTTTGTTTTAGCGCTAATACATGTTTTAACTAAAACAACCTAGTATGCAAATTTAGTATCGAGCACCCATTCTCTTTTCTAAATGTTCTGCGACATGGCAATTTATTTTTGTACATGAAAGGTGATAAACATGCAGCTTCACATCTCTGCGGCGCTTTTTTATACATTGCCTCACCAATCAAAGTTTTGGTATACGAGCCACCACTAGTTTTACTATCCTCCGAAAAATGTCCCGGTTTTGCAATGTATAAATCTGGTCACCTTAAATAACACAATCATTTTATATAAATAGTGGCAACGTATGCAGTAATATCCCGCAAGCATAGGGTTAAATATTTATAAAATTTGATATAAATAAATAAAAATAAATATATCATCACGGCATATTACCCATTGCTGGGTGTGCCCATCTGCTTGTACGCAGATATCGGTAATGATAATGACATATTATAATTATTTATATCTTTTGTTTAGAAAGTCAATGTTAGTTTAGTAAAAGACTATAAGATATTATTTACGATCTGTTTTTAAATTAACTTCCTCATTCTAAGATCAATACAAAAGTTAGGAAGTTTGTGCTTGAAGTTTAGAGTTTCTTGAGTAATAATTATCTTGCATAGAAACTTTGGAGTAGGTACACACAACTTAAGAAAGTAGAATACCTGTATATCTTCTCACTACATATTTTGTTTTGAGCAATAAAATATCTAGCTAAGCGCGAAATTTCATTATCACACCCTCAAGTGAAGTTAAAGTCACTGTTGTTCTTCTGGCTCAAAACTAGAAACACCACGACTATCTGCTCATGCAGTCAAATAAGAAAGTGATAGGGTTGGATTATGTTTCCACATTAAGACAACAAAAAAAGAAAAACAATCAAAAATACTCATTTACATAAGAGTCAGGAAAAGAGTGCATTACTGACAAGGAGCAATATTGAAATACGAGGCCTCTCGTGCCGAGTATTTTACGGCTCCGACTTCAAAAATGAAAACCAATAAATTACTCTCAGTTTTGCATTTTTACATCCCGCTACCCTTGGTAAGGGAAGTATAGGGATCGTGCTAAAAATCGCATATCGAGATATTGGTAAATGAGCACGTTTTAAGGTCCCTAGAATCCAATTTTATCATTTTCACGATGATGTCTGTGTGTATGTGTGAATCCTCCACTCTAACTCAAATACTATTATTCCGAAAATTTAAAACCTTGTATTTCGAACTTTTTCTATTATGGAATGAGCCCATTAGATTTTGGTGTAAATCGGATAACAGGAAATGGCACTTTACTAGAAGCTCAAAATAGTTTTTCTTCGAAAAATACCTTTAAATGTTATTTTTTCGAGATTAATGTTATTATAAAAATTAAAGATTATTAAATTTTCTATAGAAAAATGCCTTTTCTATATATTTTATGGATAAAATTATCTATAATTTAAAACCCAGAGCCTACGCTTTAAAAACTAACAAAACGCAGTTATTCAAATGTATGTAACTGACAGATAAATGTCACTATTAAAGAACTAATCATTTCAAAATAATATTAGTAACGTTTTAAAAAGAAAAAAGTAAATAGAACAATAGAAAAGGAATTCAATACAGTTTCCAGCACAAGTAAATATGTAGGTATGTATTTAGATTAATAAAAATTAACGATTCACAAAAATGTAAGCTAATCCTCATTTTTGGATTAGTGAATTCTATTCTATCCCGGTATTTAAAATTTAATCTTCATTTTATTAAAGTTCCGGTGGCTCAATGGTTAGAGTAACGCCTCATATTATGAGTGCCCTCGGGACTCTGGGTTCGAATCCCACTAAATCATTGGGATTTAATCCTGTTGAGGGGTTTAAAAAAAGGTAGTTACTTGGATTAGATTAGACTATAGTTTAAGAAATAAACTGTCAAAATTACAGTAAAATTTGCTAATCCAAAAATAAGGATTAACTTAATCTTTTTTTGTGATTCGGACTGTAAATGGCGGAAGGTATTGTATTGGCCACACCAGATTTTTGATGAATGCGTTTCTGTTCATTTGCAACGTCTTGCGAATCAAATAATTACGACAAGGTCCCATTAGATATTCTGGCATTAATATGTCCAATGTACAAAACACAATAAATATTAATATTCCATAAAATTTTAAATAAAGCGTTTTGTATTTTTTCGTGACCAGTCAGGTAAATGCAACTTTCGCCCGCATTTTTGCACTCCATGTTCAGAAAAATAATATTGGTCGTAATTTTTCAAGCCACCTTCCTTTTCTGTACTAGAAAACAAGGCCGGCCCAAGCTACAGGCAAGCCTGGTGACCGTCTGGGGCGAAATTAGTTTTAGGGCGACATTTTTTGAGACTATGTTTTTTCAAAATAAATTAAAAATCAAATTATTAGTTTATTGACTCGTCCAGTGTGTAGCTTTAATCATAATGCTGACAATTCCAGTTGCAGCAAACTTATATTAATTAAATCCCATTTATATTTTTTATGTTACCCTAAGAAAGAAGAAAGGTTAAATTCATTGGCGATTATATCAATTAAAAACATTGTCATATCAAATACTGAAGAAGTAATTGTGCTGTTCATGAAATCTACTGAAAAATACTCCCAACATAAAAAAAATTGCAACAAAAGTTTTTATACGGAATCCTGTACAGAAAAATACACTGATGCAACAGCCCCTCGCCAATTCGGAAAAAGGCGACATGTGTTGGATTTTGACATTTTCTTGAAAACGGTAATCCGTATCAAAATTTTATACAAAACAAGATTCTTATATTTTTTACCTAGGATGAACCGTTAAAGAGTTAAATTAGATTTTCCGAATAGCAAAATAACGAAAAGTATTTATACCGAGACTTATACCTACACTGAGAAATATTTTTTCTTTCCCTATATACTTACAAGGTTAGTCACGGAAGAGTTATTTTGAAAGTCCGTTTGTTCGGAACCCAAAATACTAATGACAACAGACCATATTTAATTGTTTAATGTCAAAATGACAGAACCATCACTAGATAGGCAAAGCAATCGTGAATTAAAATTCTGTTTCTACTTCCTTGTACGAAGTAAAGGAAGTATTGTAATCGCGAAAAATTTCGGTTTTCAGATTTCAACAGAAATATCCATTTTGACCCTCCCTAAATCCATTTTGACTAATTTCGTCGTGACGTCTGTACGTACGTACGTACATGCGTACGTATCTCGCATAACTCAAAAACGGTAAGCCGTAGAAAGTTGAAATTTTGTATTTAGGACTGCTATAGCATCTAGTTGTGCACCTCCCTTTTTGGTCATTACATAATTTCTAGAAATGGTACTTTATTTGAAGCCTATAATAGGATTAAATGAAAAACTATTTTAAAATATAATCTAAAACTTTTCAAATTTGGTATATAAAACTTCTATGTCAATTGGAATAACATAGCAGATTTTGGTTAAAACAGGCTAACCGGAAGTGACATATTACCTAAAGTTGTTAACAGTTTTTCTTCAATAAAATGGTTTCATTTTGATTTTAGAAATAAATGCTTCAAATAAAAGTTTTAGAGAATTAAATTCTGCGTCTAGCACATCAAGTATTATTAAATTAGTCCTTTGTATAAGCGAGATATGTATATTTAAAACTTATATACTTTTTGGTTTTTGTAATGAAGATTGCTATGGATTAGGCCAAAAAAATAAATAAATAATAGATGCTAATGTCAAATTACGTCAAATACGTGCAATTTTATACTTGGGTCTATACTTCATATTTGTCTTGTGTACAAGGAAGTCGTGTGGTGCCCACATCAGATTTCTTTAAGAGAGGAAGCTAGACGCAGTTGTAAATTGTATTTTGGGTGGCACACAAACGGACTTTGAAAGTAATTCTCCCGTGACTAATCCTGTATATGGTATTATACAAAAATAAAGCGACTCTGTAGAACCCAAAAGAAATAAAATCTCTGTATTTCAAATAACCAAAATATTTTCAAAAAAAAAAAATTCATTCAGATTAAGATTCTGTGATTGTTCGCGAGTCATGGGCACAAATCGCCTCTTTTCTAATTTTTGTACCTATATAATCTAAACAAAATTGTAATAAATGAGAGGCGCAATTTACAATTTTCGCCTGGGGCGCTCAAAAATCTCGGGCCGGCAGAAATTTACTGCATTATGCGTTGATTAAAATAATGTAGATTATAAATCACGAGTCCAACTTTTAGGTGTTGATCCTATACTCATCTGACATCTGTGCGTGCGTTCACTCCAACCACAACAGTAAATCTTCTGGCTAATATTTTAATCTGGCTAAACGTCAGGAGTGAGAAGATATATACCCAGGGATGAATGTATATTTTTATTTTCATTCTAATCTGATTCACTCGCTTACTAATTAAGCTTCGGACTTTATCTACGCTGAGCTTGGGCTAATCTAGTTTTCATGATTTGTGACGTCACAGCTCGGTCTTCCCTGACCAACGGTAGTGGCTTTAATTGATATGCATTGCTTTCCGCAGATCACGGACTCTGTTCGAACTTTGTTCCACCGTCGTTTGTTATCGATTTGGTGGAGCGATGCGCTTCTGTTCGCACGGAGAATGTGGTTTTGTGGTTTTGAACTGATTTGTGATGTGTTTAACAAGAGACGTCCAAGAGGGATGGATGTTAGTTTGATTTATATACTACCATACAATTGGTTTTTATATGGTTCATTTCTTCTTATTACACACTAACGGAACATACGAGGCAGTAATATCAATGTTGTATTTCGAAGCGGCATTTATCATCGTTTCAAATAAGTGGAACATTTGTATGCATTGCAAACTTTGAATATGTAAACGGTAATTTTATTTTATTCTTTTATTTAGCGTTGTACGAGAAGAGAAAAATTTAACAAAATAAATAAAATATCACGGCATATTACCCATCGCTGGGTGCGCCAATCTGCTTTATACAGATTTCGGTAATGATGACATATTCGTACCGTGCGGGCGCTTACCAGACGTCACCTCACGAGCACTCATTGCTGGACAGTATACTACAAGGGCCCTGTTTCATAAAACTTCTACACTTGTAAATTACCACTGTATATAATTTGACAAGTTTCTGTTTCAAAGACCTACAAGTGTAAATTACAAGTGACAAGTAAACTAGTCCGTTTCTACAAGTGTATTTTTGCAGTTTATAAGTGTAGCGTTTCAAAAAATATTTACTGGTTTTTATTACTAGTATTTTACAAGTGAACAGTAACCATGAATGAAAGATTGGTAATTTGAAAATTATATGTAATGTAAAAAACATGTGGTCCAGTGATTCAAAAGAGGAAGATGTTCATGTTCATTTTCGACGGGCTAGAATTTTTATAAAGAAATTGTGCTATGAATATATTGAACAAAAGTATGAATTTAATGAACAATTTAGATTGTCTTCATAAAAATTGAGGCATTTAATAATTTAATACTTTTCGATATAGTCCTTTCGTCGAAACGAGACAAATTGGAACAAACCCGGGATCCGAACCAAGTAATTCTTATTAGTCGATGATGACAAATCTGAAGATTCAACTTCAAATTTGTCATCATCGACCAATAAGAATGATTTGATCCCAGGTTAGTTCCTATTTCTCTAGTTTCGGGGAAACGGACTATAGCAATATTTAAAAGGGAGCAATTATTCCAATATTAAAAAAATTGATTAATCTAAATATAATATTAAATATAATTACAAATCATTATAATTTCACCTGCTTTACTTTCATTGATTGTAAGGGTTGAATGCCTTGGTTGAATGACAAAATGTGTATAAAAATAAAATATTTTGAAACGCATACTTTTTAATGTGATTAAAATATATATTTAAGGCAAAGGTGGCTACATATTACATTTATTATGAAACCTATGAAACCATGGTTTCAAACTTGCAACTTGTAAAAATACACTAGTAATAGTATTGGAAAACTGACAAGTAGTCAAAAATTATTCCTGAAACAGAAATTACTAGAACTTGTCACTTGTACACTTGTCACTTGTAACTTGTCGACTAGTTATTTTTATGAAACAGGCCCAAGGGGTCACTTTTGTACCATTACAAATTCGAAATAATTTTGACCTCGATCGGGATCGAACCCAAATATCCAGATTCGCGCTAAAATACGGCCACCAGACCTCCTAGTTATTATTTATTAATTTAAAAAAGAATATTTATTTTTATGGATTCTTTTACTTAGCAAAACTTTTGGTAGACTGTCATGATAATACCATCTTAAACGTTTAATAACAGACCACTTCAGAACGACAAAAAAATATTACTATAATTATCTATCCATTGTCGGAACATCCCATTTCCTTTGTCAAAATCACTATAATTAACTTACGAAATTTTGGCAAAAGCATAAATTGAAAACATTGGATTTTATACCATGTCATTATCATGGAAAATGAAAACCCGATATACTATAATTTGCAAACCTTTATTTTTGCTTGCCACGAATTCTTTGTATTTATTTCTTGTAAAGTGATACGAGGTGTGTTCAAAAAATATCGCGAATTTTGTGTTTTTTCAAAAATTATTTATTTATTCATGAATATCTATTTTGTCTCCTTCAAAGTAATCCCCATGAGATATTATACACTTGTGCCAACGGTTTTTCCAATCTTCAAAGCACTTCAAAAAATCATTTTTTTTTTATCTTGTTCAGCTCCTCCTTCGATGCCGTCTTTATCTCGTCAAGCGTAGCGTAACGTCGTCCTTTCATGGGCCTCTTCAGTTTAGGGAACAAGAAAAAGTCACAGGGGGCCAGATCTGGGGAATACGGTGGCTGCGGCATCATTAGTGTGTTGTTTTTGGCTAAAAAGTCGCGCACAAGCAACGATGTGTGAGCAGGGGCGTTATCGTGGTGCAAAAGCCAATTTTTGTTCTTCCACAAATCCGGGCGTTTCTGGCGGATTGCTTCGCGCAAATTGCGCATAACTTGCAGGTAATATTCCTTATTGACCACGCCCCTGCAATCGAAGAAAACTGTCAGCAAAACTTTCACATGCGACCGAACTTGGCGCGCTTTTTTCGGTCTTGGTTCGTGCGGCAGCTTCCATTGAGATGATTGAACTTTGGTTTCCACGTCATAACCATAAACCCACGATTCGTCACCAGTTATGACCCTCTGGAGCAAATTTGGGTCGTCGCGGACAGAGTCCAACATCTCATTAGCAATGTTCATGCGATGCTGTTTTTGGTCGCAATTGAGCAATTTTGGTACAAATTTCGCGGCGACCCGTCTCATGCCCAAATCATTGATAAAAATCGAATGGCACGAGCCAATCGATATGTTTAGGTCCTCAGCAACTTCTCTAACGGTGATTCGACGATTGGCCAATATCATTTTCTCCACTTCATTAATTTTTTCGTCTGTTGTTGAAGTGCTCGGGCGTCCGGCACGCTTTTCGTCGTTCACATCTTCTCGGCCTTCTGAGAACATTTTGTACCACCGATAAACGTTGCTTTGGTCCAAGGTAGCTTCTCCGTATGCCACAGTCAACATTCGGAATGCATCCGCGCATTTAATTTCGTTTTTCACACAAAATTTGATACAGGTTCTTTGTTCCATTTTTTTGAATAGGTAAAAATCGAAGACGATCCAAAACACGTGCAAGCAAAGCAGCTGTCAACAATTAAGTGAACATTCAAAATGGCCGAGCTTGTCGACATAAGTGAGAGACATGAGTACCAACATAAAGCCACAAAAAGATCGAAATTCGAATATACGTAATCCGCGAAAATTCAAAATTCGCGATAGTTTTTGAACACACCTCGTATGTAAACTCGACACGCCATTAACATCAGAGAGACGAAATAGAAGTTGTTTATTGTTGCTAATAAAAAAGAAACACATTATGTCCACATACTATACACACAAAGGGTAGAAATATAAACGTAGTAGGTAAAATGTTTATGAAAAGCATGGATAAAAAATCGGGTGTGACCAACACAATACCTCCCGTCATTTACATCCCGCGTCACAAAAAATATTAAGCTAATCTTTATTTTTGAATTAGCCAATTTTACTCTAATTTTGACAGTTTATTTCGTAAAATATAGTCTGATCTAATCCAAGTAACTACCTTTTTGATAATAAAATGAAGATTAAATTTTAAATACTGGGATAGAATAGAATTCACTAATCCAAAAATGAGGATTAACTTAATTTTTTTGTGAATCGTTTATTTTTATTAATCTAAATACATACTTACATATTTACTTATGCTGGAAACTATATTGACTTCCTTTCCTATTGTTCTAGTTACTTTTTTTCTTTTTGTGACATTTATTTGTCATTTGCATACATATGAATAACTGCATAACCAAAGAGTTTTGTCTGTTTAAAACGTAGGCTCCGGGATTTAAATTATAGATAATTTTATAAATTTATCCATGAAATATGTAGAAAAAGTATTAATGCAAATAACATTTAAAGGTATTTTTCGAAGAAAAACTATTTTGAGCTTCAAGTAAAGTGTCATTTCCGGTTATCCGATTTACAGCAAAATCTAATGGGCTCTTTGCATATTAGAAAAAGATTGAAATACAAGGTTTCAAAATTTTCTGAATGATATTATTTGAGTTAGAGTGAAGGATCCCCATATACACACAGACATCATCGTAAAAATGTTAAAATTGGATTCTTGGGACCTTAAAACATGGTCATATACCAAAATCTTGATATGCGATTTTTAGCACGATCCCTATACCTCCCGTGATTTTTTCAGTTTTCCATTTTTAGGCCATATCTTAAAAACGGTCATTTATACACCCCTAGTGATTTCACCATTAGATTCTACCTACGATTAAAAATTTTCTTTGGGACGCATAGATGCTACCTGAAAGTAGCCTCTATGCACGATTGAAAATTTTCCTTATGGTGCATAGATGCTACCTGAAAGTTACTGTCGTAAATTAATGAAAAATTAAAATAATGTATTTGGTATTGACAAAAAAAATAATCTGAAAAATCAGAGATGCTGTTTTCGGTCTGTTTGTAAACAAGTACCTCGTTACCATAGCTCATTATGGTACTGAGTACTCTAATGGATTCAATATGGTCCTTAGGCTACAATGCAAGACATTAGAATACTCAAATTGAGGACTATTACGTTGGCATTATAACACGGCAGCATCTAAAACAAATACATCATGAAATTGTTTTTTTTTTTGTATAAATAATTATAAATAAACATGTTGACATATAATTATCATAATTATGTAATATATTCGAGAACAATAGCACAACGTAATGATATGAATATATGACATATACACTATATCAATAATATTTGTAATTGACCTACTTTCATATAATGTGATACATTTTGAAGTTATACAAACACCAAAAATGACAATGAAATAATATTATGTTGTTCTATTAATATGAAAGCAAATAATGCTAATTATTTTCCGGGGCTTTGTGTGCATGACATGGAAAATGGTGATGTAGAAGTTTCATAATAAATTATTCATTATTTTCACCATTTTTTATTTGTATTTTTCTGTTTACTTCTGTCAATTGTTAGATACCAATTTTCAGTGTAACATTTATCTGTAACTAAGTATCTTCTGTACACTTAACTTAACAGGGACTTTATCAAATTGACGTCATACAACACATATCCTCCAATGCAATACTAATGTCTTTAGTACAACAAAATTGTCGATTTTTACCTTCCGTCACCTTCAGGTAACAAATGTATTGTCTTTGGTAAAAAAATTCGGTGGTGCTTTTGTTGAATAAGCACGTTTTAGGGTCTCTAAAATACGATTTTACTATTTTTACGATGATGTATATATGTATGGATGGATGTATGTATGTTTGTATGAATGTGTGTGTGGCGATTCTATCGGATCGCATAACTCCAATACCACCTTTCCAAAAATTATATTTTTTTCGTATTTCTCTTCTTTACATCCAAATGAAGAGCTAATTAGATTTTGGTTATAATTGGCCGACTGTAAGTACCCTAATTTTAAGATTTTGACAGTTTTTCTTGAAAAACGCTGTTAAATATATTTTTTTCATATTTAATGTTATTATAAATATTAAAGAATATTTTATTCTCTATGGTATATAAACATGGAAACATCTATTATATTAAGAAAATTCTGATTGACAGATGTCTCTGGAATAAATTTTTTTACGATGATGTCTGTATTTATGTATGTATGTATGTGTGTGTGTGTGTGTGTGTGTGTGTGTGTGTGTGTGTGTGTGTGTGTGTGTGTGTGTGTGTGTGACGATTTTTTCGGATCCGATAACTCAAATACTACAATTCAAAAAATTATAATTCTTTCGTATTCCTTTTCTTTATATCCATTTGAAGAGATGATTAGATTTTGGTTATAATTGGTCAACCGCAAGACCCTCATTTTAAGATTTCAACAAATTTATTGAAAAACACTGTTAAATATCATTTTTCCATTTTTAATGTTATTATAAATATTAAAGAATCTTTTATTCTCTGTAATTTCATTAAATTTTGTACTTCATATTCAATGGATATAGAGTTAAAAATTTATAAAGAAATTAAATTTCATAAAGCAGCTAGCTATGCTATAATCATGGAAACCGCTATTATATTAAGAATATGCTGATTGACAGATGTCAGTGTCAAGTGCAATTGACATGTTTGTGTTATAATTTTACAGAAAATATAGAATCTCTTAGGTACATGAAACTTTCTGTATAGAATTTGTACAAAATATATAGAACTGACAGAAGGTAATGTACCTACTTGAAATATGGAATCTAGTGCAAGAAACTTTCTATATCGAATTTGTATAAAATATATGGAACTGACGGACGGTAATGTGCTGGCCACATCATATTTTTACCTTCCGTCACCTTTAGGTAAGGAAGGTATTGTCTTTGGTAAAAAAATTCGGTGTTGAGTTTTTAATGAATAAGCACGTTTTAAGGTCCTTAGAATACGATTTTACTATTTTTACGATGATGATGATGTGTGTGTGTGTGTGTGTGTGTGTGTGTGTGTGTGTGTGTGTGTGTGTGTGTGTGTGTGGGTGCGTGTGCGTGTGCGTGTGTGTGTGTGTGTGTGTGTGTAACAAAATTTTCGTCTACGATAACTCTAATACTACAATTCCAAAAATTGTAATTCTTTCGTTGCATCCATATAATGAGCTGATTAGATTTTGGCTATAATTGGTCAACCGGAAGTATTCATAGGTTATGGATCTAACCTGTTTACCACTTGCGTTCTTAAAATATCAATTCTGGTAGCTATAAAGATAAAAAGCTGTTTACCGGTAACAGTTCACCGGTCGAACTTTCGTAAATACCTCATATAACTGACGGAAGTTAATGTGCTGGCCACATCAGATTTCATGTAAAATATATCGAATATCTCGAAAAAGAAAAGAGATATCGACACCTTAGATTTTTTGCGATTTTTGGCCATTTTCAGACTTTTTCTTCTGGAGATTGTAATAGTTGTTCAAAAATTATGAAAATTGGTATGCTCATGTAATTTTGCTCGTAGAATCTAATGGTGATATCGCCAGCGGTGTATAATTGACCATTTTTGGGATATGACCCAAAAATGGGCATTTTTGAGCAAAGTTTTGAAGACGAATATCTCGGACACGAAAAGAGATATCGACCTGTGGTTTTAAAATCTTAAATCTACATCCTTCAAACTACTTAAATACAAATTTTCTGAATTTTTAATTTTTTAAAAATTTCGACCCTTTTTTAACCCACACCATCCTCATACCCAAAAATGGGTGTGCGGTACACCTTTAACGACCTCACCAGTAAATTCCTCGTACCAAAAAACATAAGTATACCAATTTTCATCAAAATATTCCAACGGATACATTCATTATTAAACATTCCTTAAAATTGTCAAAAACTGAAAAAATCGTAAGGGGTACACCTTAGATTTTTTGCGATTTTTGGCCATTTTCTGACTTTTCCTTCTGGAGATTGCAATAGTTGTTCAAAAATTATGAAAATTTGTATGCTTATGTAATTTTGCTCGTAGAATCTAATGGTGATATCACCAACGGTGTATAATTGACCATTTTTGGGATATGACCCAAAAATGGGCATTTTTGAGCAAAGTTTTGAAGACGAATATCTCGGACACGAAAAGAGATATCGACCTGTGGTTTTAAAATCTTAAATCTACATCCTTCAAACTACTTAAATACAAATTTTCTGAATTTTTAATTTTTAAAAATTTCGACCCTTTTTTAAACCACACCATCCTCATACCCAAAAATGGGTGTGCGGTACACCTTTAACGACCTGTCAAATTTAATGTGACACTGAAATTTTTCGAAAACTACAGTCGCGCACACGTTTTAAAGAAGATTTGATTTGTATAAAACCCTGGTAACCTAAAATTACGGCAAACACACGTTAAAGGTGTAGGTCTCTGATTGGTCAATTTTAAGACGTCTTTTCTTGAATATCTTTTAAGCTAGATTTTTTTTCTTCGAAATTACACATCCGAGTGCAGTCTCGTGTTTCCTAATTCGTTCTGGAGCGCGAGTTGTGAGACAGTCGCTGTATTTAATTTTAAATGTTCTTTCAAGGAAAAAAATTAACCAGAAAATATGAATTTAATTGCTGGTGATTGTTCATCAACAAAGTAGAGATTAAACTTTAATGTTAAATATGAGACAGTAACAAAACGTGGCACACTAACATAATTCACAAACAAAATATAACTGAGCCAGTAAATTGGAATACACAACTCTATGCAAGCAACTTTCAAGAAAGTGCAATATATATCAAATAAACTTGAACTTAGATTCACTGGCAAATAAAACTGCAACAAAACTTTCGCATAAAACATCGGCTAGTGTGATTACTACACAGAACTTGCTCCTGTTATTAACAAATAAACAACAGCGCTAGAATAACAACAGTTGTGCGAAGAAACTGTAGTTGCATAACATAATTCACAAAACTAAGAATTCCTCTTTTCTTATTTCTATTTTTCAGGGACTTTTTTACACAGTTGGTAACAAGCTTGTAACTGAAAAACTTTATATTCAATTTGCGGAATGCAAAAAAATCTATAACGTCGATTTTATGAAGATTATCCAGGAAGTATGTCCTTCGCGGTAAACTTTCAAATAAAATGTTCTTTTTCTACAGTCTATATACAAAGTAGTACAACGTAAAATGTCACTTTGCCGCTCATGCGCGACAAAGTAGACAAAACGCTCGCTGTTCAAATTTATAACTATACAATGTTGAGATATATCACTTGTCTACATTCTTAATAGAAACGTTTAGTCAGGAATTAATGGCAATCTGACATATGACTGCTCTGTCGGTATCTCATTTCCGGACAACTTTAAAAAACTTTTTTCAATTTAAACTTCATTTAAGTGTACTTTTCTCCGTTCTAAAGTTTTATAAAATTATCCAAAGTTTATGTAAATATTTTCATTTTTTAATCATTTCGTATTCCTGCATAATTAAAAGTTTTAATTGACAATAAAAAATTAATTCATGTACTCAATATATAGTAAAACTAGGGCATAATTAGATATTTACTTTGCTTTAAAATAGTGTTTAACTTGTTAATTAATTTATTCTTTGATGGTAACGTCAAATGCACTTTTAAAATTTCTATCAATAACGTTTTCCAATTACACATTTGGTGTGAACTTATTTGTATTGTGCACACTTTCTTTGTAACACTGTTTTCCCCAACGATGACACACTTTATTCTGACTAACTTGTGGAAAGAAAAACACACACTACACTTTACATTTGATGGACACTTTTTTTACTGACTAACTAAATTTTTATTTACATGATTATTATAATTACACTACTACTTGCACTAATTTATTTAACTTATTCTTTACTAATTAAAACCAACATAACTTAAATCCTAAATATGCCGTTGCATCCTTAGGCCAAAATACTCGCGTTACACAGAACGCGAGCCGAAACTTAAAACTCTTACATGTTTACTAGCTGAGTACAGACGTCTCATCAAATCAAATCAATGGTGCCTCATCAATAAATTAAATTTAAATAAATGCTGCGTCATTTCTTACACAAGAAGATTTTCTTCGTTAATATATAACTACACAATTGAGAACATTTCCTTACCTCGAGTCAACTCAATAAAGGATCTGGTATAAAATTTGAAGCGGAGCTTTCTTTTGCACTTCATGTCAGAGAGGTCTTTAATGCTTCTTTCAGAATGGTGGGCTTCATAATTAGAAATACTAAAAATTTTACTGATGTGTCAGCTATTTTAGCACTCTATTACACCTTAGTCAGGTCGAAACTTGAATATTGCCATATTATTTGGAATCCTATTTATGAGGCTCAACAGGATCTGTTAGAATCAGTGCAAAAGAAGTTTCTCAGATTTCTTTATTTTAAATTACATAATAGATACCCTGATAGAACAACTTCTAAAAATATTTAATATCAGCAGCTTATCAGAATGTAGAAATGCTTGCTTGATCATGCATTTGTGTAAGCTTATAAATGGCACGACGATTCCCATTCTCTTTCTTTTGTTAATTTCCATACTCCTTCATACTTTTTATCTTCCTTTTGCCCGCACTAATCTTCTCCTTTCCTCTCCCATTTATCGAATGTGTTTGTTATATGAAACCAAATTTTCTACTATTGATATTTTCCATTTAAAGTTTAGTCAAATTAAACGGATATTATGGTCTTAATTTTGTTCTTCTCCTACCCTGTTATTGGGCTACGGCCTGTTGGGTTTGTATTTAAATAAATAAATAATGCCGACTGTCTAAAACAAAGCGCTCTCTTCAGGACAGGATTATTTTAAGAGTACAGAGTGCATAGGCTAGGGTATTCAAAGTCACGCATGTATGCATAATAATTTCTAGACTTAATGATCAACAAATAAATGTCGTGCCTATAGATACAGAGACAAGTTGGATACCAATTATCAATGATATAGTATGACATGGGTGTACCCAGACGCGACTATCATAATATGATAAGAATTTCTAAACTGAATTTTGACATTTACAACTTAAATAGATAAACAGAGTTAAAATATAATTATTGAAACTAAAATTTAGAAAAGTTTATAAAAAGTTATTTACCTATTATTGCTCTTACCCTCGTCTTGTCACATCTTGCGCTTACTAGGATCGTCAGTTCATGCCAGTGCAGTCTGCCATATTTATATATTTTGAGTTGTGAAAAGTGTCACCTTAGTTCCACAATATTTCAAGCAGAGATCAGATATAATATTAGTTACTTTATTATACAAGTGTGGAATGTAATATTTAGTCACGAAAGAAAAAGTTTAGCCACGATTCCCGATGGACGAGTATTTGATTTTCTTTAGTGTTTATTAAATAATAATATTGACCCTTTAAATGCCGGTTGAAGTATTATCACTTGTCATTTGGCCTACAGTTTTTGTAAGTTTTAAGTCTATTTTGTTATTTAAAATTTAAATTTCTTTATTTTAAAAATTGTACTATTACGAATTTATTAAGAAAAAATATGTTTTCCGTTGATCGTTTATTAATTACTGTGTCTGTAAGAATGCAGCCACCACCCGATAATTTTTGTGCTGTGTACATCGAACTTAGATTCAGACAGCAAAGGGCAGGAGAGATTTTTTGCCATAGGCCGGTAACTAAATTTTAAACAAATCTTTAAAGAATTTTAACTCTAAAACTAGAAGATTTAGAAAAAAACATATTAAGAAATATTGTTTATATCGGCGAGTATTAAGGTGCATTCACAAATGAAAATTAGGTTTATGGTTTTTGTTTAGGTTTAAGTAAGTCATTCATAAATGTAATTGCCTGAAAATTAGTTTTGATATGTACAGACATCTACGGAAATGCTTCAAAAACAAGATTAAAATATCGGTAGAGCAATACTCAACAAGACACCTGTGCGCCGTGAAACTGTCATTCGCTTGGCATTATTGGTTATATTTCAGCAATTATGACAGTGTCCATGTTTTTCTCGCATATTTGTTTAAAAAGCCGAATCCACCAAGTGGATACTAAATAAAGATGGGTGTAATATCTATATCATTTCAGACTCGTTCTCATTGGTGAAGTTTGTGACGTCAAACTAAATCATAAACCTAAAGTTTGGACCTTGCAATGTTTAGCTTTATTATTTGGATTTAAGGTGCGTTCATAAATGAAAATTGGGTTTAGATTTATGGTTTATACTTCAGATTTAAAGACTTTGGCCGCATATTATGTAATGACTTCCACTTCAGAATTTAGGGTCTCTAAATCCAAACCATAAAGCCAAACATTGCAAGATCCAAACTTTAGGTTTATGATAGAGTTTGACGTTACAAACTTCACCAATGAGAAGGAGTCTGAAATGATATAGATATATACACCCATCTTTATTTAGTATCCACTTGGGATTCGGCTTTTTAAACAAATGCGAGAAGAACATGGAGACTGTCATAACTTAATTGAAGAAATATGACTAATAATGCCAAGCGAATGACAGTTTCACGGCGCACAGGTGTCTTGTACTGCTCTACCGATATTTTAATCTTGTTTTTGCGCATTTACAAACATGTCAAATAAAATGTTTTTTTTTCTGCAGTCTACATACAAAGTAGTTATATTTGCGCTCTCTTTTGTCAAAGTAAAATGTCACTTTGCCGATCATGCGCGACAAAGTAGACAAAACACTCGCTGTTCAAATTTATAACTATACAATGTTGAGATATATCACTTGTCTACATTCTTAATAGAAACGTTTAGTCAGGAATTAATGGCAATCTGACATATGACTGCTCTGTCGCGGTATCTCATTTCTGGACAACTTTAAAAACTTTTTTGAATTTAAACTTCATTTATGTGTACTTTTCTCCGTTCTAAAGTTTTATAAAATCATCCAAAGTTTATGTAAATATTTTCATTTTTTAATCATTTCGTATTCCTGCATAATTAAAAGTTTTAATTGACAATAAAAAATTAACTCATGTACTCAATATATAGTGAAACTAGGGCATAATTAGATATTTACTTTGCTTTAAAATAGTGTTTAACTTGTTAATTAATTTATTCTTTGGCGGTAACGTCAAATGCACTTTTAAATTTCTATCAATAACGTTTTCCAATTACACATTTGGTGTGAACTTATTTGTACTGTGCACACCTTCTTTGTAACACTGTTTTCCCCAACGATGACACACTTTATTCTGACTAACTTGTGGAAAGAAAAACACACACTACACTTTGCACATTTATGGACAGTCTCTAAATCCAAACCATAAAGCCAAACATTGCAAAGTCCAAACTTTAGGTTTATGATAGAGGTTGACGTCACAAACTTCACCAATAAGAAGGAGTCTGAAATGATATAGATATATACACCCATCTTTATTTAGTATCCACTTGGTGGATTCGGCTTTTTAAACAAATGCGAGAAGAACATGGAGACTGTCATAACTTAATTGCAGAAATATCACTAATAATGCCAAGCGAATGACAGTTTCACGGCGCACAGGTGTCTTGTACTGCTCTACCGATATTTTAATCTTGTTTTTGCGCATTTACAAACATGTCTGTACATATCAAAACTAATTTTCAGGTAATTTAAACTTACATTTATGAATGAGATACTTAAACCTAAACAAAAACCATAAACCTAATTTTCATTTGTGAATGCACCTTTAGAGACCCTAAATTCTGAAGTGTGAATGGAATCATTACATAATATGCAACCAAAGTCTTTAAATCTAAAGTATAAACCATAAATATAAACCTAATTTTCATTTGTGAATGCACCTTTACTGGTGAAATTTAATGTACTTATTTCATTTACACCCTGTATGTTCAGAATTTATTATACTTTAATTTGTAATAAGGGTTTAACTAGAGATATTATGTCATTGATAATAAGTGAATTATTTATTAATGAATATCGAATAGTAATGCAAATATAAATACCAATTCCAATATTATTAGAAAAACATTTTCCTGCATGTTGGTTAACCAATAAATAATTGCGGGGCGGTAAATACAACAGGACCTAATTTACGCAGTATCGAATAATAATATACAGGCATTTTTCATTAACATGTGATACGTATTTATTTATTCATACACATGTAATTGTTGTTTACATGTATGTTGTGTTGATAATAATGTTTAAATTACCCTGAACATATACAATGTGACAACATCGGTATTCTGTTATTCGACTTTGAATTGA
The DNA here is from genome assembly GCA_963082715.1 of Harpalus rubripes. Classification (NCBI taxonomy): domain Eukaryota; kingdom Metazoa; phylum Arthropoda; class Insecta; order Coleoptera; family Carabidae; genus Harpalus; species Harpalus rubripes. Next base: position 4,148,855 of record OY720455.1, on the reverse strand, counting down.
ATCTAACAGTTAATTTATCTTTATATTTACAGGCGGAAATATCTATACAGAGTTGTGAAATTTAGTAACTATTCTATTTGTCTGCGAGCGTACACTTTTCGAAAATATTGAGACTTATGGATTATAAATTACAGAATGAGTCTTAGAAAAACTAAAACAAAATGTAAATGTGGGATATTTCTCAACTGTGCTATATATTAGGTGTTAACAATCATTTTGTTTTCTGTTGTTGACATTTTTTAAACAGTATTTTTAATGAAATTTTATGCATGTAATAAAAGATTGGCACAAGAAATACTAATGAAAAACAACCCACCGTTCTTGTTAGTGATCCACGACGAGGCGAGAGTACTCTCGCATCTCGTCTCGTCTCGTTGCATTATGCGAGACGAGAACGAGAGCGAGATTGCAATTTAAAATTCGAGGCGAGATCGATATAACAACTGCGAGAAGCGAAAAATCTCGCGAGATTCTCGCAAGAGTCTCGCAATAAAAAGTATTTGTAACTTTATAGCTTTGATTCATAAATTCAATGAAAAATGCACCGTACAAGGAGTGGAGTCAACGGTAATTCGTGCATAGAACAGGTGAATGTGAAAATTATATGAATTGACTATATTTTTTTGAGTCTATCTAGAGTCGAATGATATCGGTCGCAGAGCGAGGAAATGCAAAATAAATACTAAATCGGTTTTGCATCTAATAGAACTAGTTTTTCTCTAACATTTCAGTCCCTAATTCATGTCAGTTAAAACTACGGTTAATAAAATTCTTGTCGTCCATGAAAAGTAAAGGATCTTATATTAAGCGTCGATAGGAGCCAACACGGAGTGAAGCGGAGTGATTGGTTGCCAGCGGGTTCCCAGTGTAGCGCTTTTTTTATGAGTAAATCTTACTTAAATAGTGGCATATAGTTAATGATAAAGTGTAGAAACTTTTAGTTACAAAAAATATTTTTTTAATGTTCAATTACTTTTACTGATGACAGATTGTATTAACAGATGTTCGTATTGAAATAATTGGGTGACTAGAATTTAGTGTTTCGTCTCTTTATTATACGACTGTAAATACACGGAAGACGGAACGATTGGTGCGAACTTGTCTTTTGTAGTTCAACTGATACGTAAATACCGAAGTAAATATGTAGTGCGCAAGCGCTTATTTTTACAGCGAGACTCTCGCGCGAGAACGAGACAAGATCCAAAAAAATGTGCGAGAACGAGAGCAAGATCGAGATTACAGATCCGAAAACGAGACGGGATCGATATTTTATATTTCTCGCCTCGTCTCGTCTCGCGTGCATCACTAATTATAGTGACGTCGGAGTACATACAACACGTCATTCATATCCAATAGGAAACAGTTTACGTTATTTATTAGGATGGTAAAAGGGGTCAAGTCGAATTTTATCCAGGCCGCCCCCTAAGGTGGTATATATATATATATATATATATATATATATATATATATATATATATATATATATATATATATATATATATATATATATAGAAATTTGAACAGAAAATCATATTTAATAATACTGTAGAACATACTTATTCGAATTTCAGAAGAAAAAAGATATGTTAATATTTTTGCAACACCTCATTTTTCTATAACTGTTATTTGAAGTTTCTTTCTGTAAAATAATCTATAAACGATTGATAGAGTAAATATTTCCGAAAACTTTCGTTCCATACCCTATCATCAAATGTGACTCGACGATCATCACGGATCATTTGTTCAACTGTCGTTTTGATGTGAAAATCTTACCTGAAATGCAACGTCAGAAACTGTTCAAATTCAAGTTGAGAATAAGAAAATTCACTAAACAGCAATGACATTTTATCTAAACTCATATTTCACAAATTTAAAGCGAATTCAATATGGCTGTTCAGTTTACATATGCATAACTCAACAAGAGGTCGTATTTCGTTCGATATATAGTAAGTATGTAGATATTTATTGTAGAGACGTAAACATATTTGTGGGAGACATATGCTATGAGCACATGAAGTTTTCCAGGTGATCTTAGCGGTAAAAGCCATACAAGGAGTATAAAACGCTTCGAGTATCCAATATTATGTACTTAGTGAGTTTTCCTTTTATCCGATCACTTAAAAGCGAATAGAGGACAAGATGGTGGTAAAAGACGTTAACTTGTCATGTTACGGCTATTATAGAGAGATCAATGTTAGTGTATTTTATAGTTATCGGCATCTCTTTGAAATTAAATTGATAACACAACACGTACCACCAAAACTCAATAAAGGGGTATGTGGGAACAGAGGAACAAATTAAATACATTGATTTCTAACGTATGTAACAAAAAATTTGAGATAAAGTTTGACATCTTCTCAAATAGAAGGAATTTGTTTTATTGAAACATTGACAAAAAGGGTTGTTTTTGATAAGAAATCTAGTTTTACAATACTGATAGGGGACCATTATCTTCAATGCGACGCAGTTTTTTTATACCTTGTCACATTCGATTTTGGACGGTGTTAAATCTATTTTCCGGTCGTCTGTAACTATTATTCGTTTTGGTAACATTTATCTTTTTTCCCCTGGCTCTTGGCAGTTGGAATAGTATATTATATACTCAGGGACTAAAGTGCATATTCAATCCCTGCTCAAAATATAGTGCAGATACTATATGATGTTATGCAAACATCTTGTTTATTTTTCCTTTAGTCCCCCAGGGATTTTTTCATATTTAATCCCTCTGGGACTGAATTTGAACTTTAGTCCCTGAAATGAGTGATTAGAATAGCTTTTTAGTCTCGGGAGTGCAAAAAACAATGTTTTCTTTATTGAGAATTGCGGTTTTTACCTTCCGTCACCTTTAGGTAAGGAAGGTATTGTCTTTGGTCAAAAAATTCGGTGGTGAGTTTTTGATGAATAAGCATGTTTTAGGGTCCCTAGAACACGATTTTACTATTTTTACGATGATGTCTGTGTGTGTGTGTGTGCGTGGGCGCGTGCGCGTGTGCGTATGCGTGCGTGCGTGTGTGTGTGTTTGTGTGTGTGACAAAATTTTCGTGTACGATAACTCTAATACTACAATTCAAAAAATTACAATTCTTTCGTATTCCTCTTCGTTACATCCATGTGAAGAGCTGATTAGATTTTGGTTAGAATTGGTCAACCGGAAGTACCCTCATTTGAAGATTTTACAGTTTTTCTTGAAATATCATTTTTTCACATTTGATGTTATTATAAATATTAAAGAATATTATATTCTCTATGCGATTTGAATGTATTTTATATTTCATATTAAATGGATATAGAGTTAAAAAATTATAAAGAAATTAAATATCATATATTAGCTACCTAACTCTGGAAACAGCTGATGATTAAGAAAATTCTGATTGAAAGGTGTCAGTGTCAAGTGCAGTTGACAGTATGTATGTGTTATAATTTTACTGGAAATATAGGATCTTTTGCTTTCTGTATGGAATTTGTATAAAATACATACAACTTCCTTAAGGTAATGTACAAGAAATAGAATCTTTTGCAAGGAATTTTCTGTATGACATTTATACAAAATACATAGAACTGACGGAAGGTAATGTTCTGTCCACATCAGATTTTTTAAAATTAGCCCCGGGCGGCAAAATGTCTTAAATCGGCACTGACCATAAATCTAAGTGTTCGTCAGCATCCCTCATCAATCAAAAATGAAGCGTAAATTTTTCTCAAATCTTTTGTTACAAGCGTTACGAATCAAATTTGAAAAAATACAATTTTAAAATCTTATAATCTCTGCTTTTAGTATCTATGTGCTTTCCTGTCTATATCCTCTGTTTTGTGGTTGTGCATCCTGATGCATCGAAGTGCATTTAGTCCTGCTGGATCATGGCTATTAGCGCCATTGTTTGAAGGCGCGTGGTCAGCTTGTGTGCGCTGCATTATCGGTTTATCTACTACCTGGGTACGTTGCGGACAGCCACTGCAATCACAACTATTAGCTCAAAGTTGTTGTGGTGAGCCTCAACCTCAGAAATTAAATAGGTCGGAGATATTAAGGTGGTTCTACCAAGACAGTCTCATACAAAAGTTTTACCAAGTAAAAGAATTCATAATAGTGACATTTTATTTTGTGAGAAGGAATTGAGTTTTAAATGAATAAGTACGTTTTAAGGTCCCTAGAATACGATTTTATTATTTTTATGATGATGTCTGTATGTATGTGTGTGTGGATGTGTGTGTTTGTGTGTATGTGTGTGTGTAACAAAATTTTCGTCTACGATAACTCTAATACTACAATTCCAAAAATTATAATTCTTTCGTATTCCCCTTCGTTGCATCCATATGAAGAGCTGATTAGATTTTGGTTATAATTTGTCAACCGGAAGTACCCTCATTTGAAGATTTTAACAGTTTTTCTTGAAAAAACGATGTTAAATATCATTTTTTCACATTTAATGTTATTATAAATATTATTCTCATTGTATTCTCTATACGATTTGACGGCATTTTATACTTCATATTAAATAGATATACTTATAAAATTATAAAGATATTAAATTTCATAAATTAGCCAGCTATGCTAGAAACAGCTACTAATTAAGAAAATTCTTATTGAAAGATCTCAGTGTCAAGTGCAATTGACATATTCGTAGTAGGTGTTATAATTTTACTCGAAATAAAGGATCTTCTTGCTAGAAACTTTCTGTATGGAATTTGTATAAAATACATACAACTGTCGAAAGGTAATGTACATACAAGAAATTTAAAATATTTTGCAAGGAACTTTCTGTATGGATATTATAGAAAATACATGTGCTCGAAAACACGAGTGGTAATAAGTTACCGTGTTCGAAAATTGTTCAAAATCTACCATATCCATCTACCGGATCCATGAAGAATCTAATCTCAAAAAAAGGGTAGTGATGCAAAGCGAAGCGCGCGCATTAAAAGTGGAAATGTGTTCAAAGTAGGACTCTGCTCAGTTTGTTAACTACGTCAAATTTCTAACCTGTTTTGAATTTTCAAATTTTTTCATAAGTTATGGATCTACCCTGATCATCACTTGCGTTCTTAAAATATCGATTCCGGTAGCTATAACTTGATAAAAAGCTGTTTACCGGTAACAGTTCACCGGTAGAATTTTCGGAAATACCTCATATAACTGACGGAAGGTAATGTGCTGGCCACATCAGATTTTTTACATAGAATTAGAACGCCATGAAAGAAATATGAGAATATTTTGTTTGCGTTGATATTTATGATCAATTACAAGAACAACACATTCACTTCTTTCGGTCAGGGCACTCTAATTCTAGGTAATAAAAATAACATGTACTCATTAGTTTCATTCGTGACACTCTTATTACAGCTATATTTTAATCAAATTAGGATAAAATCCAAGAATTATACACAAAAAATTTTCTTCGTTATATAAATTTAACATCACTAGGGCTGGGAAAAATCCTTCCGGGTGCTTCTTCTTCCATTGTTTGACGAGAATCCGCCTTCAATCGTTTCTTTCATACATAAATTTAGCTGATATAAATTGCGCATTCAATCACGATACAACCATAACCCTAACAAATGGAATCATCACACAAAATGTTGAAGGAACGTAATAATAATACGCAGGAATAAAAAATCGCGTATATCAGAGAGAGCTTCAGTTCATTGAGAAATGATCTCACGAAATATTCAAGGGAGTTTCATTTTTTATTAATACCACCGCCATATTCGCTTACATAAGGTCATTGACCAAGGCGTTGGCTACGCTAATCATAGAAAAGACATTTATTGAAAATATACCAAATTTTAATATACAGACAAAAAATAGATAATATTTAAAACTATTTAAATAAAATAAAATATGACCCACCAAATCTTCAACCCACGAGCCGCCACTGCATATGAGCAAATTATTAAAGCTGTTTTGTAAATAATACCGTTCATAATAATGACTTTGTTTCATTATTTTCAAGCAAGAAGAGAAATAAATTAAATTTATGGCATAATACCAAGTTAAAATGATTATTTATTGGCATTATTTGGGAGACGTATTTGTTGTAAAATTCGATGGCCTCGTTAACGTAAATTTAATAGGCAATTCAAGTGTAGAATGCTTCGTACCGTAAATTATATTCGTGTTATTGTGTAGCGTTCTATTCGTGGTTTTCTATTCGACCCAATTTATAAATTCTGAATTATATTGAAACAGCGTACTTTAATTAACGAATAATTAAAATATATAATAATACTCAAATTCAAAACTGAATTCACATTAATTGGGAAATTTCATGCCTAATATGAATTAGTAACATTAAATTATGTAACAATCCTTTAGATTTAATTTCAAATAAATGTATGTACACAGATATACTGTGTATAATAATAAATATAATAATAGAACAGCTCTGCAGGCCTTAAAGGCCCATGGCTTTTTTATATATTTCTTTCCATTCTAATCTATTTAGAGTTTTTATTACCCAGTTTTTTTTATGTTGAGTCTATTTAAGTCTTTAAATACGGAGTCACACCACTTTCGCTTAGGATGTCCTATTTTCTTCTTTATTCCTGTCCTTTTTTTGAAAACCTTCTTCACTATTCTGTCCTCTGGTAGCCGCATTAAATGTCCCAGCAATCTTAGTCTTTGAGCTTTAATTAAACCTGTTATTGCACTGTCACCATATAAACGCATCACTTCCGCATTTGTCCGTTTTCTCACCAACATTTCTTCTTTTATTCCACCGAATATTTTCCTTAACGTATTTCTTTCCTACACCTCCAATTTTAAAATGTCATTTTGTTTTAATGTCCACAGTCCACACCCGTACATTACTGTCGGTCTTATCACTGTCTTGTAAAGCCTCACCTTTGTTGTCCATGATATATGTTTCGATTTTAGCAACCCATGTAGCATCCCAACACATTTACTTCCTTTAGTTAGCCTAGTGCTAATTTCCACACTCTCTTCACAATTGTTGGTTAAAGTCACTCCCAAATAAATGAAGCACTTAACCTCATCAAACTTATAAATCTTCCCATTTTCACTACTAAAATTCCTAAGTCCCTTTGTTGTATTTTGTCTATTCTCATATATTTTGACTTGTTTTCATTTATTTTTAATCCCACTTCTTCCGCTGTTCTTTCTAATCTCTTAAACACCTCCTGTAGTTCTTGCCTTGCCCTTGTTAATATCGCTATATCGTCCGCGTAGGCTAATATTTGATGTATCTTCCCGTATAAGTTTCCTGAACTATAAATCTTTGCTTTCCTTATGACCCATTCCAGAACCACATTGAAAAGTATTGGCGACAATGGGTCTCCTTGTCGTAATCCTTTCCGAATTCGGAAGCTTTCGGATGTTACACCGTCCACTTTTACTTTACACTTATTGTCTTTTTGTGTTAAGTCTATGAGTCGTACTAGTTTCTACTGTGTATAGTGTCTAAAAACTAAAATCTATACATAATTTTACAAACATTAAATAAATAATTGAAATTCATTAAACAAAACTTAGTTCAAACTACATTATTTTCCATTTCACGTTAACAAAGTCAATTTTGTGACTCTTTTAGGGATTTTTTATTTGTGAAATTACTATCAAACACTGATCTATCATTGTATCTATTTTCCCGTATTTAAGCTTCATTCATTCACTTGATTAGATTTTGGGCAAAATTGACCAATCTGATGAAGTGGTGCCTTACTTGAAACCCGTAATAGTTTTTGGTATTTAAGGTTTTTATACTAATGAGAACGACATAGGTATTAGTTTTTTTCTAAAATTGATAAACCAGAACAAATTTTCTTGAAAATAGCTATTTGCGCTCGAAACACACATTTTTTTTCTATAGTCGCCACAATGGGGTCCTCCACCATAATAAAAATTTATTTGTTTCAAGTACATTAAACCAGTGCAGTGACAAAGTGGATGTGCATTGGGATAGTTCACGCCAAACTTTTGCAGGTGGCAGTACAGCTGCTCACACAATTTATTTTATATTTACAATTAACATTAAAATTACTGAGTTTACATGCAGTTTTGAAACCGTTTTTAAAACGTTTTTAGTTTTGAAAAAGCCGTGTATACAGTATCAAAACGGTTTTGAATTATCTCAAACCGAAACTAAAATACATGAGTTGGACTTGAAAACTAGTTTCAAAACTACTCATGTAAACACTTAAAATTCAATGTCGATACTGCGCATGCGTACACAGCATAACATTTCTGTCGCTTTGTGTTACTAACCTTCAAATATACTGACAGTTATGTAGTTTTAGTGCGCAGTGGTACGAAGTATAGAAAATAATTGGAATAATAGCAAAACGAAGTATTTGGAGTGAAGAGGATCTATCACTTACATCAGCTAAATGCGAATGCGAATAACAGTTTTGCATAATTTTGACTGAAAACTGAAACCATTTTCAAAACTGCATGTAAACGTAGTGAATATGATCTAAAACTTATCATATTTAAAACTTGTATATGATTGAAAACAACATATAGATGTTGACTACATATAATAAACCGAATGTGGTACTTAACTTGGAGCTCTTAACCAATTTTCGAGGAAAAACAATAAAATATAATAAAAATTTCGTATTATAGACTTTTCTATTTATTGTAACAACAAATTAGATTTTGTTTACAAACAATACTTAACTTAAAGCTCATCGCTATTTTAAACATCAGATTTTTTCATATATTGACAAATTCGTTACTTTAAAAATAGCATCTTATCACAAAATAACAATCATGGGTTTCTTTTTTCCATTGCAGCGTACAATAAATCTCTTTTAAACGAATGGTACTCTTTCAAAAGAAACCAAAAATAGTAATTGATCTATCGCTGCACACGACAGAATTGATTTTTCGGCTCACTTGCTATTTGTCGTGATGAAACTATTTTCTCTGCTGAAGAAACTTTGTTTTCATGATAGAAATCATTGGTAGTTGTTAACAAATATTACTCAGAATCTCTATCAAAGTTAAACTGCATTTATTCTTGGAAAACCAACGTTTCTAAGTCAGTCAGTCAAAAATAATTTAGTACATACAACATTAATTTTATAATTATTATATATACAAGTAAGATCTTACAGATCCTTAAAAAAAGTCAAGTAGAGACAGTAAATTTATTTAAAGATCTCCGATCAATTGTATGATTTAAGATTTTAGCTTTGCCCAGTCTGTCAAATTCAGTAGTGTCGTTTACTTGGTATTTAGGAGGGTTCATAAGATACTACTGTTATTTTATTATTTTAAAAATATATGATACAGTAAAAGCATTCAAAATTGAAAACTAAATCAACTGGTAAGTTTATCAACAAATGTATCTGGGGAACAGGGTTAGATCCCGACCGACGCCAAATATTTCGAATTTTAAATAGCACAAAATCGACCCCTGTGGTGCACTCTCCACAACAGTGTCCGTAAAGGTGACGCCTGATAAATACCCGCACGGTACAAAAATGTCATCATCATTACCGAAATCTGGGTACAAAACAGATTAGCATACCCAGCAATGGGTAAATGCCGTGATGACATATTTATTTTTATATTTATGTAAAACCAAATACCTGTGTGAAAAATCTGATGTGGCCAGCACATAACCTCTCGCCAGATATTTTTTTTCTTTTTCTTTATATTCGTAATTTTTTCGCAAATTCCTTTTATATTCTTTTTTAAGTATATTCTTTTGCGTTGTTGACTTTTTTTATTTTCATAATGATGTACAAATATTTTTTTGACAGTGGCATGCAAATATTTTTGAGAGTGACATTTATGTGTCAATTACAAACATTTGAATTTCTTGCCTTGAAGTAGTTTGATCTGATATTTATTACATCAAATTATTGTATATGCATTTCTTTATCTCTAAATCTATAGAAGATATAATAATGAATTTATATTTACATAAATTTTCGATAAATAATATATAGATGATTTTTTTTCTTGTAACTACCTCCCAGTTGTCCACTTGTTACCAAAACTTAATCAACTCTTCTCATTATGGTTAGATTGAGGAATCCGTAGTTAAAAATGTCTTAAGTTTTATAGTATTTGAGAAATCGTGGATCCAACATCCACACACACACACACACACATACACATACACACACACATACCTACACACCAACACCAACACCCACACCGACACACACACACACACACACACACACACACACACACACACACACATATATATATATATATATATATATATATATATATATATATATGTATATACACCAACACCCACACCCACACGCGCGCACACACACACATACACACCAACACCCACCCACCCACACACACACACACACACACACACACACACACACACACACATACATACACACCAACACACACACATACATACACACCAACACCACACACACACACACACACACACACACACACACACACACACACACACACACACACACACACACACACACACACACACACACACATATATATATATATATATATATATATAAATTATCAACAATTACTAACCATGTAAAATACTACAATAATTTTTTATAGAAATGGTTGTATAAAATTGTAAGTAGGCATTAAATCTTGTCGCACAATGGACATTACCTCTAAAAGCAGTGAACATATTAATTGCGTATTTCAATTAGAGAAACTACCGAACCCCATTGTTTCTCGTGCCATAAATCTCGTATCTAACATAAATTCTAGTCACGAAATAAAAACTGAGCAGTAATGAGATGCACACAGTTTTTCCTTTGCAATATCCCACAACTCGTGTTGTTCCCGCTTGAAATAAATTAGTTGGTTGGGTGGGTAAGTTATTTCGTTTGAACGAGGTTTGAAAGTGAAGTTTTGTGGCGAACTATTCTAACAAATGGAAGCTCGCGACAGCTTAAGGATAAATCAGTGTAGCGAAGCGTGCTGAAGACGTGCTGCAGCTACTACCACAAAGAAGTTAGAAGAACGACTAACGAAAGCTGGTGCTCATTTATTACCTACAAACTACTTTTGGCTAGAAAACACACTTGTAAACTTGGCTAGAATGACCAAATATCTATCATAAGTTTTTACATTTCAATAAAAATTCTGAACTATTAAATAAATAGATATATCACCACATATTAGCCATTGCTGGGTATGCCAATCTGCTTTGTACGCAGATATCGGTAATGATGAAATATTTGTACTCACTCACTCATTGCTAGCGTAAAGAGTGCACCATAAGGATCACTTTTGTGCCATTTAAAATTTGAAATAATTTTAGGCGTCGGTCGGGATCAAACGGGGTCCCCAGCTTCGCGACCAGCCACTCAGACACACGTCCACGAGACCCCATTATTCGTAACGTAAAATTAAATCCTGGATAAGCCAGGCGCAACTTTAAAAGAAAGTCTTGAAACTTTATAGCCAGACTGTGTGTACTCTTTAAGAGATAATACTATTTTTCCTCGATGCTTTGTGTTTCAAATTGCACCTCGAGAAATATTAAGCGGATCTCTCCCTAACAGTGCCGTAACTAGGGCGTGGCAAAGGTGGTACACGCCACGGGCGCAAAATTTTAATCATTTAGATGGTTTTAGATCAAATATTTCTAAAATCTACTTTCTAAATTTAACAAATAATTATCTACAGATAGGCCAGTCACAATTGGTAACAATCTGGGACTTTCAAAAAGACATACTAATTTTGCACCCTCTAGCGACCCCGGATTTTGCCGCCATATTGGGTCAATGATGCAAAAATGAGTTTTTGGCCATTTTCTTGGAAACAGTGACCCGTATAAATTTTTTTCAAGAATACAAAATTAAAGCTCGTAATTTCCTGTAGATAAAAGGATTCTTATTACATTTTTTGCCTAGGATGAACTCTCGAAGAGTTGTGTTATAATATAGTTAACCAGAATAACAATTTATGATAGAAATTTAAATTACTCAAAAAATAAACAATATCAGGTATTTAATACTTATTATCTTATTCCATTTAAGCCATTCACTATTGTAGTGAATTGGACACAGTTTTGAACTATTTGATTGGCTGAAATTGGAGACATGAGACACGTTTACCCAATGTAATTTCGGTTACCTACTTAAAACAGGCGCTGATGTCAGCGCTATCTACTGAATGGCTTAAATGGAACAGAGTATAATAGATTTTATCTACACCTGTTTAATAATATATTGATTATGTACGTAACCATGGATACATAATACCGTTCATTATCCACGCCCCGTGGATTATGACTCATAATCCACGGGGCGAGGTTACATAAGACACGGAACTGTCAAATTTATTGTTGAGAGTTCACAATCAACTTCATTTAGCGGTTATGCGCAAGCAAATATTCGCAAAACCGTTTCTGGACATGTGATAGACAAAATTTTATGTGCCGACTTTTCTGTTTATTATTATTCATTACTCAAATTCTAAATTCTAGGGAAATTTTCTGTGTTGATAACATCAGAATATTTTAATTTCAAATTAATGAATTTTATAAATATATTACATTGTGCACATTATTTAAGTCAACATAATTTATTCCTTTGTACGTTTTACGGCATTTCATTCCTATATCATAACCTGAAAAATAAAAATAATTTTATTTGGATTTTTCACTGCAAATTTCATTATAATTACTTACAATTAGTTTCAAAACCTATAAATATTCTATTTTCTTGTATTAAAAATACTCAACTATAGATTTTTTATAATTTTTTTACGACAGTGAGTGACTCATTTCATTTCAGTTTGCAGTAATCTGACAGTTCCTGAACTTGACGGAAACGCGAAAAAACAATTTTAAACCGAAGAAAAATGGAAAATAATAACGAAAGTGAAAACTTATTGTGTACACCTCCGGAAATTATGCAACCAGATGATAAAACCTCACTTTCCTTACTACCTGAAAAATCTAAGAAAGTTAAAATTAAATTAAAAATAATTATAAATAAGTTATTTAGAGTGAACCATTTTTCAGTGTCACCCGGTATAATATGATTTCAATTGCAGGTGTAGATAAAATATCGTATTCTACTCGCGTATAATGGCTATTATTCACTCGGATGAATTACCACACTCGCCTACGGCTCGTGTTCTAAAATCATCCTCGTGAATAATAGCCATCATAATACGCTCGTTGAATAATATACTATTATTATAACAGCTTATTATTGATGCTTTCTGAATCATTTTTTTATAATATTCCATTTTAGCCATTCAGTTTGAAAATAGGGAATAGTTTTGACCTCTCTGATTGGCTGAAATTGGAGACAAGAAACAAGTTTACCCAATGTAATTTCGGCAACTTAAAACTGAAACTGATGCGAGCGCCATCTGTTGAATGGTTTAAATGGAACAGAGTACAGACGATTTTTACTGATGAGCGGTTCGCGAGTTACTAACAACTTAAATTTATATGAAATTTCTCTAAAATTTTAAACATTTACAAATCGGTTTAGATCTCATTTCATCTGAAATTTCGACACATATTAAATACGTAATTCTTTAATTGCGTCAAAATTTTAGATGAAAATATGAGAACTAAGCCGATTTGCAGATGTTTTAAATTTTAGAAAATGTTCATGTAAGTTTAAGTTTAAGTAACTCGCGAACCGCTGATCAGTATTTTATTTTGTTTTTATTTTCTTGTAGGGGCACAAATTTTTCTTTTTTGCCACAGGCGGTCAAAGCTCTAGTTACGGCTCTGCTCCCTAATGAATTTTATTTGTACATCAAAGACTTAATTTTTTACAATGCCCGTTTCGTTTTGATTTCCGTGTTCATTACATATGCTGTATGATCCATATTAAATCATGAAACCATAAAATCGTTGACCTATGCCTCGTGTTAGAGCACAAAGCAAAAATTTCCTATGAATCAGAAAGTAATAAAATGTGAAAAATCGATGTTGTCACTGGGTCATTTCCCTCATATGCCGACCGTGTTTTCACCAGCGGACCGTGAAAACGAGAAACCGATCCCGCTATCGCAGCCGCGTTATAAATGAGCGGTAATTTATTTATTTTCCCGCCCGAAATTGATATTCAAAGTGCTGGCGAAATAATTGGTCCGGCCTCGTTAAACAAGTGCCGAACGGGAAAAAAGAAAGACAAATCGCATTTCGAGCCGGTGGCTTTCATATGTGAATGACGTGGGCTCAATATGTGAGCTATTTCAGTTTCAGGGCCGTTTGAATGTCATGAATAACCAAAAGCAATTAAAAAAAAAAATTATATGGAAATGTGGACACTTCTGCAGATATGGTCATTAATATCAAAATATGAGGATCCCGCTAAAATGATTGAAAATATGACATAGGGTTTATATTTTTACCTCCCGCTACCCTTGGTAAGGGAGGTATAGGGATCGTGCTAAAAATCGCATATCAAGATTTTGGTAAATGACCACGCTTTAAGGTCCCTACAATCCAATTTTTTATGTGTGAATCCTCCACTCAAATACTATCATTCAGAAAATTTTGAAACCTTGTATTTCAAACTTTTTCTGTAATGGAAAGAACCCATTAGATTTTGGTGAAAATCGGATAACCGGAAATGGCACTTTACTAAAATCAAAATAGTTTTTCTTCGAAAAATGCCTTTAAATGTTATTTTTTCGAGATTAATGTTATAAAAATTAAAGATTATTAAATTTTCTACAGATTTGCATTAATATTTTTTTTATATATTTATATAAACAAACAAAACTCCTTGGTTGCGCAGTTATTCAAATGTATGTCACTATCAAAGAACTAATAATTTCAAAATGATATTAGTAACGGTTTAAAAAGGAAAAAGTAAATAGAACAATGGATTTGTGATTTCTATTCTATCCCGGTATTTAAAATTTAATCTTCATATTATTATAGCTCCGGTGGCTCAGTGGTTAGAGCAACGCCTCATGTCATGAGTGCCCTCGGGGCTCTGGGTTCGAATCCTACTAAGGCATGGGTGCGTGTGAATCTGAACCCACTCTGAAATTGGGATTTAATCTTGTTGAGGGGTTTAAAAAAACTGTAGTTACTTGAATTAGAGTACACTATATTTTAAGAAATAAACTGTCAAAATTAAAGTAAACTTCGTTATCCAAAAATAAGGATTAACTTAATATTTTTTGAGACTCGGGCTGTAAATGGCGGGAAGTATTGTGTTGGCCACACCAGATTTTTACCTTCCGTCACCTTTAGGTAAAGAAGGTATTGTCTTTGGTCAAAAAATTTGACCGGCGGAGTAGAAATAGCTAATTTCTACGCCGGCGGCGTAGAAATAAAATAAATAAATATCCATAGAAACTACATAGAATCAGCGAAAAAAAGAAAAATAGTGCGTTTGAAAAAAAAATTAATGTGTCATTCGGAATAAAAGTGTCTTTGTGGGCTTCGCTCGTCGTGCAAACTTCCATGCTCGCCACACAAAGTATCACTTTTACTCCTAATAACACAACATACTATTTTCCGTTGATGTACAAAGTTGCAATAATATATTTAGCACCACCGCCAAGTAGTGTTGCTAGTGAACAGCTATTTTCTTCAGCTGGAAATGTTTATGAAAGCACAAGAAATCGTCTAACTCCGGAAAGAGCAGAAAACTTAATTTTGTTACATTATAACTTGCCAAAACTTTAAATATTAATTCGTTTAGCTAAGTGTGTAACTTTACTTCTACATTTTTAATGACTTTTTTGCTAAATTTTGAATAAGAATAAATTTGATTTGTTTTTTATTTAGTATTTCTGTTTTAATTTCCTTTAAAAAATCCTTAGCAACTGAAATATTAAGCAATTTATATTTTTTTAGGCCGATACCGATATCGGCCAAGAAGACCGATATGGCCGATATACCGATACCGATATCGGTATCGGTCGATCCCTAGTTACTACTAACAAGCGCGACGTAATCCAATATTACTTGGCAGAATCTTTTGTAAGTTTAAAATCGATATTTTAAACTACCCAAATAAATTTACAGAAATTTCTCAAAATTTACTTATAGGTTTTATAATTTCTTTGTTGAAAATATAAACCAGCCGAGTTTGAGCTCGTACATTGTTTAGATTTTAGAAGTCACATTGCAAGAAAATACCCATTCTCCTCCTTTGCTCCTTCTAGGATGTAAATTTTCCTGGAATTGGCAAACTTTCCCCCAGTAATTTTGTTCCGCAAGTAGTTGCTTTGACCCTAACAACAATGTCTGTAACCCTCTCTAACTTATATCAAATGGACGTCAAGTTGACCACAGATACACATTCGTCTCTTGGTTATATCAGACAAAACTCGGACTAGACTTGTAATTGGCTAAACGGGACCTACCCCTAGGCCTTTAAGGGTAGGATGCGAGAATTGTACACAAGGGATTGTTAAAGCAGAGAAATGCAAATGGTTAGAGGGAATTTGTTGCGCAAATTCCAAGAAAGAATAGTTCGTAATAACAAAATCAAAACAACAAAATCTGATGTGGCCAGCAAATTACCTTCCGTCAGTTATATGAGGTATTTACGAAAATTCTACCGGTGAACTGTTACCGGTATAGGCATTTACGAAAATTCTACCGGTAGATACCGCATCTACCGATTGCGTTCGAAAACACGAGTGGTTAATAGTTACCGTGTTCGAAAATTGTACCTTATCTACCAGATACATCTACCGGATCCATGATTTGTTGTACGGTAAATGAAGAATCTAACCTCAAAAAAGGTAGTAATGCCAAGTGAAGCGCGCGCGTTAAAAGTGAAAATGTCTTCAATGTTGAAATTGGAAGTAGCACTATTCCCAGTTTGTTAACTACGTGAAATTTCAAATCTGTTTCAAACTTTCAAATATTTTTCATAGGTTAGAAATCTACCATGTTTACCACTTGTGTTCTTAAAATATTGATTCCGGTAGCTGTAATCTGGTAAACAGCTGTTTACCGATATATACCGGTAACAGCTCACCGGTAGAATTTTCGTAAATGCCTTATACAGACTGTCTCACAACTCCCGCCCCAGAGCGAATGAGGAAACACGAGACTACACTCGGATGTGTAATTTCGAAGAAAAAAAAATCTAGCTTAAAAGATATTCGAGAAAAGACGTCTTAAAATTGACCAATCAGAGAACTACACCTTTAACGTATGTTTGCCGTAATTTTACGTTACTAGAGTTTCATACAAATCAAATATTATTTAAAATGTGTGGGCGACTGTAGTTTTCGAAAAATGTCAGTGGCAAATTAAATTTGACAAGGTGAATAAAAAAAGACAAATTCTTACCATGTATTCAGCCGATGATTACTTAGATATGATTATAATTTTCAGAGAATGTGGACGCAACGCCAGAGAGGCAGCACGAATCTATTCGGAACGTTTTCCGGATATAAATCTTGTGGATCATAAAGTGATATTGAGAGCCATCGCAAGGACGCATGAGACCGGTTAAAGAATTCAAATGACAATAATATTTTCGTTTAACACATTTTACACAGCTGCTACAACACGTATCAAAATTACAGTAAGTCAAACAAATTGTGTATCTCACTAGTAATATTTTTAAAACCTAGCAACCAGTTTTATTTTGTAATAATATCATCACACTTCAAGATATCCTTCCGGGATTGGTGGATTAAAAAGTCTTGTAACTCCTTTATGCAAGCAGTCGCAAATTATTTTCTTCTATTTGTTGGCAACCTATTGTCGTCGGCAAGTGTTAGTTTCGGTGGCTCAATGGTTAGAGCAATGTCTCATGTCATGAGTGCCCTCGGGGCTCTGGGTTCGAATCGCACTAAGGCATGGATGTGTGTGAATGTGAACCCACTCTGTAATTGGCATTTAATCCTGTTGAGGGGTTTAAAAAAAGATAGTTACTTGGATTTTGTGACTCGGGCTGTAAATGGCGAGAGGTATTGTGTTGGCCACACCAGATTTTTACCTTCCGTCACCTTTAGGTAAGGAAGGTATTGTCTTTGGTCAAAAAATTCCATGATGAGTTTTTAATCAATAAGCACGTTTTAGGGTCCCTAGAATACGAATTTACTATTTTTACGATGATGTCTGTATGTGTGTGTGTGTGTGTGTGGATGTGTGTGTGTGTGTGTGTGTGTGTGTGTAACAAAATTTTCGTCTGCGATAACTCTAATACTACAGTTACAAAAATTATAATTTTTTCATGTACTTCTTCGTTACATCCATATGAAGAGCTGATTAGATTTTGGTTACAATTGGTCAACCGGAAGTACCATCATTTGAAGATTTTAACAGTTTTTCTTGAAAAAACTATGTTAAATATGATTTTTCACATTTGATGTTATTATAAATATTAAAGAATATTTTATTCTCTATACGATTTGACTGCATTTTATACTTAATATTAAATGGATATAGAGTTAAAAAATTATAAAGAAATTAAATTTCATAAAGTAGCCATAGCTATGGAAACAGCTACTATATTAAGAAAATTTTGATTGAAAGATGTCAGTGTCAAGTGAAATTGACATAGTGTGTTTGTCTTATAATTTTTACTGGAAATATAGGATCTTTTGCTTTCTGTATGGAATTTGTATAAGATACATACAACTGCTTTAAGGTAATGTACAAGAAATAATAATAATAAATCTTTTATTTCTGCAGATACATTACACTGTATATAGAAAACGTCACAAAATAATAATTTCCTGTATGAAATTTGCATAAAATACATGCAACTGCCGGAAGGTAATGTACAAGAAATAGAATATTTAATTTAGCAAGGAACTTTCCGTATGAAATTTGTACAAAATATATAGAACTGACGGAAGGTAATGTGTTGGCCACATCAGATTTTTTAAGTTTTAAGTCTATATTTAAAGTAGTCAAATTAATTTATAGAAATATCTGATCATTTGTGAAGGTTTTTTAATAGACTGTGGGCCTCTTTCAAAACTATACAAGGTGCGGAGTTTCGTCAATGCCAATATGGTAATTATTATATCTCTATTCTATCTATCTATCTATCTATTTAAGGCTTGTATACAGCTGTCGCCGTTTACCCTTCAACCGGACTCACCGAGCCGCAGTGCTTTACCAGTGCCGTACTGCCGGATTTCAGCCATTGCTACATTTATTTAAGATGTATAAGTGGCCAGCTTATAGCATCCGAGTGTGATAAATACAAGTAGCTGTATTTATTTTTTACGACAAATATAAACAGGCTGAACCTATGAATCATATATTCTACAGTTTTCATAAATTTTAGAGTTCCATTTTCATGAGTGGATTTAATTTCGGCGCCAAAGAGAAATCTCTGAATAACAGATTTTTTTGTTTCAGCAATCCATTATTTAAATTACGGATTATTGTAATTGAATATAAATATTTTAATTGTAAATTTATACCTTTTTTGTATGTATAAAAGTTAATCTGCATTTGTTTTCATTATGTTTCATTATTTATTATTCATGGTGGTGCTTTTGTTGATTAATTAAATATTAAAATAGCTGTTAATACTGCGAACGGTTTGAATTTTTTAATGTTATGGATTTCACAAATGAACCAGTTCACCAGTTAATTGAAGTTGTAATTTTATACCAAAAATAATTTCCACTAAATATTAATCGTTTAATGGAAGAGATTACGCTGCATATACAGTGATGACAATTTGACAGTTAATAAACTTTGTTATTATTAACTTGTTTTATTGTAAGCAACTTTCATTTGGCTTCAATATTTTATCGAAATAGTTTGACAGGTTCGCTAAAAACAAAGTGCTGATAGTTCTTGAGTGGTGATAAAATTTCATGTGTTGATGGCTTAAATTTTTTTATTTTATTTCTTAAAATATAGTCTAATCTAATCCAAGTAACTACCTTTTTTTAAACCCCTCAACAGAATTAAATCCCAATTACAGAATGGGTTCATATTCACACACATCCATGCCTTAGTGGGATTCGAACCCAGAGCCCTGAGGGCACTCATGACATGAGGCGTTGCTCTAACCATTGAGCCACCGGAACTATAATAAAATGAAGATTAAATTTTAAATACCGAGATAGAATAGAATTCACAAATTCAAAAATGAGGATTATCATAAATATTTTTGTGAATCGTTAATTTTTATTAATCTAAATATTTACTTTTGCTGGAAACTGTATTGAATTCCTTTTCTATTGTTCTATTTACATTTTCCTTTTTAAAACATTACTAATATTATTTTGAAATGATTAGTTCTTTGATAGTGACATTTATCTGTCAGTTACATACATTTGAATAACTGCGTTTTGTTTGTTTAAGGCGGAGACTATGGGATTTAAATTATGGATAATTTTATAAATTTATCCATAAAATATATAGAAAAAGTATTAATGCAAGTATACAGAAAATTTAATAATCTTTAATTTTTATAATAACATTAATCTCGAAAAAATAACATTTAAAGGTATTTTTCGAAGAAAAATTATTTTGAGCTTCTAGTAAAGTGCTATTTCCGGTTATCCGATTATCACCAAAATCTAATGGGCTCTTTCCAATACAGAAAAAGTTCGAAATACAAGATTTTAAAATTTTCTGAATGATAGTATTTGACTTAGAGTGGAGGATCCACGCACACATACACGCAGATATCATCGTGAAAATGTTAAAAATGGATTCTAGGGACCTTAAAACGTGCTCATTTACCAAAATCTCGATATGCGATTTTTACCACGATCGCTATACCTCCGTTACCAAGGGTAGCGGGAGGTAAAAAGAAAAGAAATATTGTTGCTCTTAATGAGTACTCCCGTTTGTTGTACTTTTTTCGTTAGAACCTGTATATATGTCTCAAAATTGGTAGCATTTTTTTCAAAGAATAAATTGTGATTTCTAAAAAAAGTTACTAAGTTATATTGTTGCTCTCGACGAATTCTGTTACTGGTTAAATTTAATGTTCTTATTTATGTTACACCTAGTAGAAACTGTTCGCGCATTTGTAAAATATTACGATTAAAATAAAATGCTCCTTTGTGTTAGCTCCAAATTTCGCCACCAAGTTCGCATTCTTATTTACATATACCAATATCTTTATTATCCTGTATATGGCGAAAAATTGCACATCGTACAATGGACGGTTTTGTAAAAAAAAACACCCAATTTATTTTGTACAGTATTTAGTGTAGTTAACCATAATACCTATTTTTTAGTTTTAATTAATTCTGTCTTTTACTATTTCTTAATTATAATCCATATTAATTTCCTTGCAGACCGCTTCGTTTTAATTCTTTGAAACTTCTTTGTGATTTAAATTTTTCTTAGTTCTAGTTTTGAACAATTATGAAAGTTTGTGTTTCCATTAAAGTTGGATTCTCCAACAATTATCTAAAATTTGATTTCAATTAGAGACTTTCTGTTATCAGAGTCGTTTACAACGTTGCAATATCTGCATTGCAGTTTCGGCTTGTGCTGCTGTTGCAACACTGTTATAATGATTTCGCTAATGGCGGAACTCGCATTTGATTGTAGAAGGCATTATTATAACAATCTCAAGTTTCATTGTAAATGCATGGAATAATGCTACTGAGATAAAAGGAAATATCCATGTTCATTTCAGATATTAATATTGCATTATTTTATTTGAATACTGCATAAGTAGGTAACATTGCCAAAGGAAGTGAATTTTTGATCATCATTAGTCTTTCTATCAATTGGCTCGATGGTGATTCGTTTTGGATTAAGCTTAATTTTTGTCATGTTGGTACCACACAATCTGTGATTGTTTAACGTATGTAACAAAATTTTTAAGAAAAATTTACACTCCATATTTCATTACTAAATAAGGTCTAATATTTCTGGCGATCCTAGAAGTAGATTTAACATCTTCCAGGGAGAGGTATTAAAAAATTGCGTCGCATTGAAGATAATGGCTCCCTATAAGTGTTGTACGAGGTCTGTACAATAAATACGCGAACTGAGTTCCTAAGGTGGCTTTGAGGTGATGTTAGGTCATGCGCACTAGCTGCTCTGTTGAGAGTAATCTACTGGAGCGTCAGTAACCGTCAGACTGTCGAGGTAAGCGTGCAACTGGAGGTGATATTTTTTTTGTGGCGCCTTTTTGTGCTCTTGTCGACGATGGAGATTGATGAACAGATGGAACAACGACTCAAATTTTTGGTAAAACTTGGGAAAAGTTCTCAGGAAATTCATGAAATGTTGAGGGCTGTTTTTGGAGATAACACGCTGAAGAAAACAGCTCTTTTCAAGTGGATCAAGCGTTTCAGTGAAGGCCGTAAAGACTGTAAGGATGATTCAAGACCAGGACGACCAGGGACCGCCTGTATTGATGAAAACATCGAACGTGTGCGTTCTTTTGTGCTTTCCGATCGTCGAATCACTGTCCGGATGATTGCTGATGAACTGAATTTGGGAAAATCGTCAGTGCACACGATTCTAACAAAACACTTGGGGTTGAGAAAGTTTTGTGCAAAAATCGGCCCAAAGTTGTTGACAGCTGACTAAAAGTTGAGAAGGACCAAATGCTGCACTGACTGGAAAAACTCCGCTCAAACCTCCGGTTTCCTTGAAAGGAGCATCACTGGTCACGAATCATGGTTTTACGAGTACGACATCGATCTGAAATCACAGAGCAAGGAATGGAAAGGAAAAGATGAACGACGAACGAAAAAATGTCGAAAAAGCCGATCAAAAATCAAGGTCATGCTGCTCGTTTTTTTTTTTGACATTCATGGTGTTGTCCATCATGAATTTCTTCCTGAAGGACAAACGGTGACTGCTGCCTTCTATGTCGAAGTTCTCAAGCGCCTGAGGGATCGTGTGCGTCATGTACGACCAAATTTGTATGATGGTGATGGATGGCTGCTGCATCACGCAATGCGCCTGCACATTCAGCAACGATTGTCCGCCAATTTCTGGCCCGTAATTCGATCACTACGCTAGATCACCCTCCCTCACCAGACTTAGCCCCTTGTGATTTCTTTTTATTCCCGAAATGCAAAAAGGTCATGCGTGGGCGGCACTGGGACGATGTGGAAACGATCAAATGCGAAACGACGAGGCAGCTGAAGAGCCTAACTTCTCAGGACTTTCAGGGATGTTCTGAACAATGGAAACGGAGATAAGACAAGTGTATTGTTACAAATGGGAAGTGTTTTGAAAGGGATAAGATTGATGTACTCTAAATTTTGGAAAATATAGTTTTTATAATCCCAGTTCGCGTATTTATTGAACAGACCTCGTAAAAATAGATTTCTTGTCTCCTTTCGTTTATAGGAACAACCCCTTATGTCAATGTTTGATGAAGAGGTTTAACATTTTGTGAAAACTTTTGTTACATTCGATATCGTCTAAACAATGACTATTTGCCAGATGAGAAAGCTATAGTGCTATGCATTTGCGTATAAAGTCAATCCATCTTTTCCTATTTTCACCGCAAAGCAGTTTAATTCACTTAGGTGTAATTTTCTTTTCCACTGCCACTTGCTCATTTGTACGTATATCACCCCATTTCTCAACAAGTCACTTTGCCTAAATAAATTCTTTTAAGCAACGTTCAATCGCTGATTCCTAACACGTATTGCAGCAAGGTGGCCTGGCATAAAGCCAGGGGGATTTTTTATTCTTCTACCCTTTAGTCGCAAAGGGTAGTAACAATTCGTACTGCGTTCATTTTACCCTTCGAGGAATTTATCATAATTCAGGGATCACGTCTTTTATGAAATATAACCAACGTATGTATATTCAAATTGTTATTCACTAAATAATTGCAGAATTAGCAACACCATAATTAACATTTTATTGATTCTTAATTAGATTATACCTTTTTTATCTTCCGTCACCTTTAAGTAAGGAAGGTATTGTCTTTGGTCAAAAAATTCGGCGGTGAGTTTTCGATGAATAAGCATGTTTTAAGGTTCCTAGTATACGATTTTACTATTTTTACGATGATGTCTGTATGTGTGTGAGTGTATGTATGTGTGTATGTGTATGTAACATCTGTTTTCTCAAAAATCTTTGAATATGCTTTCTTAAATAGACTTGAAGTCTTCCTATCTCAGAACAACATTGTAAATAAAGCTCAATTTGGTTTCAGACCAAATAAATCCACTTTAGACGCAATTCAAAACTCGGTTCAAGTCATTGCGCAGTGCATGGAAAAAAATGAACAACCTGTCACCATCTTTTGTGATCTATCTAAAGCATTTGACTGCGTAAGTCATAGTAAACTACTAGATAAGCTTTTTTCTTACGGCATTAGAGGCATTCCACTTCAGTGGATTAAATCTTTCCTAGAAAATCGGAAACAGTATGTTTCAATCAATAGTAAAGATAATAATAACACTTTAAAAAGTACGAACTCCTCAACGATAATAACCAGTAGAGGAGTACCTCAAGGGTGTGTTATTTCGTGTACGCTCTTTGTTCTGTACGTCAACGACTTACCTTTGATTTTTGGTGATGCATATCACTTAACACTATATGCGGATGATACTTCCATAATTATTTCAGATAAGTGCGATGAACTGCTGGAAGAAAAATGTAGAAATTGTCTAAATATACTCTCGACATGGTTTTCTGAGAACGACCTTTATTTTAACTTAAACAAGACACATTATTTACGTTTTCATTTCTATCAGTGCAGGAGAAATCTAGATTTAAATATTTCTATTGATGGATTTGAAATTAGTAGAACTAATAATGGAAGCTTTTTGGGTTATAATTTTGATGAAAATTTAAATGGTAAATTTCATACAAACAATCTTGTCTCAAAACTAAGTTCGATTAGTTATCAATTTTGGCATTTGAGTAATATTCTTACCAAACAACAGTTAATCGTTCTATATCATGCTCAAGTAGAATCAAGAATAAGATATGGTATTTGTTTATGGGGGATGTCGTCTTCCGCAAGTAATGTGTTTGTCGTACAGAAGCGCATAATACGAACAATAGCAGGTGTTCCATGTAGGACCTCCTGTAGAAATTTGTTTTCAAAATATAAAATTTTAACCGTTACATCGCTATATATATTTGAAATATGTACATTTATTTTTAATAATAAAAGTAATTTTCAAAAAAATTCAGATATACATTCATGCAACACCAGGCAAAAACAAATGTTCTACATACCAAAAAATAAACATATAACTTTAGATAAAATTTCAGTACAAGGTCTAACTATTTTCAATAAGCTCCCCGAAAATATTAGAACAGAGAATAATAAAAATATATTCAAAAAATTATTAAAAACATTTTTATTACAAAATTCATTTTATACAATGGATGAATATATGCTACGGTAATTTTTTCTCTCGGTTTCGGATCAGCACTAAAGTCCTTGCTGGCTTTTGTAATTTTTATTTAATTATTATGTAATTATTTTTTTATTATTTTTTTACCTTTGTACTTTTTGACGTATTCTATACAAGCTATGTACACTTGTCGGCAGAATAAAAACTATTATTATTATTATTATTATTATTATTATTATTATTATTATTATTATTATTATTATTATTATTATTATGTGTGCATGTGTGTCTGTGTGACAAAATTTTACTAGAAATATAGGATCATTCGCTAGAAACTTTCTATATGGAATTTGTATAAAATACATATAACTGCCTTAAGGTAATATATGTACAAGAAATAGAATCTTTTGCAAAGAACTTTCTGTATGACATTTATACAAAATACATAGAACTGGCGGAAGGTAGTGTGCTGGCTACATCAGATTTTTAATATTTCAAAGATGCGTGATAGGATGAGTTAAGATTTTAGCTCTACCAATTCTGTTAAATTCAGTAGTTTCATTTACCTACTTAGTTTTTATTGGGGTATATAAGACACTACTGTTATGATGATTATGAAGAAAAATTCTGTTATTATGAAAACTATGTTACATTAAAAGCATTGAACATTCAAAACTAAATCAACAAGCAAGTTTATTAGCAAATCTGAAACCAAATATGCGAAAAATAAGATAGTGATACTGACAGAAAAATAACGCTAGACCCACGACTTTGAATTGCGTTAATATATCTGATATAATAAACGAACTTATGTTACAATGACAGTAACACTTAACAGCAAGCATCATTTTAAAATAGCATATCGAATATCGAAACAAAATTTATTTTGAAAGACACGCTGTTATATCTATCCTTCTTGTTAATGCAAATATGAGAGAGATAAATATATACCAATTTGTTAATTCGTCTATAATACAGATGACCTTGAATAGATATGTTTAAAAAACGAAACTGTAACTCTACAGTAATCTAAAAGATTTATCCATAATATTGTAGTTACATTGTGTTTACGTCATCATATTATCATGTAGGTATACATAAAATAAAATAAATATAAATATATCATCACGGCATATAACCCATTGCTGAGTGCGCCAATCTGCTTGGTACACAGATTTCGGTAATGATGATGACATATTTGTACCGTGCGGGCGTTTATCAGGCGTCACCTTATGGGCACTTGTTGCTGGCGTGGAGAGTGCACCACTATAATAATAATAATAATAATAATAATAATAATAATAATAATAATAATAATAATAATAATAATAATAATAATATACACAATATTTCATTAATACATAATATTATATTACACATTTCTCTGCGCATAGTAAGAACAAACGAGATCTATGGCGTTTGTTTCTAAAAAATTTAGACATAAAATGTGAGAATATCTCAGATAACTTTAAAAAATCTTATCGAAATAAGTTACAAAAGCTTTTATTGAAGTTAAAATGTCTAACGATGCAAATTTTCACTGAGAGTACAGGTTTTTTAATGACTGCAATATTTTTGACGTTTCGTTTGACAGCCCAACTGGCAGTTGTTCGCGCCATTTTCTTACTATTTGCAGCGATAGAAAGAGATAGCCGTTAAATTGAAAAGGTCCATTTAATATTTTCATTGGTCATTTTTCATCAGTTATTTTATTACAGTGTCCGTACCATTTAAGTTGCACAGCAACATCTTCAGAAGTCAATCTCAGTATCATTTATTTATTCTTTTATTTTCCATATTTCATGCCATAAGTAGTTATATGCTTCTAATTACGGTCTTATTTATCGCCTTGTCTTTTAATTGTTAAATTTCTGCTCCATATTATTAATATATTCTGATCTAGGGTAGAGAAAAGGGAAGCCCTTATCTTCATGTCATTTGATTGACATTGTGTTCCAAAATTAATCAGTAAAATTTCATCTATTAAACAAAAGAAAAGTTGTTTTATTTAAAATATAATTCGGTGTTTTATTGGGGCACTCATTATTTTCTTTCTAGGACGACTTGTCAGGGGATGACTTACGAATCACCATCGACAAGTCTGCCCTCTTCAAATACCGTCAATCGATGCACAGTTTTATTTTATGTCCGCTGGTAAAATCTGCGGTAATTTTTTATTTTTCTCATTGTTTCCTTGTGTTTTCAACATTATTTGGGACAAAAGGAAATGTCATATTGGAATCTTTTGTTGCACTTTGCTATTCAGGGAGAATATTTGAAAATTTAAAAACGTGGATGTACGTGCAAGTATTAGGAATTGTTTCCTTTACTCTCAGCAGAAACAAATACAATTCTTTGTCATAGAATTTTATGTTATTTATCTTGGTTTATATGGTGACCTCAATTTTGGAGCTAATATTAGTTCGCCGAAGAATATACCTAAATAACTATTTGTAGCAAAATACGGTTTAATAAGGAACAGTAATAAAATACTGAAATAAGAGATATTTTTCTTGATTAAATATACTTATACTATATACGAGAGAAAGTCAAAAACTTTTTTTTTCACTACCCGGGAATAGAAATCGAGAAAACAGAGTTTATATTGTTTTGAAAGATCATTTGTCTACAACTACAATACTACAAATCGATATTCCAATACACTAAAACACACTTTCGATTTGGAAAATTTAAAGATTTTCGAACGTATATTTCTTGATATGTTACATATCAGAGATGATTGCATCAACATAAATGCAAGAACTGGTGCATTTACAAAGACTAAATAGCATATATTTTGGTGTATTGGAAAAGTTTAAACAGGAAAATGCAAATATCCGGCCAAATTAAGAGTTTATTAAATAATTTATATTATTTACAATCATTGGTGTAAAGATAACCAATAGGAGTCCGTATCGAAGTCACCAAAGTATCCTTCCACAAGTTATTTCCGGTTATTTTCTGAGTTATTCTGTTGTCGATTTTAAGAGCAAACTGATATGTATGTGCCGGTTTATCAATGCAAGGATAAAAGTGCCAACATACTTACATTTAATCATATATTGGTAACAC
This sequence comes from Harpalus rubripes, assembly GCA_963082715.1. Lineage (NCBI taxonomy): Eukaryota > Metazoa > Arthropoda > Insecta > Coleoptera > Carabidae > Harpalus > Harpalus rubripes. Next base: position 4,120,627 of record OY720455.1, on the reverse strand, counting down.
TGAAATTATAAAACCTTTAATGATTGGCTTGGGACTCATGTGTCAAATTTCAAAATATTTTGACAGATCAAGAATACAGACCAGACAGATCTTTATAGATAGATTGTATTGTTAATTATTTGAGAATAATTTGGTACTTTTGATTATTATTGTATGAATTGTACACCAAAATGCAGAATTGTTATATTTTTTAATAATAATAATTTGATAGGTAAATATATTAAAAATAACTTATATAGATAAAATGACAATATATATCGGTGTCTTATGCCAACCGATACATGGAGGATTAACATGGAAAACAGTTAATTGTGAATAGTATCTCCCCAGAGCTAGATATTAAGTTGAAATTTTGTATGCATATCCGGGGATATTAATTCTATGGATTGCATTTCAAATCAGTCAATTTATATGTGTAATAATAGAAGAAATTACGAAAAAATTTCGAATTTCCAGGATTGTTGTTCATGTCCCAGAAAAATAGTTTGTAAGCAACGGTAGCGTGTGCGTTTCCAAATCATTTTTACCTCCCGCTACCCTTGGTAAGGAAGGTACAGGGATCGTGCTAAAAATCGCATATCGAGATTTTGGTAAATGACCACGTTTTAAGGTCCTTAGAATCCGATTTTAACATTTTCAAGTTGATGACTGTATATATATATATATATATATATATATATATATATATATATATATATATATATATGTGTGTGTGTGTGTGTGTGTGTGTGTGTGTGTGTGTGTGTGTGTGTGTGTATGTGTCTGTGTATGTGTGTATGTATGTGTGGATCCTCCACTCTAACTCAAATACTATCATTCAGAAAATTTTGAAACCTTGTATTTCGAACTTTTTCTGTAATGGAAAGAGCCCATTAGATTTTGGTGTAAATCGGATAACCAGAAATGGCACTTTACTAGAAGCTCAAAATAGATTTTCTTCGAAAAATACCTTTAAATGTTATTGTTTCTAGAGTAATGATATTATAAAAATTAAAGATTATTAAATTTTCTACAGATTTGCATTAACACTTTTTCTATATATTTTATGGATAAATTTATAAAATTATCTATAATTTAAATCCCGGATCCTACGCTTTAAACGAACAAATCTCCTTAGTTGCGCAGTTATTCGTATGTAATTGACAAATAAATGTCACTGTCAGTACTAATCATTTCAAATTAATAATAGTAACGTTTTAAAAACAAAAAGTAAATAGAACAATAGGAAAGGAAATCAATACAGTTTCCAGCATATGTAAATATGTAGGTATGTATTTAGATTATTAAAAATTAACGATCCGCAAAAATGTTTAAGTTAATTCTCATTTTTGGATTAGTGAATTCTATTTTATCTCGGTATTTAAAATTTAATCTTCATGTTATTATCAAAAAAGGTAGTTACTTGGATTAGATTAGACTATATTTTAAGATATAAACTGTCAAAATTAGAGTAAAATTCGCTAATCCAAAAATAAGTATTAGCTTAATCTTTCTTGTGACTATGGGGTCTTGTGGCCGCGTGCCTGAGTGTCCAGTCGCGAATCTGGGGACCCGGGTTCGATCCCGACCGACGCCAAATATTTCCAATTTTAAATGGCACAAAATTGACCCCTGTGGTGCTCTCTTCACGCCAGCAATGAGTGTCCGTGAGGTGTCGCCTGGTAAGCGCCCGCACGGTGTAAATATTTCATCATTACCGATATCTGTGTACAAACCAGATAGGCACACCCAGCAATGGGTAATAATTTATTTATTTATTCTTATGACTTGGGCTGTAAATGGCGGGAGGTATTGTGTTGGCCACACCAGATTTTCATCATTAAAATGATTTTAATCTTTTATTGATAAAATATAAACATTATTTCAACAACTTTAAACCTTAAAGCGGCAATGAAGATTGACTGCAGCCTTATTTCAAATCGACAGCTACGCAAAGTAACAACGTTATGATCGTCTCGGATTTTACTTAGTACAAAATGGCGGTGTGCAAGTACGCACCGAAACGTGCTGTTTGACTGAGAATTAATTACATTTGTGCATTGCTTCCAAAAAATAGTAAATTCCACTTCCAGATAAACAGTATCAATTTTTTTCTATATCTCCATTTCCTCAATTCTGATCGTCTCCACGTCCGCGGACGTAATCCTGGACTAAACGTGAGCTAATCACAAAGTAATCCAGCCTAATCGCTTTCTGGGACTCGGTACAAAGAAAAACCGATAAAACGTCCAGGAAGTCCGAAGTTGCGCTGCTGAAATTGAAGAGACGCGGCGACAGGGCGAGTTCACGAGTTCGCTCTGATGAGATGAGCACGCGATGAAACCAAATGAGCTTACTTATTTGCTAATGGCCGGGATATGGACTTTTTGTCACATACCAGCAGCAGCCCACGTTTTTGTGGTGCATACGGAGGGAGATAGTCCATAAAAGGTGGTATAAAGTAAATGAAAATGATGTTTTTCAACCAGCAAATTCGACGGAAAACACAAAAATAAATTAGCAAAAAATCTTTCATAACTTATAATATTTAAATAAAACAACATTTTAGTTTAATCCTTAATCACAGAGGAGCAGTTTCATTTACATTGCCAAAGAGGTGCAGTCAAACAAATCTGTTTTTCTGATCAATCAGTATCACCTTAAATTTATACAACCATTCTATAGCTTGTGGAGTAAAGGTGCATTCATAAATGAAAATTAGGTTTAGATTTACGGTTTATACTTTAGATTTAAAGACTTGGGCCGCATATTATGTAATGAATCCATTCACACTTCAGAATTTAGGGTATCTAAATCCAAATCATAAAGCTAAACAGCGCAAGGTCTAAACTTTAGGTTTATGATTTAGTTGGACGTCACAAACTTCACCATTGAGAACGAGTCTGAAATGATATAGATATATACACCCATCTTTATTTAGTATCCACTTGGTGGATTCGGCTTTTTAAACAAATGCGACAAGGCCATGGACACTGTCATAACTTATAATTGCTGAAATATAACCAATAATCCCAAGCGAATGACAGTTTCACGGCGCACAGATACCTTGTTGAGTACTGCTCTATCGATATTTTAATCTTGTTTTTGAAGCATCATATACATAGATGTTTGTACATACCAAAACGAAATTACAGTTTATTTAAACTAACATTTATGAATGACATAGTTAAACCTAAACAAAAACCATAAACCTAATTTTCATTTGTAAACGCACCTTAACTCGAAAGAAGTTTTTCATGACTTGGACCTACAGTGAATCTTAAATAAATAAATAAATATATCATCACGGCATGTTCCCATTGCTGGGTGTGCCAATTTGCTTTGTTCCCAAATATCCGTAATGATGATGACATATTTGTACCGTGCGGGTGTTTACCAGGCGTCACCTCACGGGCACTCATTGCTGGCGTGGAGAATGCACCACAGGGATCAATTTTATGCCACTTAAAATTCGAAATATTTGGCGTCAATCGGAATCAAACTCGGTTCCCCAGATTCGCGACCAGACATTCAGGCACGCGGCCACGAGACCCCCATACAGTGAATTTTTATCTTTCAATTTCATTATTATGTATTTATATGTAGGTATTTCTTTGTTACCCTTCGTCGCCTTTAGGTAAGGAAGATATTGTCTTTGGTCAAAAAATTTGGAGATGAGTTTTTAAAGAATAAGCACGTTTTAGGATCCTTGAAATACGATTTTACTATTTTGACGATGATGTCTGTATGTATAAATGTACATGTGTGTGTGTGTATATATGTGTGACAAAATTTTACTCTGCGATAACTCTAATACAACAATTCCAAAAATTCTAATTCTTTCGTATTTCTCTTCGTTACATCCATATGAAGAGTTGATTAGATTTTGGTTATAATTAGTCAACCGAACGTACCCACATTTGAAGATTTTAACTTCTCTAATTAATCTGTTGTTTCTGGTATCTTCAAATTTTATTTGGTGGAATTTTTCCAGGGCGTGCTGTGCAATCTGATTGATCGTTTTGTTTATCTAATCTTGTAGAAATAATTTACCAGTTTCGCTGATTTACACTTTCCCGCAGACACGTAGATTAATATACACAGAACTTAAAGCAAAAGGTTATTTTATTTTAGCAAAAATAAATCTTATCTGACTGGGGTAGGATTCTGTAACTCGTTTGCTATTAAACGGTACCGTTATCACTATAGCAACTTATTTTTTATAGGATGATTGGCATACTTACGTCATAGTTGTCAAATAAAATGTTATTTTCAATGTAACCATAGTGATAACGGAACCATTTGATAACGGACGAGTTACTGAATCCTACCCCAGAACAAAAAGTAGTAGTGTAAATAAAATAAGATCTGGCTAAAGCAACACCAGCGGCTCTAAACTGTGCTATTTTCTGGAAGACTATAATTTAGCTAGGCCACTTATTTGTCAGGGTTTTATAGAGAGTTTTCGACTGACGTGAAGGAGAAATTTCCACAGAAGATGCGTCCTCTCCGTCTTAGTTAATGCATAGCGACGTATCAGACCTAGTAACTTATAAGCCCAATTATGTTTCAAATTTCTCATTAAATGAAGATTCCCTCTCCATATTTTGATAAGTTTAGCTTAATTTGTTTACCAACTTTGAAGTCTATCGCTAACTTAGATCCAAGAGTGTATCTGCTTTCGTAAGCTCATTGCAGCAGGAAAGTTCATATATGCTCCTGCTGCCCATTAGCACCGATGACGCTATCCGGATCGCACTTTGCAGGATTTGGGTTACATAACCTATCCTGTTGATACATATACTCGCAAATCTGCGCGGAAAATGTGTTTATTTTGTAATTATGGACAGATGAGAAACTTGGTCAATATGAAAGTAGTTGGTTTTATTTATTTATTTATTGTAAATTCACTCTACAGGATAATATCCCAATTACAGAGGAATTGTTTCACAGAAGGTACAGAAATTTCGTCGCGTGACGCGCGAGTAGTGACACCTTACAATAAAAATAGAAAAAGTAATATATATATATATATATATATATATATATATATATATATATATATATATATAAACTATTATTAAATTTAAATTATAAATTATCGGTTCTTGCAAGAAGTATAGAAGACAGTAAAATATATCTAGTTCTAATAATTCAATTACAAATTTGTTGTAAATAATACACATCTGTCTGACAGGTGAACGTAGTTCGTAGTTTGTCCTTGGAGTCGGGTAAGCAAATGTCAATTTAGTTCGAGATCGAGGAACAAGAAAATTTATTTTAGAGAGGATAGCCGAATCGTCTACCGAATTATTGACCAATTTGTATAGATATAAACATGATTGCATTTTTCTACGATCGTCCAAGGACAGAACTCCGAATTCGATTAGACAGTTATTGTAATTAAATTCATTAGTAGGGTAAACATGATATCGTTTAAAGTAACTATACCTAACAAATTTTCTTTGTAAAACTTCAATAGAATCTATATGTTTATTGTAGGTTGGGCTCCATATTTGTGAACAATATTCCAGCTTAGATCTAACGAAAGAATAATATAAAGTCTTTAATGTATGCTGGTTGTGAAATGAGCGTGTATTTCTAATAATGAAACCTAGGTTTCTATGCGAGCTTTTAAGCATACTAGTGATGTGTGGAACAAAACAGCATTTATTATCAAAAAGTATGCCCAAATCAGTAACTTGTGTGACACGTTCTAATATATTATTACACATACGGTACCGGTAGTGAACAGGATTCTTTTTTACAGTGTACGTCATGATCTTACATCTATTGTAATTAAACAAAAGTTTGGAGGTAGAAGACCAAGCTAGAATTTTATTTATGTCAGATTGAAGTTTCATACAGTCATCAATTGAGTTTATGACACGGTAAAGTTTAATGTCATCTGCATATAACAAGATATTGGAGTCAAGAATGTGATTAACAATGTCATTGATGAATAGAAGAAATAATAAAGGGCCAAGGTTCGATCCCTGAGGAATTCCGGAGCTGGCAATGTATTGTTTCGATGTGTAATTGTTGTAATGTACAGAGAGTTTGCGATTAGTAAGGTATGAAGCGATGAGTTGTACTAGATTATTTGAAAAATTGAAGTAACATTTAAGCTTGCCTAGTAAAACTGTATGACTGACTTTGTCGAAGGCTTTAGCAAAATCTGTGTATATAACATCAATTTGTTTATTGTCATGCAGGGAGTTAAGTGTGAACTCTGTAAAATTCATTAGGTTTGAAGTGGTAGACCTGCCAGTGATGAATCCGTGTTGGTGGATAGATATTTTAGATATTTTGTTGATTACGGATGATTGTAATGAATTATGGATAATTTTTTCAAATATTTTAGCTAAATTTGATAAGATTGCAATAGGCCGGTAGTAGTATTTATTAGTAACAAATGAGAAAATTTGATAACAAAATAGTGTTACGACAGTAATATTGGATGGACATTACTTGGTCGATATTATTATCAAAACCGCATGAGATAAAACTTCCCATGTTGTAAGTTCAGAATCTAGGGAGGGTGCTCCACCGTACCCAATATTAATTACAACCCTGTATTGAACTCCCTCTAACTCAAAGTCTAACTTTATCTTACGTTCGGTCAGTGAATGCAGTACGGTAGTACGTGACGCCCATATGCAATGAAGAGTGTAGTGGTATTCTGTAGTAGCTCCAGGGGAATCCCCTTACCATCCTGTTGCAGGTCCTGAGATCTTGCAATCACGTTCCAGTCTTCAGGGACCCCAGCATCGATATGCTTGAAATACGACGTTTTAATGTACAGGGGAGATGGGAGAAATAGTGGGTATTGGTTTATCGGTAAATATTGTAAGAAAGATGGTGGAGCTGATACTGAAATAGTTGAAGGGAAAGTTACATTACATCCAAAACTTCGTACTGAAAATACAGTTAATAAGAGAAAATTTCCTAGCCATTTACGATTTTAAAAGTTCGCTCTCTCTAAAACAATGCATCGAAACGCTCCGGGATGCTTTTGGATATAAAGCACCTAGTATCAGGTCTGTTCACAGTTGGTACAATGAATTTAAATTTCATCGAATTTCTCTCAATGACGATTTACGCGAAGATCGGCAAATTTCTGTAGTTACGGATGAAAACATCTATTCGTACAATGATTAAAGAAGACAACAGTGTCACATACAGAATTATACGGGCTACTTTGGGCATTGGAATGACCGCTATAAATAAAATTTTGCTCGATCATCTAAAAGGCAGGACAGTTTGTTACCGTTGGATACCTCATAATTTAAATGATGGTCAAAAGCAACATCGTGTGGAATGGTACATTAAAAAATCTGATGTGGCCAACACCAAACCCCCCGCTTTTTAATTTTCATTAATTTAAATATACATACTTACATATTTAGTTATTGCGGAAACTGTATTAAGATCCACGCCATATAACTATGGTTCTATTTACTATTTTCTTTTTAACACGTTACTGTTATTAATTTGAAATGATTAGTTCTGTGACAGTGACATTTATCTGTCAGTTACACACATTTGAGATATGAACTGTTAAACCAAGACGTTTTGCTTGTTTAAAGCGTAAGCTACGGGATTATAATTATAGATATTTTATAAATTTATCCATAAAATATATAGAAAAAAAATTCAATAATCTTTAATTTTCATAATAACACAAACATTCAAAAAGTAACATTTGAAGATATTTTTCGAAGAAAATATATTTTGAGCTTCAAATAAAGTGCCATTTCCGGTTATCTGATATACACCAAAATCTAATGGTCTCTTCCCATATTAGAATAAGGTAAGAAATACAAGGTTTCAACATTTTCTGAATGATAGTATTTGAGTTATAGTAAAGGATCCACACACGCATACACACGCACACACACACACACACACACACACACACATATATATATATATATATATATATATATATATATATATATATATATATATATATATACATATATACACACAGACATCATCGTGAAAATGTTAATATCGGATTCTAGGGACCTTAAAACGTGATCATTTATCAAAATCTCGATATGCGATTTTTAGCACGATCCCTATACCTCCCTTACCAAGGGCAGCGGGGGGGGGGGGGGGTAAAAAGTATAACGAAGGTAAATCTAAAGCAGTGTATGATATTATAATACGTGATGAATCATGGATGTATGCATTTTAACCTAAAACAAAACAACGGACCTCAATCCTGTCATAGTAAAACGAGTTCGAAGTGTTGGTACAAAATTGATTGACTCCTTTTTCTCAAAATCCGGTCCTACTGTCAATATTGCATTAGAATATATGAAAACAGTAACTTCTAATTGGTACATAACAATTTGTTTGCCACGGGTGTTTGATGTGTTAAAATAGGCTTCGAAGTAAACTAGTATTGCATCAGGACAATGCATCCTCACATACTGCTGCGAAAACTAAAGCCCATTTAAAAGAATCAAAGGTAAAATTACTGGAGCACCCACCATACAGTCCTGACCTTGAACCTTATGATTTCTTCATATTTTCTAAATTAAGGGAAAATGTGTGGCTTCCGATATACAAGTGCAAATGAAGCAGTTGTTCGAAAACATAGACTACGTTTATCCTGATAATTCAAGCGGCTTCAAGTATATTATGAATTCAAAAATCCTACTTGTTTATCTCAGCGGATTGAAAATACGATTGTTATTTTCAATCTTCTTTAAATTCGCATTGACTAAAAAAAATAGTTAATACTCGATTATGCAGACAGGTAGGAAGAGGTATATGATCTAATTTTAGGCTGGATATATAACCCCAAAATCTAAAAATTGTCATATATGTTATTTGTCTTCTCTTTCTGAAACATTAAAAAAATACTTGTTTCTTCATCACTCCAAATATTTCGCTTTTCGACAATTGTTTTATGTCGCGACTTTTATAAAATGAAGTAAAATGCAAACAACTAACAAAAGACATGAATTTAGTAACACTGCAACATATTACGAATGTGCGCATGCGTAGTAACATTATTTGAAGTTTCACTGTTTATTTCGGCAGAAGTCAAGCCGCTTCATTAGTCCAAGCCTGTTATTTTATAGGCTTGTCTTGACATTTTCAAGCGGCTTGAAATATTAATCTCGATCGTTTATTTCCAAGATTGAAAAGGGATTTACCAAATTCAAGCGGCTTCAAACGTCGAGATAAACGTAGTCATAGTCTCTCAAGTGTCTCAAGAAGAATGGATTTCTTGCTTTAACGATTGGTTTTATCGACTGCATAAATGTGTTGAATTAAAAGGAGAGTATTTCGAAAAACAATAAATAAATAATTTCCGAAAAATTCTGTTTTCTATCAATAGTTTGCAGAAACTTTTGGTGCTACCGTCGTATTATACATTCAAACATCACGAAAATAATTTTTTCTATTTCGGTGTTCTTATGTTTCTATAAAAGCACTGTTTTTCACTGAAAACACGACGTTTAGAAAATCTATAAACGTACTGTTTTTGGCGCCTTTTGTATTCTAGAGTTGGTAGTCATGCTTTCATAACTGACAGATAACCTCAAAATGGTAAATTGTTTGTGTTAAAATATTATTTCTAATTGAGGATTTTTATCCTTTCTCTAGGTGATAGGACTAGAAAGAAAAGAAATTTGTAACTATAGCTGTGTTAGTTAAGAAAGAATAAGAATCTATGAAGTTAAAATTTAAACTAAAAAATTATGAAACAAGAAACAATGCGCTCAGGTTTACTTTGTCAAAATAATTAAAACGGTAAGTTTTATTTATTACAATTCACATTTATGGTAATGCAATTTTGAATTGAATGTATTGTTATTCCATGCAGGTATAGGTATATGATATGTATGATGCACGTTACTTGAAAATGTTGACACTGTCTACTCAATTTAAGGAGTCTACTAGCAAACAAATATGAAAAGTTGACGTTTTAATCCATGATTTCCAGTTCCACGTTGTGGCGAACTATCGAATATATGCCATATATGTTTTGTATTAAAAAGTGTAAGAACAGCTGTTGCCGTTATCTGTGCAACTGAGCAGTGAGTGTTGACAAAATAGTGGAAAGTAATTAATAAATAATAAATTGTTCATTAAAGTATTTCATTATTTAAAGAGTTTTATTTATATGTTGTTTTCTCAATAAAAAGGCTCGATGGTCCACGTAACGTCCGTCAATCCCATATTCAAGTTTTATTTATGATAGTAACCAACACGAACCACCGATATCTCAGATCAGGATGGTTCATTAATAAACCTTGGAGTTCATTGTATGTATTGGTTTTCCTCTTTCATAATTTTATAATGCTTGATACAATGTTTTAATGTAAACAATCAGACAAAATCACAAGACACACAAACTGTCAAAATGTGAAATTTCAATTTTTAGCGGGAAGCGCTACCAACATAACTGATAAAAAAACACCAACTCATACTTTTGACAAGTCCTTTTTTTAAAAAATCTAATTGTAAAATTACCTCAATAGAAAAAATAGTATAAAAAACATGTATCATAAGGCCTGTTGACGCACTCGTCCTTTGTAAAACTCGCCTGGCGGCTCGTTTTCCAAACTTGGACTCGTACGTTAACAGATTGCCTTATGATACTTGTGTTTTAATGTACTATTAATAATTCAATCATTCATATCGCGTCAATAATTTCGTTTAGACATCAAATTAAATTGCTATATAATAATAATAATATTTGCATGAAATATCATACATTAAATTTCCTGAATGTATCTAAAATACAGAATGAAGTTTACAAAATGTATACAACGCGATACGATAATGAAAATAAATAGCTCGAAACGGAACGTTTATTTTTAGCTTCGTAATGTATTCATATTTTGATAAAGATTTTTTAATTTTATAAAATGTACATATTTACACGCAATTTGCATACTTTGCCTAAAAATTTAAACAGAAATGAAATTGTAAATTATTGTCAACGCAAAGAGATAAATTCCATTAGCTCGGCGATTAAAACAATGAAAAGTTAATTTCACAAACAATTAAGCAGCAAATTGTTTTCAAGTAAAAAATATGTACTGCGGCTAATACTCGCAAAAAGAAGTCAAAAAACTTTGTAATTACATAAAAATAGAGGGAAAATATTATGCTTTTTGATAATGGTAATAGTACTTTTTGTATATTCATTAATTTGACACCCTTTGAGGCAGGGCCGGCTCGATCTATAGCTATAGGCGCAGTAAGCGTAGTATTGTTTTCGTACTTATGCATAGAAATTTCGCGTCGCCTAAACAACATCCCACGGATCATATATACCCTTTATAGATAGCCGACGACCACTATAACAATTGAGACAATGTTGCACGTATCGCCGTCTGGCGCTTGGAAGACAAACTAATTGTGAAGTAGGCAACCTGGTGTGTATATAGGCAATATCAAGGAGGACTAGCGACCCGCAATACTTTGGAATACACTAAATTTTTAAAGTAAAAAATCGTTTAAATAAAATATGATCACAATTAACGGAAAAAAGTTTATTTTCTGATTTCATCAAATTTTTGTTACATAATGATTGCAATGATTGGTAATAATCATAACACTTTCATCGACTTAGCCCAATTCACCGGAAAGCAGCATATCTGGAGCACATGACATAAATGCATACATTTTTGAAATGTTTTTGGATCAGAATAATAAAGAGTGAAGAATAATGTTGATAGCCGAGCAAAATAGCGTAGGAGCAACGTAATCGCAAAGTAAATGTTCCGGGTTTGAATCCCTCTCAGCCATGAATGTTAGTAGTGTAGTGCACAGTCGTAAAATATCTAAAAGAAATATTTAAATTCTTGTATATTATTTTTATTAAAATACAATAAACATTTTACGTACCATTAGCTTTACGTTACTGAACAGAAATTAACAATAGTCGTATAAAAATCGTTTATTATTAATTTAATCGCTTTCTTTACTGTAAGGTGATTTTAAGTCAGATATAAATTTGACATAAACGACTAAAACCACTAAAACACTTGTCATAAAAATTGAAATTCCGCGGCTTTCTATAGATCAATTCGAAATATGTAATTTCTTAATTTTATCGCGTCGGCCATATTGCACCTGGCGCCATCTAGCGCTTGGAAGAAAAGTACTATCCATAGGCTACTACATGGTCTCGACATGTTACATATGCGTTTCCGTAGCCTGCAACATCCGAAACGTCAATTTCCCAGGTCCCCACCAGATAGGCGACCGGGAAATTTTAGAAATAACACTCTCCTATTTCTAAAGCATTCCTTAAAGAAATATATTTATAATAAAAAAGTATAGTTTGTGAAACATAAAAAAATATATATCATCACGGCTTATTACCCTTTGCTGGGTGTGCCAATCTGCATTGTACACAGATGTCGGTAATGATGAAATATTTGCACCGTGCGGACGTTTACCAGGCGTCAACTCACGGGCACTCACTGCTGGCGTGGAGAGTGCACCACATGTGGCAATTTTGTGCCATTTAAAACATTCCTTCGCTTAATAACAATAAAAGAAAATGGTGGAATATTGATTGAAATTTAATTTTAAAATAATGAAGGTAGTGCACTTAGTTCACAATATTGGCAACAATTTCTCCTTGGCGGGAGTCGGCAAGATAGAGCACTCGGGAAGTCGGTAAAACATAACCAACAAACGTAATGTAAATTGTAATAAAACAATAAGATATTTAACAAGTTTAGTATAAATTTGTTATATACTACAAGTGAAATACTTCGTAAGTAATAGTTATTTAGATACCATGATTAACACTACATTACATAAAAGAAAAACATTAAAATAATTGGAATTTAAGTTTGATACATGACTCTGAAATTAGCTACAAAACAGTGTTAAGTAATAAAGTTTTAATAAATAAAATAATGTGTACACAAATTACTAATTATTAGTTTTATACCATTCGTACGAAAAATATTGTACAAACCACGTTCACGAACTTGATATTTAAATAACTATTATCTTTAAACGTGGTGAAATTTTTAATAAAAAGTTGGAAATGAGTTGTTCAAAATTTGTACAAAATATGACACCCTTCAATTTTGTTCTCTTATAAAATTTCGATACGAGCTATTGTTTTCAAAAAAATAGCAAAAAACCAAAATAGGTTCCCGTCGAACGTCGACTTTTGATATGTTAATAGTGTACCTATTATTCTGTACAGGATTCCACAAAAAAGCTTTTGTTGCAATTTTTTAGGCTTGATTTACATTAGCGGTACAATGACGGTACAGTAACGGTACGATACTTCTTGCTGCAATGTATTTTAATGGACCCATTTACATCTACGTTCTCGGTACGGTGACGGTACAATGATAGCACATTGATATTCACTGATTTACATCAGCGATACGACCACGGAACAGTATAGTTTTGTTTCTATTGAAAAGATATTGTATCATAGTGACAGCGTAGTATTTGCATGCAAGGGGGAATGGAAGGTTGCATTTGACGAATACGTGCACGTCACGTTGACTTTCATGCCAAAATCAGCTATGCTAGTACGTGATTGACATCTGACATGTTTTTGACTTGTTGATCTTTCTCTTTTAGTTAAACTAAAATGTAGTTAATATGAGCTAGAAATGAGAAATTATTGTGCACATTATTGAACAAAAGTTCTCTGCTTATAACAAAAACGTAAAATAAACACTACAGTTTATTACAGTAAGTACATAAAAATTCATTTTCTTCTTCTTCTTCATTAAGAGTAAAGAAAATTAACCAAATCTGCATTCGACACATTTTTAAACATTGTACGATATTTTTTATATTTGATAGGAACATGACATATGCACCACAAACAAAAAAAACAAAATTATATTGTCATGGTATTTTATTATGTTCGTATCGTCGTGGTATCGTCTAATGTAAATGCCTCGTGCAATTGACATATTGTCATTGTAACGGCATCGTACCATCATTGTACCGCTAATGTAAATCAAGCCTTAATATTGATAGTATTTTTCCAGTAATAAATCAAATATTCGTTCATCAATAGTCCAAGAACGCCTTGTGAACTTGTTATTTAATTTCAATCGAACATGATAAACTATAGTTTAAAACTAGAAGATATTGTTACAATCTGCCAGAAAAAAACACGTAACATAAAAATTTAAATCAGAAATTTTTGTTGCGTTTTATTTATTGTTTCCTTTTCATTTCAATTGTGAATAAGTATATTGTTTTTGAACTTTATAAATATTTTTTGCAGTTTTTATTTTGTTGTTTATATTATTATATTAATTAAACATTTATTGAAAACTTCTAAATAGCTTCAAAACAAAATAGCACTTATACAAGTTATATATATTAATAGAATACACAGCTCACACTAGATAATCTTGTCCATTACATGAATAATTTGCAATTCTAATAATGTAACAACGTAACATGTTTGTCCCTAGATCACAGTGATCACATGTGTAAAACTATTAACATCATTCCGAGTTGAAAATTAATTATAATTCTAGCGATGGAACGAAAACCTCAGGCTAAATTTCTCCGTAAGCTGGTTAGCAGACTTGCAGAATCTATTACTCGTTCGTCCCTCAGTCCGGCCCTGTCGTCAGCTCTGCAACTGCAATTACGTTGCATGTATGTAATCCTTTCAACTTTAATCAAACTTGGGATGTCATCCGTAGAACAAGCAAACTTAAATGTATTATTTATAGAATTTAGGATAGAATATAATTGTAGACAGAGCCTGATACCGACAAGTCTCTACCTACTGTTATATTTTATTATATTAAGTAAGTATTTCAATAGTATATAAATTTATTGAATCAGATAATCAGATTGACATGAAACTATATTTGGATATTCTATTTATATTTTTATATATTACAATTCATTTTTTCTTTTTTTTTTTTTTGGTTTCGGTATATGCGAATATGTTGATCCAATAATTCTTAAATGATTAATTCTTGGCTTTTTGCCTATCCACAACTCATATGGACTGATACCATCAACTGATGATTTTTCTCTTCGGTTTAAATGGGATTGCAGTAGTTAATATATTTTTTTAATTGTATTTATCTTTGAATTATTTTATATTATCAAGGGAAAGTATTGAAATAATTGATATAATAAAATAATTTAGTTTATGTAGATATCTTTGAAAAAGAAAAATGAATTGTAATAAATATATAAAAATATAAATAGAATATCCAAATATAGTTTCATGTCAATCTGATTATCTGATTCAATAAATTTATACTATTGAAATACTTACTTAATATAATAAAATATAACACCTACACCTTTTCTGGAAGCCCTGGAAACTAATTAGTTTCAATTTAATATTCTAAGACGTTAAATTTGTCATGAAATTCTGAACAAATTTATACGATATAGAATAAATTATTATGAAGCTATGTAGTGGCTGAAGGCTCTTTCTCTTCCTAATCCGTCGCATGGACTTCGAAGTCTTATTACCTGAGTTTAAATTATTCAAACTTCAATTTGGAGCCGTCGACAAAATTCACGCGACACTTAATTCAGTTAACCTTTGAACAATAAATGAAATTTAAGGACTGGTTCAATTATATCTGTGCCCTACTAACTTTCTTCCTGATGTAGTACATTATAATGAAAAAATTGTCAAAATTATTACAAATATTTTTTCCATGTCCGGGAATAAAAATCAATTTCTATGATATCAAAATTGTCTCAAGAGACGAATTGTGGACATTATTCCCTTAGGGGAGATTTATTTATATTGACAAGACGAGCTCTAACCACAAATATTTGGTACGGCTGTATTTTTTTGTATATTAAATTTTTGAAACAATTTTAAAATTATTTGGAATAAATTTGTTTAATTATTTTTGTACTTTTTACCTCCCGCTACCCTTGGTAAGGGAAGTAAAGGGATCGTGCTAAAAATCGCATATCGAGATTTTAGTAAATGACCACGTTTTAAGGTCCCTAGAATCTAATTTTAACATTTTCACGATGATGTCTGTGTGTATGTATGTATGTATGTATGTACGTATGTATGTGTGTGTGGGTGTGTGTGTTTTCCTTTAATGGAAAGAGCCCATTAGATTTTGGTGTAAATCGGATAACCGAAAATGGCATTTTACTAGAAGAATAGTTTTTCTTCCAAAAATACCTGTCAATATTATTTTTTCGAGATTAATGTTATTATAAAAATTAAAGACTTATATTTTCTACAGATTTGCATTAATACTTTTTCTATACAGGCTGTTGTCTCACAACTCGCGCCCCAGAGCGAATGAGGAAACACGAGACTGCATTCGGATGTGTAATTTCGAAGAAGAAAAAATCTAGCTTAAAAGATATTCGAGAAAAGACGTCTTAAAATTGACCAATCAGAGACCTACATCTTTTTATACAAATCAAATCTTCTTTAAAATGTGTGGGCGACTGTAGTTTTGGAAAAATGTCAGTGTCAATTTAAATTTGACAAGGTGAATAATAAAAGGCAAATTCAAAGAATTCAAATGACAATAATATTTTCGTTTAACACATTTTACACAGCTGCTACAACACGTTGCACTGTACGATATAAATGATAATTTCGGATGACAACTTCGCTAACCTAAATTTGTTGACAGTGAAAAGTCAACTATAAAGTGTCAAAATTACAGTAAGTCAAACAAATTTTGTAACTCACTAATAGTATTTTTAAAACCTAGCAACCAGTTTTATTTTGTAATAATATCATCAAACCTCAAGATATCCTTCTGGGATTGCAGGCAGCCGCAAATTATTTTATTGTATTTGTTGGCAACCTATTGTCGTCGGCAAGTGTCAGTTTCGTCTGGGGCGCGAGTTGTAAGACATCCTGTATATTTTATGGATAAATTTAAAATTATTTATAATTTAAATCCCAGAGTCTGCGCTTTAAACAAACAAAACGCAGTTATTCAAATGTATGTAAATGGCAGATAAATGTCACTATCAAAGAACTAATCATTTCAAAATAATATTAGTAACGTTTTAAAAAAGAAAAAGTAAATACAACAATAGAAAAGGAATTCAATACAGTTTCCAGCATAATTAAATATGTAGGTATGTATTTAGATTAATAAAAATTAACGATTTACAAAACTGTTTAAGCTAATCCTCATTTTTGGATTAGTGAATTCTATTCTATCTTGGCATTTAAAATTTAATCTTCATTTTAGTATAGCTCCGGTGGCACAATGGTTAGAGCAACGCCTCATGTCATGAGTACCCTCGGGGCTCTGGTTCGAATCCCACTAAGGCATGGAAAAAAGGTAGTTACTTGAATTAGATTAGACTATATTTTAAGAAATAAACTGTCAAAATTATAATAAATTCGTTAATCCAAAAATAAGGATTAACAATCTTTTTTTGATTCGGGTTGTAAATGACGAGAGGTATTGTATTGGCCACACCAGATTTTCTTGTCACGTATAACGATTTTTTTGTTTACGTACGTTTTAATTTCGAGGTTAAGTACTCGTTGTACAGAACTTACTAAGAAATTGTCAAAATACAAGGAAATATAATATACACTTAATAATTATTTTCCTCCTTTCGGTTAACCTGAGAGTTGACCAACTTTCCATCCTCTGCAAAGCCTGTATTATAATCATAATGAGTTCCTAACTCCAAAGTTAACAACCCTTGCACTTATTAACATTTACATGGCGCGCAGCGATGGTTTATTAATTCGAATGACCGGCACTAAGTGAATCCCAGCGCACTAAGTGCTGTCGTTGTAGGCGTATGACAAGTCGGAGGGTCAGATTCCCACTAATCCCTCCGTGGTCAGTTGCTAATGTATTACACATTGTTGGAAGACGGCGAGAACTAGATAAGCAAGGAAGATGATGGAAATTGGGGCAGAGGATATCTGCAAGGATAATGAAAGGCTATATAGAGGGCAACTGTGGTGGTGGATAAGTGAGTGTACTTGCTTATTGACCGAGAAGTTCGGGTAAACTAATATATGCACTTCTTATGATTGTGACAACGTACACACATAATAAGCATAAAGGTACATTCACAAATGAAAATTAAGTTTAGATTTATGGTTTATACTTTAGATTTAAAGACTTTGGCCGCGTATTATGTAATGACTCCATTCACACTTCAGAATTTAGTGTCCCTAAATCCAAATCATAAAGCTAAACATTGCAAGGTCCAAACTTTAGGTTTATATGATTTAGTTTGACGTCACAAACTTCACCAATGAGAACGAATCTAAAACGATATAGATATATACACCATCTTTATTTAGTATTCACTTGGTATATTCGGTTTTTAAAACAAATGCAAAAAGAACTGAAGACCGTCAAAACTTAATTGCTGAAATATAACCAATAATGCCAAACGAATGACAGTTTCACGGCAAACAGGTATCTGTTAAGTACAACTCTACCGATATTTTAATCTTGTTTTTGAAGCATATGAGATGCATTCACAAATGAAAATTAGGTTTATGGTTTTTGTTTAGGTTTAAGTAAGTCATATTCATAAATGTAAGTTTAAAGTACCTGAACATTAGTTTTTTAATGTACAGATATCTATGTAAATGCTTCAAAAGCAAGATTAAAATATCGGTAAAGCAGTTACTCAACAAAACACCTGTGCGCCGTGAAACTATCATTCGCTTGGCATTATTGGTTATATTTCAGCAATTAAGTTATGACAGTCTCCATGTTCTTCTCCCATTTGTTTAAAAAGCCGAATCCTCCAATTGGATACTAAATAAAAATGGGTGTATATATCTATATCATTTCAGATTCGTTTTCGTTGGTGAAGTTTGCGACGTCAAACTAAATCATAAACCTAAAGTTTTGACCTTGCAATGTTTAGCTTTATGATTTGGATTTAGAGACCCTAAATTTTGATGTGTGAATAGAGTCATTATATAATATGCGGCCAAAGTCTTTAAATCACAAATGAAAATTAGGTTTAGATTTATGGTTTATACTTTAGATTTAAAGACTGGGCGCATATTACGTAATGACTCCATTCAGATTTCAGAATTTAGTGTATCTAAATCCAAATCATAAAGCTAAACATTGCAAGGCTTTAGGTTTATGAATTAGATTGACGTCACAATGGGAACCAATGGGAACGAGTCTGAAATGATATAGATATATACACCCATCTTTACTTAGTATTCACTTGATGAATCAGCCTTTTAAACAAATGCGAGAAGAACAGAGAACTGTCAAAATTTAATTGCTGAAATATAACCAATAATGCCAGACGAATGACAGTTTCACGGCGCACGGGTATCTGTTAAGTACTGCTCTACCGATATTTTAATCTTGTTTTTGAAGCTTTTACATAGATGTCTGTGCAATTAAAACTGAATTTCAGTTAAACTTACATTTATGAATGACTTAAGGTATATTCACAAATAAAAATTAGATTTAAATTTATGGTTTACAATTTAGATTTAAAGACTTTGGCCGCATATTATGAGTCCATTCACACTTCAGAATTTAGGATCTCTAAATCCAAATCATAAAGCTAAACATTGCAAGGTCCAAACTTTAGGTTTATGGTTTAGTTAGACGTCACAAATTTCACCAATGAGAACAAGTCTGAAATGATATAGATATATACACCCATCTTTATTTAGTATCCACTTGGTGGATTCGGCTTTTTAAACAAATGCGAGAAGGACCTGGGGACTGTCATAACTTAATTGCTGAAATATAACCAATAATGCCAAGCGAATGACAGTTTCATGGCGCACAGGTGTCTTGTTGAGTACTGCTCTACCGATATTTTAATCTTGCTTTTGAAGCATTTGCATATATGTCTGTACATATCAAAACTAATTTTCACGTAATGTAAACTTACATTTATGAATGACTTGCTTAAACCTAAAGAAAAACCACAAACCTAATTTTCATTTGCGAATGCACATTTTACTTAAATCTAAACAAAAACCATTAACCTAATTTTCATTTGCGAATGCACCTTAAAAGTAAGGTGTTTAGTTTGATTTTTTTTCTTCCGATGATCGAATTTTTTATTTATTGAGATTATTTTGCGCATTGTTCCCATAAAGCCTAGTTTCTAACTAAAGTTTCAGTGCTTAATGCATAATGATAGAATGTTTCGCATACCTTCGTGAAAAATCTTTAAGTAATTTATTTTCTAAAACTATTATAATTACCCCTTACTCTTAAAATTAATTTCAATAAAAACTAAATACGTATTTCTAGAAATAAGTTCTCATCATCAGTAGTACAACAAGGGAAAGTTAAACAGAGTAGTCAAGATTACTCAATATGTCAACCATACCAGAGGTCCTAACAACAAGAATCTACACTACGTAGAGTATTCACTTCCACAGCTATCCCGGTATACCAGTAACTTCCGACTCGCCGTTACTGTCCTCGTATACTATAGCTCGTCAACACTACCGAGTATTCACATCCACAGCTATCCCAGTTTACCAGTAACATCCCGAGTACCTACTCGACACAAACTGCATACGCTCACCACGATACTGCTGTGCTTCTCCTAACACTTCACTCTCTAACATTTCATGTGAATGTCTCTATATGACTCTCCCTGTGTAACTAACTAACTCCCGAGCATAGCTGCGTCTTTTTTATACAGCTGCCATTAACTTCCAGAGAGCTATAGAATGTTCGACCGCATAATAACAATGAACACAAAAGCTTCAGGCGACCGGAAGTAATTAAACACGTCGCGGCTCGTCTGTTTACGTAGCGCGGCTGCTAGCGCGATTGCGTCATCGCTATAAATAGACACTCGCTCACTGTTGCGGCCACGGCGGCGCGGCTGCGATAGCGGCGGCGACAGCAGCGGCGACGGCGGGCGTTCCACGTTACATTATTTTGAAGGTTTAGAAAAATTAGTTGATAGCTGTCATAAATGTATTAAAGTTGAAGGGGATTATATAGAAAAATAAATATATTATAATTTTTATAGAACTTTTCCTTCAGCATTTATTTCTAAAATCAAAATGAAACCATTTTATTGAAGAAAAACTGTTAACACCTTCAGGTAATATGCCACTTCCGGTTAGCCTGTTTTAACCAAAATCCACTATGTTTTTCTAATTGACATAAAAGTCTTATATACCAAATTTGAAAAGTGTTAGATTATATTTTAAGATAGTTTTTCATTAAAATCTATTATAGGCTTCAAATAAAGTACAATTTCTAGAAATTATGTAATGACCAAAAAGTCCTAAATACAAAATTTCAACTTTCTACGGCTTACCGTTTTTGAGTTATGCAAAATGGATTCAGGGATGGTCAAAATGGATATTTCCGTTGAAATCTCAAAACCGAAATTTTTCGCGATTACAATACTTCCTTTACTTCGTACAAGGAAGTAAAAAAACCGTGTGTAATTTGCACTGCACCAAACCAAACTTACTTTTTTTCGTACTTAATTCTCGCCAGACTGCAAAGTATGATTACGTGTGATGGCGATAATGTTGTCAGCAGCTCTTCTTTTTCTTTTTTGTTTCGAGACGAAGACAGCGCACTCTACAAGCACATGTGTTCATTATGGCAGCAGAAAGCTGCCGGCTCTTGCTCGAGGCGTTTTACGCTATTTTAACGTACATAACACAAGCATTTTGTGTGATTATGTATTTATATGACACATGAAAGCAATTTATATGCTAATTACTATAATAACTGTACTTAAATGAATTACTTTACCGGAAGGTAAAATTTAATCTAGAAACAAAAGCTTACATGCAGAAATACAAGATAAGTATGCAGGAGCAACACCTTGCATCGGAGTATTATTTATAACAGTCATTTTGATGGATAATTGAAAATTAAGTGCAGTTAATGATACACTGAGTTATAATGGTAAAGCTTTTGCTGAATATTAATTGCATTTTCTAGAACATTTCTAGCTGTATTACCAATTGACTCGCAACTAATCGAGTAACAAATTTACAAAAATGCAATTCTGAACTCGAATCTGTAAATCTCCTTGTTACAAGTCTATCGTAACGCTTGAAAAACAAAATTAATATATATCAAACATTTATTATTATTTAAAAATATATCCAGCTAACACGTCGGACACTTTTAAATCAACCCTAAATTTGAGCCTGTCACATTAAATTAATTAATAATTTCTTGTAAGTTGTATAGTTTATTGTCTAATGAATTTCTCATTAAATACTCAATATAGCAATCCCAAGGAACGATCCTAGTAAGTTGCCGTATTCAGCTAACCCGTTGGTCACTTTTAAATCAACCCTAAATTTGAGCCTATCACATTAAATTAATTAATAATTTATTGTAAGTTGTATAGTTTATTGTCTAATGAATTTCTCATTTAATACTCAATATAGCAACCCCAAGGAACGATCCTAGTAAGTTGCAGTATTCGGCTAACCCGTAGGTCACTTTTAAATCAACCCTAAATTTGACCCTGTCACATTAAATTATTTAATAATTTCTTGTAAGTTATATAGTTTATTGTCTAATGAATTTCTTATTACATACTCAATATAGCAACCCCAAGGAACGATCCTAGTAAGTTGCCGTATTCGGCTAACCCGTAGGTCACTTTTAAATCAACCCTAAATTTGAGCCTGTCACATTAAATTAATTAATAATTTCTTGCAAGTTGTATAGTTTATTGTCTAATGAATTTCTCATTAAATACTCAATATAGCAACCCCAAGGAACGATCCTAGTAAGTTGCCGTATTCGGCTAACCCGTAGGACACTTTTAAATCAACCCTAAATTTGAGCCTGTCACTTTAAATTAATTAATAATTTCTTGTAAGTTGTATAGTTTATTGTCTAATGATTTTCTCATTAAATACTCAATATAGCAACCCCAAGGAACAATCCTAGCATGATGCCGCATCCGGCTAACCCGTAGGACACTTTTAAATCAACCCTGAATTTGAGCCGGTCACATTAAATTAATTAATAATTTCTTGTAAGTTGTATAGTTTATTGTCTAATGAATTTCTCATTAAATACTCAATATAGCAACCCCAAGGAACGATCCTAGAAAGTTGCCGTATTATTTCACCAAGTGTATCCATATTCCTGATATGAACTAATTAAGTGACTGAACAAAACTGCCGTAAAATTTGTTTTAAGATATACTCGTTTAAATTTTATTTACGCCAATATTTACTATAAAGAAAAAGTTGGCAAACAAGACTTTATCGAAGTATAAAAAGATTAGAAGTTTAAATTGTCTTGTTTGACATGAATTTATAGCACAATTCGAGTGGAGATTTTTATATAATTTATATACCCGTGAAGATAAACAGTGTTTATTTAATGGATACTAAGTATATTCAATAAGTTTCAATAGAAAATTTACAAAAAATATGCACTGAATCATTACTAGCAACAAAATAAATACAATGCAATAAAAGTAATTTGCAAAAACACAAGTAATACAATCCATAAAATACGTTGTAAGCAATCTACAATAAATTATGCAAATTTCAGCTACGGAAAAGTGGAAATTGTGATAGGAAATGATCAGCAAATTGAATTTTTATTACTAAGGAAAGTAGCAGCGACTTTAAAGTGGGTAATATTGAATCAGTAGTCAGATAAACTATGTTTCAAATCGTGCTACATTTTATAACAAAATTTGTAAACCAAATTTGCGGCTGGAGGAAGATTTGATTAAATTTCATGCATTTCAGCGCAACACTAACTTCCTTTAACTTTGGTTTACTTCAGAAAATAAATAAACACGATTTAATGTGAGGAGCAGTCGCCTGCTTTTCTAGCCTGCGCTCCGGTAAAACAGCAAAGCTCAAAATGTTTGCCACGCGCTTAAAACTAAATTCAGAAGAAACTAAGTAGGGGAGACCGGTGTCAATTGTTACAAAATTTAATTATTTTTTTTTCACGGGTTAACGTTACATTTAGAAATTTTGAAATGAGAACCTACCCACCTTAGTGAATAATATTTTGAATTTTAAACTTTTGAAAATGTGACAAATCTAAAAGTATAAGGATTTTTAGTCAGGCATTACAAATGTTACAATTGACACCTAACTGATGTCAATAGTAACAGGGCCAGTGTCAATTGTAACAAATTTTAACAATGATGTAATAAGATAAAATAGCAGATAAAAGAAGAAATTATTTAAAAAATAAACATTTATTTATTACCTCAGAAAATACAAAATTCAGATGACTCTACTAAAAGCAAACAAAATATATATTCTTTTGGTGATATGGACCATTTTGACCAATGCCTTTAGTCGCTGACGAAATTGCAGTTTACGTAAACATAAAATAGGTCTTTCTTCGTACAATTTAACTTGCCCGGTGTCCAGATTTTACATTTTTGCCACTGCAACCAATCTCCTGTGCTCAAAATATATGGGCCAATACATATCAGAGAGTTTTCTCATCGGAGCCATCTGAAGAGTAATATGCGACTGTTACTTTCGAAAGTGTTTTCGTTTTTTTGCTCTTCTTCTTTTATGTTTTCGATAGCAGTGGTTTTTTCTTTTTATCATGATCAATATACTATACTTAATTATTAAACACGTTACAATCGACACCGTGTCATGTGTTACAACTGACACCGCTTCACTTATAAAGATATTATTTGCTTTTTTGTGTTTATTAGGTAATAATTCGAAATGTTCTTTAATGAAAAATAAAAGCAGATATAACTCACAAACTGATCCTTAACTTGAAATATTTCCGAGCAGAGCACTTATAGTGTTTTAGAAACAATGTGTGTCACTACCTGTATTTATTTTTTTGTCGATTTATAAACATTCGTCAGAAACAGACGCCGTATTTGCGCGTATGTACTTACACTAAACACCAAAGAGCTATGACTCTTTCTGCTTCACTCTGCAAGCGCGTTTTAATCTACTTCGAAAAGATGGCCCTGTTACCTACCCTTGTTACATTTGACACCTGTTACAATTGACACCGGTCTCCCTTATAGATAGCTCACTCTCTGTTAGATATTTTTAAAGTAGCTCAACACATTGAAAAGTTTGGCGACCACTGTCCTAGACAGGAAAGAATTTCCTAATCGATTTACATTCCCCATATAGTACAATTTTTGCGGTCCGAGAGAAAATACGGCATTAGATGAACGCCACAGGCGAATAAACACAGTCTCCAAATATTCTGCTTCGCTCTGTTTGCTCAGGTTCTTTTTCTATATTTACAGAAAATAAAACAATGTCACATATTTCCTGCATGAACTCCAAATTGCAATAAAAGGATTTTATTTACGTGTTTAAACTGCGGCATCGAAATTTGTATT
Organism: Harpalus rubripes; assembly: GCA_963082715.1. Lineage (NCBI taxonomy): Eukaryota > Metazoa > Arthropoda > Insecta > Coleoptera > Carabidae > Harpalus > Harpalus rubripes. The sequence continues at coordinate 4,095,367 of OY720455.1, read as the reverse complement.
AAAATGGATGCATATTTGTTTTCTGTTTTCATTAATATTCTGTATGCAAAGCGTATAAAAATAAAATATTATTTGGTAGACTGGATAATGATTGACAAAATGTATTTATCATATTAGTAATTTTCATGCGAGTACGCTCTTAACGGTTGGTTAAAATTATGTAATTGAATTTGTTGTTTGTCACATGGTTAAAAATATCAAAAAAGGATTTTTTATTTAATTTAAAGCGAATGAAATTGGACTTTTACATACTATGAAATTATGCGAGATAGCGTCAAAATGTTCCCGAAATTGGTCATTCAATTTCATTGAAAAAAAAAACTGATGTGACCAGCACATTACCGTCCGTCAGTTATATGAGGTATTTACGAAAATTCTACCGATTTCTTACACAATTCAATAATCAATATGTGTATCTGCAATAATAACCGAGAGAAAGAGTGTATTCACCTTTTTGTAAAAAATATGGAATACCTCGAAAAAGAAAAGAGATATCGAACTGTAGTTTTAAAATCTTAAATCTACACTCTTCAAACTAATTAAATACAAATTTTCAGAATTTTTAATTTTTTAAAAATTTCGACCCTTTTTTAAACCACACCACCCTCATACCCAAAAATGGGTGTGTGGTACACCTTCAACGACCTCACCAGTGAATTCCTCGTACCAAAAACCACACGTATACCAATTTTCATCAAAATATTCCAACGGATACATTTATTATTAAACATTCTTTAAAATCGTCAAAAACTGAAAAAATCTAAAGGGGTACACCTTAGATTTTTTGCGATTTTTGGCCATTTTCAGACTTTTCCTTCTGGAGATTGCAATAGTTGTTCAAAAATTATGAAAATTGGTATGCTTATGTAATTTTGCTCGTAGAATCTAATGGTGATATCGCCAGCGGTGTATAGTTGACCATTCTTGGGATATGACCCAAAAATGGGCATTTTTGAGCAAAGTTTTGAGGACGAATATCTCGGATACGAAAATAGATATCGACCTGTGGTTTTAAAATCTTAAATCTACACCATTCAAACTAATTAAATACAAATTTTCAGAATTTTTTTTTTTAAAATTTCGACCCTTTTTTAAACCACACCACCCTCATACCCAAAAATGGGTGTGTGATACACCTTCAACGACCTCACCAGTGAATTCCTCGTACCAAAAACCACACGTATACCAATTTTCATCAAAATATTCCAACGGATACATTTATTATTAAACATTCTTTAAAATCGTCAAAAACTGAAAAAATCTAAAGGGGTACACCTTAGATTTTTTGCGATTTTTGGCCATTTTCAGACTTTTCCTTCTGGAGATTGCAATAGTTGTTCAAAAATTATGAAAATTGGTATGCTTATGTAATTTTGCTCGTAGAATCTAATGGTGATATCGCCAGCGGTGTATAATTGACCATTCTTGGGATATGACCCAAAAATGGGCATTTTTGAGCAAAGTTTTGAGGACGAATATCTCGGATACGAAAAGAGATATCGACCTGTGGTTTTGAAATCTTAAATCTTCACCATTCAAACTAATTAAATACAAATTTTCAGAATATTTAATTTTTAAAAAATTTCGACCCTTTTTTAAATTCTACCGATGAACTGCTACCAGTAAACAGCTTTTTATTAGGTTATAGTTACCGGAATTGATATTTTAAGAATGCATGTGGTAAACAGGGTAGATCCATAACCTATGAAAAAATTTGAAAAATTAAAACAGGTTAGAAATTTGACGTAGTTAGCAAACTGAGCAGAGTCCTACTTTGAACACATTTCCACTTTTACCGCGCACACTTCGCTTTGCATCACTACCTTTTTTTGAGATTAGATTCTTCATGAATCCGGTAGATGGATCTGGTAGTAACTGAACAATTTTCGAACACGGTAACTTTTTACCATTCGTGTTTTCGAACACAGTCGGTATCTACCGGTAGAATTTTCGTAAATGCCTATGTATGTTCTATAAAATCCATACAGAAAGTTCCTTGCAAAAGATTCTAAATTTCTTGTATGTACATTATCTTTCGACAGTTGTATGTATTTTATACTAATTCCATACAGAAAATTGCGAGCAAAAAGATCCTAATATATCCAATATACTACGAATATGTCAACTGCACTTGACACTGACATCTTTCAATCAGAATTTTCTTAATATAGTAACTGTTTCTAGCATAGCTGGCTAATTTATGAAATTTAATTTCTTTATATCCATTTAATATGAAAAACAAAATGCAGTCAAATCGTATAGAGAATACAATGTTCTTTAATATTTATAATAACATAAAATGTGAAAAAATGATATTTAACATCGTTTTTTCAAGAAAAACTGTTAAAATCTTCAAATGACGGCACTTCCGGTTGACCAATTATAACCATAATCTAATCAGCTCTTCATATGGATGCAACGAAGAAGAATAAGAAAGAATTATAATTCTTGGACTTGCAGTATTAAATTTATCGCAGACGAAAATTTTGTTACACACACACACACACACACACACACACACACACACACACACGCGCGCGTACACGCACACGCACACGCACACACACACACACACACACACACACACACGCACATATCATCGTAAAAATAGTAAAATCGTATTCTAAGGACCTTAAAACGTGCTTCCTTACCTAAAGGTGACGGAAGGTAAAAAAAGTACATTTACATAAATTTCCTTTAAAGTATAAATCTCTTCACTTGTTCGGCTGGTGCAAGGTTAGGAGAATAGGAGGGGTGTTCCAGAGTGATTCCAGAGGTGTTCTTAACGAGATAATTTATCACCACAAGGGAAATATTATCATGCAACAAAACCCAATCGTTTCTGTCAACCCAAAACAAATCTGATGTGGCCAGCACATAACCTCTCGCCAGATATTTTACCTGGTTGTACGCATAAAACAAAAAATATTTTTAAATACAAATACATATATTCATGTCTCACTACAAAATAATTCTTGCATATATTTGCAAAATCTATGGGATATTTTAATATAAATTATGTACAATACATACATTTTCTTTAAATTCAATAAGCTGAAATTTTCTTTATCTACTTTCCTTTCCTTTTTCTTTATATTCGTCATTTTTTCACAAATTCCTTTTATATTCGTTTTACGTATATTCTTTTGCGTTGTTGACTTTTTTTATTTTCATAATAATGAATAAATATTTTTGACAGTGGTATACAAATATTTTTGACAGTGACATTTATGTGTCAATTACAAACATTTGAATTTCTTGCCTTGAAGTAGATTGATCTGAGATTTTTTACATCAAATTATTTTATATGCATTTCTTTATCTCTAAATCTATAGAAGATATAATAATGAATTTATATTTATCGAATAAAGAATTGAACGTTCTTTAATATAAGTATTTACATAAATTTTCGATAAATAATATTTAGATGATTTTTTTCTTGTAACTACTACTTTCGGTTGTCCAATTGTTACCAAAACATAAGCAACTCTTCCCATTATTGTTAGATTGGGGAATTCGTAGTTAAAAATGTCATAAGTCTTACAGTATTTGAGAAATCGTAAAAATGTTATAATCGGATTCTAGGGACCTTAAAACGTGCTTATTCACTAAATTCCGGATATGCGATATTTAGCATGAATTCAATACCTCTCTTAACGAGAGGTAAAAAAGTTTAAAAACAGGCACATGTCAAATGGTGCAAGGAAATGTTAAAAAATTCGACCATGGTTGTAATGCACGTTCTATTTTACATCGCGAATTTTTGCAGTGCCCCTCGTATGAGCAAAGAAAAATGTGTGCTTGCTTGCTTCTTCTTCTTTCTTATTAGTAGTAGTCATCCATTTTTATCAATCGTAAAGAACAAAACACCCTCGCATGCTAAATGTATATAGTCCAGTGTTTATGACTATTTGTCACAATATCACCCTACATTCCTAAGTCTAGTCAGATACACAATTAAGTTTTATTGTAAGAACATAAAACGTTGAACGACAACCGCAAAAATGTCAACAAACCCATCAGACTAATTCCCTAAACATATCGTGAAACAATCTTAATATTCAATTTACTACTGATATTTTCATTAGGAATAATATTCACGAAAACGTGCGTGATCTAAAGTTTCCCAGGTGGTCTGACACGAATATTTGGTCCTATTGAATTGAATTGTTGTTGTTGGATTGTTAAACCAGAGATTTCAAAACTTCTAAAACTAGACATGCAGTAGTTTAGTTTTGGTTTTAGATAACTCAAACCTGTTTCGACACTGTATACATGACGTTTTCAGAAGTAAAATCTTTTGGAAAACTATTTCAAAACTGCCTGTAAACTCAGTATATGTTAGAAAATAAAACTGAATTTCATGTGATGTACTCTCCACGCCATCAATGAGTGCCCGTGACGTCATACCACATACAGTTTAACATCTGCAAAACTAAAGCCTACTTTTATTTTGATAAATAATGTAAACTGTTTTCCTATTGGCTATCCGACGTCACGAAAAATACAATAAATTATTATTATTACCTTCCGTCACCTTTAGGTAAGGAAGGTATTGTCTTTGGTCAAAAAAATCGGTGGTGAGTTTTTGATGAATAAGCACGTTTTAGGGTCCCTAGAATACGATTTTACTATTTTTACGATGATGATGATGACGCATTTGACCCTAAATGAGAAAAAAAATTCGCACGAAGCGCTTTTTACCTCCCGCTACTCTTGGTAAGGGAGGTACAGGGATCCTGCTAAAAATCGCATATCGCGTAAATGACCACGTTATAAGATCCCTAGAATTCAATTTCAACATTTTCACGATGTCTGTGTGTATGTGTGTGTGTTTATGTGTGTGTGTGTGTGTGTGTGTGTGTGTGTGTGTGTGTGTGTGTGTGTGTGTGTGTGTGTGTGTGTGTATGTGTGTGTATGTGTGTGTATGTGTGTGTATGTGTGTGTATGTGTGTGTGTGTATGTGTGTATGTGTGTGTGTGTATGTGTGTGTGTGTATGTGTGTGTGTATGTGTGTGTGTGTCTGTGTGTGACAAAATTTTCTAATGCGATAACTCTAATACTACAATTCCAAAAATTATAATTCTTTCGTATACCTCTTCGTTACATCCATGATATTAGATTTTGGTTATAAATGGTCAACCGGAAATACCCTAATTTGAAGATTTTAACAGTTTTTTTTTTTTTTGAAAAAACGATATTAAATATCATTTTTTCACATTTAATGTTATTATAAATATTAAAGAATATTTAATTCTCTATACGATTTGAATTTATACTTTATATTAAATGGATATAGAGTTATGGGGTCTCGTGGCCACGTGCCTGAGTGTGTGGTCGCGAATCTGGGGAACCGGGTTCGATCCTGACCGACGCCAAATATTTCAAATTTTAAGTAGCACAAAATTGACCCCTGTACTCTCCACGCCAGCAATGAGTGCCCGTGAGGTGACGCCTGGTAAACGCCCGCACGGTACAAATATGTCATCATCATTACCGAATTCTGTGTACAAAGCAGATTGGCACACCCAGCCATGGGTAATATGCCGTGATGATATATTTATTTATTTTATTTATTTATGATATAGAGTTAAAAAATTATAAAGAAATTAAATATCATATATTAGCCTGCTGCTATGCTATAATAACTCTGGAAACAGCTGCTATATTAAGAAAATTCTGATTGAAAGGTGTCAGTGTCAAGTGCAGTTGACAGTATGTTTCTATTATAATTTTACTGGAAAAATAGGATCTTTTGCTAGAATTTGTATAAAATACGAGTACATACAACTACCTTAAGGTAATGTACAAGAAATAGAATCTTTGCAAGCAACTGTTTGTATGACATTGATACAAAATACATAGAGCTGACGGAAGGTAATGTGCTGGCCACATCAGATTTTTTTTCAATTATTATGAGAATGCATGAACTTTCATTATATATTTTTATTTATTTATTTATAAAAATGACTCAGTAAAAATAGTTTGTAATATCATCGCAGCACATTTTGGAAACCTCTGCCGCCATATTTATCCTTCCCCTAACTAAGGGGCTAATCTGTGCTTTTACCCTCCAGACGCACGTAGTATATTTACATGCTCCATCGCTATATTTCGGGGAAACTACCCTAGATGGGATACCACTGATGTCGGGGTCTTGCTTCGCGATATAGCATAAATGTCTCTGCTTCAGGACTGCCAACATACGAAACGGAGTTTAGGGGAAAAGTCAAGGTCGGAGATTAGGTTGGAAAGGGAAAATACAGGGTTGCCAAATTTGCGAAGTAAGGGCGTTTTGTGGTTTTAAGAGGGGAATGAGGGATACTCTTCTTATATGTCTGAAATTTTATATAATTTACTTTGTTTACCTTTTTGCACGATCGTTTTTTTTTAATGTATACCGATTGGGTAACCTATTTAGTATATTATTTTTACAAATTACTGATCGGTAAGTGATTTTGGTAACTTACCGATCTGAAAACAGAAGCGGTAAATAAATACCATAACTTTAAAAATACCAATGGGCTACTTGCGTGCCATTTTTTATTTATTATTTTTGAAGACACGATAAAAACGTGCTACCCATGTTTTTTCTTTTGGCAATATTTTCATTAATTAATTAATTAATGAAATTTTAATATTTACCTAAGTTACCGCCATGTATGACGTAGAAGTACGCCGAATTATTGAATGGCCGTAGAGCAATAACATCGGTACGTCCAATAGCAACGGCATGTGCGGGTAATTTAAACATGACAGATCATCTATTTGACGTTTGAATAATAATTTGTAGGTTAATATTTTCGTTTGTTATTTTAATCTTATACGAGTATAAGCTAAGTTAAAATCCTTCAAAATCCTGCTTAACAAATCGAAATACGTAATAAAAGTAACAGAAACCATGCAAATTGTAAATAATAAAGAAGATAGAGTCACAGAAAAATGAACTAATGTCAAAATCAAATTAAAAATCGCACTCGCTCGCCATCTACAGGTTACATTCTTAAATATGCATCCCTTTCTCCAGTTCAATATAATGACGTCAAAGAAAATCTTCTTTCTTAATTTATTAAAAAACAAATAATTTTTTTTAAATAAAATTTATATTTTTACCTCTCGCTAAAAATCGCATATCCAGATTTTCGTGAATAAGCACATTTTAAGGTCCCTAGAATTCGATTATAACATTTTTACAATGATGTCCGTATGTGTGTGTGGATGTTGGATTCACGATTTCTCAAATACTACAAGACTTAAGACATTTTTAATTACGGATTCCTCAATCTAACAATAATGGGAAGAGTTGATTAAGTTTTGGTAACAATTGGACAACAGGAAGTAGTAGTTACAAGAAAAAAATCATCTAAATATTATTTATCGAAAATTTATGTAAATACTTATATTAAAGAACGTTAAATTCTTTATTCGATAAATATAAATTCATTATTATATCTTCTATGGATTTAGAGATAAAGAAATGCATATAAAATAATTTGATGTAAAAATTCTCAGATCAAACTACTTCAAGGCAAGAAATTCAAATGTTTGTAATTGATACATAAATGTCTCTGTCAAAAATATTTGTATGCCACTGTCAAAAATATTTGTACATCTATGAAGATTATGAAATTAAAAAAAGGCAACAACGCAAAAGAATATACGTAAAAAAGAATATAAAAGGAATTTGCAATAACGAATATAATGAAAAAGAAAAGGAAAGTAGGAAAAGAAAATTTATTCAGGATATTGAATATAAAGAAAATGTATGTACTGTACACAGTTTATATTAAAATATCCCATAGATTTTGCAAATATATGTGAGAATTATTTTGTAGTGAGACATGAATATATGTATTTGTATTTAAAAATATTTTTCGTTTAATGCGTACAACCAAGTAAAATATCTGGCGAGAGATTATGTGCTGGCCACATCAGATTTTGAATTTCACATTTCAGCCACATTTTCATGTATTTTTGGCATAAAGAACCCTTTGAATTTAAATCAATTGAGCAAAAATTATTGCTTCAAAACAAAATTTGTTATTGAAAAGTAATTATAAATATAGCTTTTATAAAAACTCCCACAAATTTCAAAATGCCATTTTCTGTCGTGAATATTTCGTTTTTTATTAAAGTTATGATGAATACGAGTATTAAAAAATATAAAATCCATTCCACTTTTTTTTTAAAAAAAAAAGCTTTTTCACGATGTTTATTTCTTGTTTAAAATAAAATTGAAACAATGTTGCGATACAAAGTTAAAATCCATGTATCTCGTGGAAATGGATACTATAAAAATATTCCCTCTGAAGTTTTGAAATTTTACAATAACTCACAGTCTGAAAGAACGTCGAGTGATTTTGATTTACCATCTTGTTCTTATTTCATACTTCAGTTTCAAGAGTGCTGGCTTTCTTAACACGTAGGGTCTGAAAAGTTCTTTATGTACTTGCCTAGAAAAGGAAATATGAACTGCAAAGTGAGAAATGATTCCGAGAAGCCAGAAATCTCATAAAATAATTTCAGAAAAGCTGACAGCCTAATATAAATCATAATAGCTACTTTTAGAAATTTTATTAAGTTAACCTGGTGCATTCAGGTTACTTGTTCCATTTTTCAAGGTACTCTAACAATTTTTCTAAAAGAACATTAAATTCTATTCAATTAATATCTCGTGAAATATGAATGATTATGTAAGTAAGTTGCCTTTATGGGATGCCTTTTTAATTTTTGAACAACATATATTCTTAAACTTTTTGCGCTAAAATGAATAGGTAAAGAGATATAGCAGTATTAAAAAAATAACATTGAAATATATATATATATATATATATATATATATATATATATATATATATATATATATATATATATATAATATTAATCATCGAAAATAGCTTTATTGTTTTTCAAAATATTCCCCATTAAGATCTATACACTTTTGCGTGCGTTTGAACCAATTGTCGAAGCACTTTTGCCACTCTGATTGAGGTATCTCCAAAACATGCATTCTGAACGCATCAACCGCTTCTTCAGGTGTCGAAAAACGTTGACCTCTCATTTTATTTTTTACGTACGGGAATAAAAAGAAGTCATTCGGTGCCAAGTCAGGACTATACGGCGGATGACTCATCAAATCGATGTTTTGAGTGCTCAAAAATGCAGTTGTTTGAGCCGATGTGTGAGAGCTCGCATTGTCGTGGTGAAGAGTGATCCGTCTTCGGCGGTTGGTTTTCCTGATTTATTGGAAAACAAATGGTTGTGTACCACTCAGAATTGACTGTTCTGCGTTGTTCTAGTGGTACGGTTGCGACATGTCCAGTTTTTCCGAAAAAACAGGCGACCATTTGCTTGGAAGTGCTTCGTGCGCGAACAATTTTTGTGGGATTTGGCTCATCTTGAAACACCCATACAGTCGACTGCTGTTTACTTTCGGGCTCATACGCGTAAATCCACGATTCATCACCTGTCACGATGTCATAGACGTGTTTCGAAGCACCGCGATCGTATTTTTTGAGCATTTCTTTCGACCAATCGACACGAGCCTTTTTTTTGAGCGATTGACAAATTGTGTGGGATCCAACGCGAACAAATTTTTTTGACAGTCAAATGTTCATGCAATATTGAATGTATGCTGGTCCCACTAATGCCTAAGGTTGCCTAAATCTCACGATAGGTCACATGACGATATTGCAATATCAGTTCGCGCACAGCACCAATGGTTTCCGGAACAACAACTGATTTTGGACGACCTTCACGAAATTCGTCTTGGAGTGAACTACTACCTCGGTTGAATTCACCATACCATCGATAAACACTGGTCCTTGATGGAGCTTCATCGCCAAAAATTGAATTAAGTTCATCGATGCACTGTTGTTGACTTAATCCACGTCGAAAGTTGTAAAAAATAATCGCACGAAAATGTTCACGATTTAATTCCATTTTTTGGCAGAGATGAATCTTTTAAGTTACTGTAAACAACACAAATAGCGCTCGTATGTCAAAACGTTCTGAGTACGTATAACCTCAAAAATGTCAAACTTTACGATAGAGCTGTCAGTTGCCAGATTGCAACACTAGGGTTGTCCAATCCCGAAATATAAAAGGCAACCCTCGTATATATATATATATATATATATATATATATATATATATATATATATATATATATATATATATATATATATATATATATATATATATATATATACCGTGTGTCTGTCTTATGCCCGGTTTTATAAAAGCGAATTAAATATTTTATCCAGGATTATAATTATAATCCAAGATTATATATATAATCGCGTTGCATAAAAATGAATATCCAGTATATAATCTCGGATTTCGTAATCTTGGATAATTTATCATTTAATCTAGGATTATATAATTTTTGCGTTTTATAAAACAAAACACCGAATTATGTTGCAATATAATTCAGGTTTTTGTAATTCGGTTTTGTTGACGAATTAAATTGACAGTTCCATAATTCCGAAGAGAAAAATTAATATTATGTGTTAATTTTAAATACTCTAACGTATACTTTTACTTTAATTTCACTTTTAGAAAATGTCTTCAACTAGCTTGAGTAGCTTAAACTCTTTCTCAGATTTTGAAGAACAAGTAGAGGTTCGATTCAGGCGGCGACCACGAAAATTTCGTTCCCGTAAAAATCCTTTTACAGAACTTGATGATGCCGAGTTCAAACAACGTTACAGGCTTTCGAAAGAATCTTTTACGGAATTGCTGCAAGTTCTACATCCTAATTTAGAACCCCTAACTAAAAGGAACCAGTCATTTAGTGCTACGCAACAGTTGCTTATTACATTGCGTTTTTATGCTACGGGGGCATTTCAGCAACTAATAGAAGATGAAATTGGCGCCAATAAAGCAACGGTATGTCGCATTATTAAGAAGGTGACGCGTACTATAGCTGAAAAAAGCGCCCAATACATAAAAATGCCCACCAGAGAACAAAGCGCTGATGTGAAGAGAGGTTTTTTTAATATTAAACATTTTCCTGGTATCATCGGCGCAATAGACTGCACCCACATTCCAATAAAATCTCCTGGTGGAGCTAATGCGGAATTATATCGAAATCGAAAAGGTTACTTTTCTATAAATGTACAAATGATTTGTGATTCCAATCTGCGAATTCAACATATTATTTCAAGGTGGCCTGGCTCTGTACACGACAGTACAATCTTCAATAATTCACCGTTGCCAGTTGATTTCGAATCTGGTAGATACGGAAGTGATTATTTATTAGGTGATAGTGGTTACCCATGTCGATCATATTTATTAACACCCATTTTAAATCCTATTACACCAGCGGAAATAAGATACAACCGAGCACACTCATCTACAAGAAATACCATAGAAAGATGTTTCGGGGTTCTAAAAAGAAGATTCCCATGTCTATCAAGACGGTTAGAATTAAATATCAATAATATTCTACCTGTTATTGTTGCCACAAGCGTTCTTCACAATATATGCATCAATTTAAATGATGCAGTGGGAAACTTAGAACAAATAGATAATATAGAACAGCCTGAAATTATTTTAAATGACAATAACCAGAACAATACTTCAGTTCGAGCAGCCCTGTTGCGAACAACATTTGCAGTATAAAATAAACTAATTTATCCTGCAAACTCAGTAAAATATTCCGTTGTGGAAGTTGGAAGAATTGCCAACTGTAGTTAAAGAATTAACAATTTATAATTTCTTTTTAAATATGATAAAAATAATTTGTTTGTGAATAAAATACTCTATTATTATTTAAAACTAAAATATAAATTAAATGAAACAAATATGTATTTTTTATTTAAAATTTATTCTGCTATTTGTTTTTTTAATAATTTTATTTGTAACATTTTAATTTTTCTATCTAAAACATTTTGTTTTTTTGTTATATTTATTTGTGTTTGTACTAACTCAATTTTTTTTGAAAAGTATGTTTTTTTTAAATTTTCCGGCGTAGTACGCATTTTTTTCTTTTTCTTATGTACTGCCTGAGGTGTAGGGACAGTAGGAGGAGCTTGTGCGGATGTTGGAACACTTGGAACTGCGTCTAGTTCTAATGGGATTTCGTTCCCGGAATATGATTCCGGAAAGGTTTCATGCTCAATAATTTCAATCTCTGCATTATCTATTAAAAAAGTTTATTCTGATTAACCTAAATAATACAAAATTAAACCAGGATAAACTAAAATATTAAAGATACATAATTAATCTATACTTCATACATACTGGACCAAATTATTTATATTAGCATTTGAAAATTATTTAAATTTTATTAACGTTTCTACAACCCTACCATGTAGTGAGTAATTATCAGGGTCGCTCCGTGAAGCTGGGCAGGTTGTGCCTGTCTATGAGGGGGTGCCGTTTCAAGACAGTAAAGGCGATAGAAGTAAACAATATTTTTTTCTTTATAGCTCTGGTTAGGCATAAATTATAAGAAAAATAATTATCCTACCAATCAGGTATTTTTCTAGCATTGTTATATTGAAATAATGACTGTGATGATGTTGATTACAACAAAGAAAATTTTAATTATAACTTAAGAATATTGATTACAAGAGTGAATCCGACAATAAATCCAATATTTAAATACAAGCATTTACTATTAAAATTTAGTACAAAAAAAGTAAAAGCAATATCTTCCCAAACGGATAAATTTCTGACATTGTTATGTTGCAAACTATAACTGTAAAATTGTTGATTACAACAAACGATTTTGATTAAAACCTAATATTGATTACAAGAATGAATTTAACAAAGAAAATTCCATCAATTGAATTTTTCGAAGAATCAAAAGTATAGTTTACAGTTTACACTTTAAAGCGTTTGGTAATTTGCGAATTATACATCAATCGTGGGGGGAGGGGGGGCGCTAAAATATAACCTTTCACAAAGGCGCCTTTTACGCACAGAGCGGCCCTGGTAATTATATTTAATATTAAAAATAAAATAGAAATACTTTACCAAAGAATGCTCCCGCACTGTCCAAGCCGAATGGAATCGGCTCCATTTGATCACCAGCTATAGCCAATAACATGGCATCGGCTTCGGTAAGCTGTGGATGGTAACTGCCACCACCTGTTTTGTTCATTTCTTTCTACAAATTTTAAATTATAACATTATAACGAAACCTCTGTAAATATTTTTGTTTTTACCTTATCATTAACTTTAATTTTTTTTAAATTCTGGTATTCTAAACTTTCTTGATATTTTTTTTTCTAAAATTTAAGAAGAAATATATGCATTAATGTCTCTTTCGTTAAGTATACTCGTACGTATTTATTAAAGCTTGTTTTACTTACATTATTAGTAGCCACATCCTTCCGAACTTTTTGTTTCATGTTTTTATAGAAATTTTTAATTTGTTGGGCATCTCTTTTGCCACTTGTAGTTACCGCCGAAAATTCTTCGGCTATTTTTGTATATGTTTCATTTTTTTGCTTTATATTGGTGCCGTCTGTAGATTTATTTTCTATAATATAAGAATACCTGAAATATAACTCAACTTTTATTTTCTTTCTTTAAAAGCTTGATACAAACTATATATGAAATTTAAATAATTACTTACTTGTCAATTACTTTTAAGAGTTCTATTTTCTCTTCTTCTGTGTAATTTCTACATTTCTCCCTTTTTCCTTCCATTTTTAAATTTTCGAATGCACCTACACGAATCCAGAATCCAGTATCAGTTCTGACAGCTGACAATTGACTTACGTTTGTGGTAAATTCACAATAGCTCTTTAATTAATATCGAGTTTCGTAATTCGCTGTTTTAATATCTTTATAAAACGCGATTATATTTAATCCCGAGTTATATATAATCTCGAATTTTGAAACCCGAAATTAAATTTTTGTTTATAAAACCGGCCATTAAAGGTGTACATAGGAGATTAACATGGGAAATCAGTTTGGATAATTTTCATATATTTGGCATTTTCGGATGGGGAAATTTTATATCTTTGTATTGACACCACAACTATTGCCGTAAGTTAAAACGGAGGGCAACGGTTTGCAAAAAAAAACTTATTTCCCATGTAAATCTCCTATGTACATTTTGAAAAAAATCACCATATATATATATATATATATATATATATATATATATATATATATATATATATATATATATATATATATATATATATATATCCTTCAAGGAAGTCATCGACCATCTGCAGCAGATAAGAACTACAGTAGCTTCCTTCGGTCGATTATTAAACTCTGTTTCTAGTACGTCCTGAGGGTAGCGTAATCGAAACGGAGTTTAAGGGAAAAGTCAAGGTCGGAGATTCGGTTGGAAAGGGAAAATACAGGGTTGCCAAATTTGCAAAATAAGGGCGTTTTGTGGTTTCAAGATGGGGATGAGGGATACTCTTCTTATATGTCTAAAATTTTTGTTTACCTTTTTGCACGATCGTTTTTTACCTCCCGCTACCGTTGGTAAGGGAGGTATAGGGATCGTGATAAAAATCGCATATCGAGATTTTGGTAAATGACCACGTTTTAAGGTCCCTAGAATCCAATTTTACTTAGGTTAGATTAGACTATATTTTAAGAAATAACTTGCTAAAATTAAAGTAAAATTCGCTAATCCAAAAATAAGGATCAGCTTAATCTTTTTTGTGACTCGGGCTGTAAATGGTATATTATTTTTACAAATTACTGATCGGTAAGTGATTTTGGTTATTTACCGATCAGGAAGCAAAGCGGTAAATAAATCCAACTTTAAAAATACCAATGGGCTACTTGCGTGCCATTTTTTTATTTAATATTTTTGAAGAGACGATAAAAACATGCTACCCATATTTTTTCTTTTGGCAAAATTTTCATTAATTGGCTAGAAAAAAAATTAATGAAATTTTAATATTTAAATTACCGCCATGTATGACGTATAATTACGCCGAACCAATGAATGGCCGAAAAGCAATAACATCAGTACGTCCAACAGCAACGGCATGTGCGGGTAATTTAAACATGACAGATCATCTGTTTGAATAATAGTTTGGAGGTTAATATTTTCGTTTGTCATTTTAATCTTGTACGAGTATAAGCTAAGTTAAAATCCTTAAAAATCCTGCTTAACAAATCGAAATACGTAATAAAAGTAACAGAAACCATGCAAATTGTAAATAATAAAGAAGAGAGAGTGACAGAAAAATGAACTAATGTCAAAATCAAATTACAACTCGCACTCGTTCGCCATCTACAGGTTACATTCTTAAATATGCATCCCTTTCTCCAGTTCAATATATATATATATATATATATATATATATATATATATATATATATATATATATATATATATATATATATATATATATAAATATATATATATATATATATATATATATATATATATATATATATATATATATATATATATATATATATATATATATTTATCGACCATCTGCAGCAGATAAGGACTACAGTAGCTTCCTTCGGTCGATTATTAAACTCTGTTTCTAGTACGTCCTGAGGGTAGCGTAATCTTCATTACGTTATGCTAGGACCGTTCCGCACGGCTGCGTTGCTACACAAGTATTTTGTTGCGCTGTGAAGTTTCACTGAGGAAACGGAAGGGTCCTAAGGACGGAAGGACGTCAAGGAGGGAATATTGGCAAAAGCAATGCAAAGGACTCGGTCAGTAAAGGAGTAAAATATTGTTGTTTGTTATTATTATTATTACCTCGGTACATTTTACAAAAAATGAAAACCAAATTTTGAATGTACAACAGAATATTGAATATCAGACATGGATACTAAAATTTAAATTTACCCCTAACCTTAAATTAAGTGAAAATAAAGACTATACAAATGCAGGATATTGGATGAACACGAGAGGCATTTAACAGTTGTTTTTTTTTAATATATTTTTCCCGCAAAAATTTATGCCTTACTTTATACCTTCAGATTTAAAGAATAATATTCTGAGTATATGTACAGGGCATTAGATTCCATAACATTTAATTATCAGATATGATTATAATTTTACTTTGAATTCATATGAAATCTACCAAATAATATTCGTACTGCGTAGAATTTCCATTTCCATATTAGTTTTGTTAATGTCCTTCGCAGATTATTTTGATGACGGTTTTTTTTTTAATTATCGTCAGTTCTTGGTTCAGTGGAATACTTTATTTAAAGTCTTTGTCATGCCATACAAATTGAAACTGGCGTATAATTTAAACGTTGAAAGAAATTAAAGCTATGTAGAAAAGTAGAAATGCGGGTTTGCTATTTGCTTTTGTAATTATCTACATGAAAAACAGTTCTCTAGAGTCTAGAAAAAAGATAGTTACTGGTCTAATTTTATTGTATAGTATAAATATTTAAATTCAAAATCAAAATAAGGCTTTTGGACGATAAGGTGGTTTAAGAAAAGTATATTGACACTGCTTATTACTACAATTATTGACATAGCTTACGCTCTGATATCAATTTATAATATAGAGCTAGTTTTAATCTGATTGAATCCGTTGTTGGCACTATACCTTGTTGGATTTAAGCCATTCAGTATTGCGGAGCATAGGGAATAGTTTTGACCTCTCTGATTGGTTGAAATTAGAGACAAGAAACAAGTTCACCCAATGTAATTTCGGCTACTTCAAATTTACGCTGTTACCAGTGCCATCTACTGAATGGCTTAAATGGAACAGATCATAGGTGAAACATTTTAAACAGGTAAAATAATTAACACGTGGCTAAGTTTCACAAACTAGGATTTATTATCTATATCGCGATTTCGGCTTTTCGCCATCTTCAGAAGACTGAGAACTGTACAACAGAATTACATGACTATACAAGGTGTCCCAGGATATGGTGTATATAAACATATCTATAACAACCGGGGCATTATATGAGGGCATAATAGTTCATTATGTCCTCATTATAATCCGATCATCGTTTATGGACTTTAAATTAGAAATAATATGAATGTATATAATGAAAATTATTTTCTATTTAATTTTAATTCATTACAATAATAATAAGGATTGATTACAACAATTAATACATTAATTGATTACAACAATTAATATAATAAGAAAACAGCTTTGAAAGCACAACACAGAAATCATTTTAAATTTAATTATAATACTTAAAAAGCAATTTACTTCCACCACACATGTAAATAGTAAGTACGACGAATTGCAGACTGTAATGTTTCGCATTGATTTTGGACGGATGACGGATCACTAATTTTTTTGGGGACGATATTTATCCACGTTTGAATTCAATTTTGATATTATTTACCGTCACATGTGACACATCCAAAGCAGTACAAACTTTCTAAAATGTAATAATATTCAGAAATAAGTGTATAAGAAATAAAGAACTGAGATCTGGCAAGTGAAAACGAACTTCAAAATGTAATACTTACATCTTCTACAGACGAGAATGGAATAGTTAGGGGACCATTTGATACGTTTGTCTTCCTCAAAGTATGCAAAAGCATTGAAAATAATTTCTTTACACCGTTTCGATAAAATATCTTCCGAAACATCAAATTCACCAATTCCATCATCTCCAACGATATAGAACGTTGATGTTTTAAAAATAAATAAATAAATGTTGATAATAAACAAAACAATTAAACAACATCCTTAGCAACGCCAAAGCTTAAGCATTACTGTAATCAAAATTATTATAAATGAAAACTTATTTCTCATATTCTAGTGAGACATAAAATCTTGTATGTATCACGAGCGTTACTAAATGATAATGCCCATCGGACGACATCTAGCCCGACGGATTCGCCCTCCTGGCATTATCACCATCGTAACGCCCTTGGTACATAAAATACTATTGTAACCCGCAAAAAAATTCTTCTAATATACGCAGGCGAGACCTATTTATCCTTTTTTGGAGATACTTATAAGAAAGATGTGCAACAATATAGAAGCCCCAAAATGAAAACAATTAAAACGCAGGATTTTTCAAAATTTAAAAACCTGACAAAGACAAATAAGGCAAATCAGAATTAAACTTCGTCGTACAGAAGAAAATGGGCCTCTAGTTATTCTTTCTTTAAACCACAGAATCGTTCATTCAAAAATTTTCCGCAAAATTATGGTATATGTTAAACAATAAAACAACGGAAAGGATAAATATTAAATTCAGATTCATTATCTTCATTTCAGTAGACTGTACTGTAACCAATAAATCATTCTACACTTTCTGTATAGTGACAGTCGTTTCACAGTTATTACGAGATAGGATCTCACAATATTAAAGATGTTTATTTTCAAAAGAAACACATTATAGCGAGTCTAATTTATACATGTTGCTTTGAAGTAGTGTGATGAGCAGGAAATACGATATTTCCTGTTGCAGCGAGTTCCGGGGTTCCTGTGTTACAGGAATGTTTCAATTTCATAGCTGTCAGGTTTACGAACCATAGAGATAACAGACGCTACCTACATGAAATAGGGCGTAAGAATTTGCAGGTATAGCGAGTAAACAACGCTATCGCAAAAATATAGTAGAACTGAGGTTTTGCTCTTTCTAGTTACTTATAGTGTTTTCCACTTAGTGCAGCCAATGACGTCATGCCCGGCAATTATAGGCGATGTGTACATTTTGAGCAGCAGCGCCTCTAACGGCTACATTGGCATTTCTGATTACCGAATCAATTTTGACATTTCGAGAAAGTGATACAATTTACAATTTTATTTTGAGTTTTTGTTATTGTATATGAATATTATACATCATAGTACATTGGCACCCACAGGGGGGGGGGGTCGAAAGGGTCGACTAACCCCCCATTCATTTATGGACTGTATCCATTTTTAAAAATAAAAATATAATTTTATTTTTTCATTTCAATGTATCATTGTATTTTTTAATAACTATTGGTAATATTTTCTTATATTTTAATCAAAAATTTATTACATACTATCTATTACTAAGTACGAAATAGATGAAGTGTCAGAATGAGTAAATTATGTTATGTGCTGTTCTACTGTTATTATATTACATTATCTTCGGTGTTGTATTTTCTTTAATATGCCGTAGTTTATTCTAATCATTTTATGATCACGTTCTTCTCAAAACTTTCACAATTATCGATTTTACTGTTATATAGAAATAAAGAAATAGAAAAGTAAATAATGAATAGACATTGCATATTTATTTATATTAAAAGTACCTACGTATGATTAGGGTTGCCGTATTTTGTGAGGAGCGCGATTTAATTAACATTTAATTATTATACATTTTATTTTGAGCAGTTCAATAGAATAATTATATTGTTACTCAGTAATATAACATTTTAATTTAATGCAACATTGTATTTTCAGATTGTCTGTTTCTATAGTTATTGCTTATGCTCGCATCTCGCATCAGAAAGCCTAGTAGAAGGGGCAATTCTACGCTTTTAGAGCGTACATACGCATTTTCGTCATAAAATATTGATTTTAATTTTTTAAGAATTTATTAAATTTGCTTCATTGTAAAGAACTCTATATTATCTTACTTTGTATTAAAACACGTTTGACCTTGAAAATTATTAAAAATTCGTCTGCGGCGCATTTTTTTCTTACAACAAAAATCTCGACCCACCTTGTAAAAAAGTCTGCAGGCGCCCATGTCATAGTATATTGAAATAAATTATTTAAAATGCTACAAGTGATGAGACTAATTCAAAAAAGTCAAAATACCAGCGAAGGTTTTGTATAGCAGAAAATATAATTTTTCTCATAATATGTGTGATTTCTGTAAACCATTTTACCATTTTTAAATTTATATTATAATTTATAATATTAGTTAAATGTTACAAGACGCACAACACATGGAAATTGAGATTAAAGAGTTGGAAAACTCAGATAATTGCGGAAAGAAGTTTCTGTATATCACGATATCAGTGGATGATGTTAGCATCTTTCTTTTATATTCGCAATAAATGAAGAAGATTCTACATTGAAAATATACCAGGCTCTAAGTGGGATCAGTTGCACAAGTTCGGAAAAGAAAATACCTTAAAAATACGAACCATGTGAATTTATATCTTTAACATTTACAAAATCTATATCAGATAGACGAATTTTGTCAAAAATAGACTTCTGTTTCATATAACTGCACGTATTATACAATTTTAAGACAATTTTCTGCTTCTTGTATTATATCTTCTTCAAATATTAACTTAAGATACACATTTTTATACAATTCATTATTGCAATCAATAGTATATTAAAGAACGTGTTTTATAAGACATGTTTTTTTCGCACGCGTCAAAATTTAGAAAACGAGCGTTAGCGAGTTTTCTAATTGACAAGTGCGAAAGAAAGTCTTATAAACTGAGTTCTTTATACTATTTTTTATATTTTGCGCCTTCTACAATAACATTTACTTACTCAATTTGTGATTATATTTGTAACCATTTATACATTTTCATGTAAATAATCTTCCCTAAATAAAAAAAATAATAATAATTTCGATATTATATTATTAAAATGAATTGTCAATTAACTAAAAATAAATTAGGGAAAAATGGGTTAAAGAAATGTCATCTAGTACCAACCGTCTAAAATAAAAAATTGCGTATCGAAATGAAGGTCATTACGATACGCAATTGCGTATAGTAATGACTTCATTATGAACGCAAAATATAAAAACGACTATTGTATGAATTTTATTCATACGATAAATATCTTGTACAATGAGAAAATATGTATACCTAAAATAATTTTTATGTTAGTAGAAGATATCTATTTAAAGTTATTTAAAGATAGCGTAGATCTTACTTGTTTACTTTCTGGCTGCAACATTGAGGCGACCGGGCCTAGTTTGGTTAATGTTATTATTTTCTGTTAGTATTGGGTGACCATAATTTAACCAGACATCAATATTTTAATTTTTTCTCTTGTCTGTTAGTTTAAGGTATCTACTTTTGCCTGTAACATTTAACTTAATTTAAGAGTAGTCAAAACAAAGCTTTATCATAAATTCCACTTTCATATTTACTATTGTTTTTCTGTTACCTAATTGAGTATTTAAGGGGCAGTACAAATTGTTAATTATATGTAATCAAGATTCTAAAGTAGTACATTTCCATATTTTAAATTTTTGTGCCAAAACTAATATTTGTATTTATTATACTTATAGCATACTGATGTTATTTAGATGTGTTATTTTGCCAACCGATTGTATGAGGATTGTATCTTTACAACAATTAAATATATTATTATTATTATTATATCTGTTGACAAGTTATTTTCTTATACATCTGTTCCTCATATAATCTTCTAGGAAATTTATAAAATTTGATAATTCAATCGGTAATTTTACAAGAATTATTGCATCCCCCACTGCATCACATAATATTTAACGTCATATCGTTCGCATTCACTTCAAATATTGTATAAAATAGAAATTGCAAAATTATTCTGTTTCAATAAGTAATCATTTTGTCATTTTTCTCTGCTGACGGCGCTGACTACTTTTGTGCACACCTCCTATAAATAAATAAACCTGAGTCCAATATGAATAAATTGAAAATTCGCTATATTTATTTCTACGCTAAATATATTCCTGATATAGACATTGGGCATGTTTATTCATACAAAATTTTTTATTGGAAATATTACAGGTTTTATCGATAAAGCTTTAGCGATATAAATTTAGCAACACGCTATATATTCATAAAAGTTGACTGGCATTGCAATTGCATGTTACCATAAATAATTTTATCGTACAATGTGATTGCAATTCATTAAATTACATCACACTATGTCGAGTGACACGTTTATTATTTACTTAAAATTCAGTTTGACATAGTTGCTATATTCGGGTTTGCGTTCTAATTTGGTATTTCAATATTCGAATATAATTATTTTCTATTTCGGTGTCTTTATGAGAGAATAAAGGCACTGAAGACACGTCGTTAAGAAGTTATATAGACGCAATGCTTTTGGCTTTTTTCGTTTTCTACAAGTCGCATGATTGCTTTCGAAACTGACAACAACAATGAACTTAATTTTTCTAGCGGGAAGCACTACTAGCATAACTGATAAAAAAAACACCAAGTCGCATTTTTTAAAAATCTGTCAAAATTATAGAATTACCTCAACAGAAAAAATCGTATAAAAAACATGTTTCATAAAGGCCTGTTATCGCAAGGGGCCCGAAAAAACAATCCCTTACATATATTCTCCTTTCTAAAATGTTCTGTGATCTGGCAATTTATTTTTGTATATGAAACAGGAAAAACATGCAGCTTCACATCCCTTGAAAAAATGTAACTTTCAATTATAGGGCATTTGACCCTAAATAAGAAAAAAAAATTCGCACGAAGCGCTTTTTACCTCCCGCTACTCTTGGTAAGGGAGGTACAGGGATCCTGCTAAAATTCGCATATCGAGATTTTGGTAAATGACCACGTTTTAAGATCCCTAGAATTCAATTTCAACATTTTCACGATGTCTGTGTGTATGTGTTTATGTGTGTTTGTGTTTGTGTGTGTGTGTGTGTGTGTGTGTGTGTGTGTGTGTGTATGTGTGTGTGTGTATGTGTGTGTGTGTGTGTGTGTATGTGTATGTATGTATGTATGTATGTATGTATGTATGTATGTATGTATGTATGTATGTATGTATGTATGTATGTATGTGTGTGTGTGTGTGTGTGTGTGTGTGTGTGTGTGTGTGTGTATGTGTGTGGATCCTCCACTTTAACTCAAATACTATCGTTCAGAAAATTTTGAAACCTTGTATTTCTACCTTATTCTAATATGGGAAGAAGCTATTAGATTTTGGTGTAAATCAGATAACCGAAAATGGTACTTTACTTGAAGCTAAAAATAGTTTTTCTTCGAAAAATACCTTCATATGTTCGAGATTAGTGTTATTATAAAAATTAAAGATTATTAAATTTTCTATAGATTTGCATAAATACTTTTTCTATATATTTTATGGATAAATTAAAAAAATTATCTATTATTTAAATCCCAGAGCCAACGCTTTAAACAAGCACAACTTCTTGGTTACACAGTTCATATCACAAATGTATGTAACTGACAGATAAATGTCACTGTCAAAGAACTAATCATTTCAAATTAATAATAGTAACGTTTTAAAAAGAAAATAGTAAATAGAACCATAGTTATAAGGAATGGATCTTAATACAGTTTCCAGCATAACTAAATATGTAAGTATATATATTTAAATTAATAAAAATTAAATAGCGGGAGGTATAGTACTGGCCACATCAGATTTTTTTCTGGGACCTTGCCCCATTAAAGTTTTTGTGCACGAGCCGCCACTGCCAACGACGGACCCCTCCCAGAAAAAAATCGTAAATACGCCACTGGCCAAAGAGGTAATGCGTTGATAAACGCGCTCTGTGTAAGAAACAGATTTGCTCACATATATTATGCATTTTGAGCTGGTGTTAACTTCTCGGGACCCCACCACACCAAAATCTCTGTACAAGTTGGTTTTCATTGCTTTCAGTCAATGTCCAGGGTTGTTTAAATCGGACGACGCGTACAATCGCAATGTTTTCGCTAGTAGAGGTGTTGCCAAATGTCATGGGCTATGAAATACGCAGTTCAAGAAGAGAGACAGCTAGATAAAGGTCAGGCAATAGAAGAGAGAGAAAGAAAGAGTTTTGCTCTCTGCGCAACAGCCCTTCACGTTTGGCATAGACTCTAACAGCTGTTTTTTGGACCTCGTGTACGAAAATCCTTTATAGATTCATGGTCAAAACTAAATTCATTGTACCAATGTTTCACAGTAGCTAATGAATATAAGTTATACCCAAATATCTTTTTCAGTTCATCAAAACGTTCTTGGCAGCTTAAACCACACTTGACACTGAAGGAAATTGCAACTCGAAAATGCTCGTTATTAAATTTTATTATTTTTCTCAAAGGTGTTTAATTCCAATGACTGAATCTTCAAAATTTGTTGTTGAACTATTTTTTGGTAAGGTTTAAAGCAGATCCGGTTGATTTCTTTCAAGATTTGTAACTAATGATCAACATTTTCTAGTTCTGGTAAAAAAAGAGGCAGTCAATTTTAAGAAAGCAAATACTTTAACCCTCTTCAAAGAGATTTAATTGCTCCTGTTTGTTATTCCAGAGAATGTCTGCCAAAAATAGTTCTTTTTTAATTAACATTTTTTCGTGAAACAACAATTTACATTTGCGTGCAATATTCTGTATAATGAATTTTTTAATTGATGGTAATAAATTCAGAGAGGCGCTGATGTATTGCTGTGCTTTTTTCAGTAATTATTTTGAGTGTTCAAATGAATATAGATGTCAAAATGAGAGTATTAATAAAAGAATATGAATTAGTGTATTAAATTAGAAAATATATTTAAATATATGGATTAAATTAAAATAAATATTTTTATCTGACCTTTTCTCACGCGTGGTTGTTAAGGCATGTAAACAACCCTACAAGTTTTGATTGATCACCAAAATAATTTTCGGCTAATTTGTACTAGCCTAGGAGCAATATAATTATCACTGATTTGCAGATAAATATTGTTGTTGTTAAACAAAACCGTTTTTCCTTAACTACGGGTATAATACAGTGTCTTCAAAAAAATTCCTAACTTGGAATAGGCTATGAAGAGAGAAACGTGTCTGATCATTATTCAATTCAAAAGTTAAGTTGTCAAAATTGATGTTGAAATGTAATTTTAAGGAGAAAAGACAATAAAGAAGGATACAGTGTATTGAAATTCGCCGTTTTCTAATTTATTTTAATTTCTAAAATAAGATTCAAGAAGACAATGAGCCGAATTCAGCACTCTTTACTAGTGTAGTGACCGTCTCTAGTATTATTATTTTTAGATAAGCGTCATTAGTTAAAGAAGAGTGCTGAATTCGGCCCATTATCTAATGTCACATTGACATTTAATTAAATATTTTTACCTCCCGCTACCCTTGGTAAGGGAGGTATAGGGATCGTGCTAAAAATCGCATATCGAGATTTTGGTAAATGACCACGTTTTAAGGTCCCTACAATCCAATTTTAACATTTTCACGATGATGTCTGTGTGTATGTGTGGATCCTTCACTCCAACTCAAATACTATCATTCAGAAAATTTTGAAACCTTGTATTTCGAACTTTTTCTGTAATGGATAGAGCCCATTAGATTTTGGTCAAAATCAGATAACCGGAAATAGCACTTTCTAGAAGCTCAAAATAGTTTTTCTTCGAAAAATACCTTTAAATGTTATTTTTTCGAGATTAATGTTATTAAAAAAATTAAAGATTATTAAATTTTCTATAGATTTGCATTAATACTTTTTCTATATATTTTATGGATAAATTTATAAAATTATCTATAATTTAAATCCCAGAGTCTACGCTTTAAACAAACAAAACGCAGTTATTCAAATGTATGTAACTGACAGATAAATGTCAGTATTAAAGAACTAATAATTTCAAAATAATATTAGGAACGTTTTTTTAAAAAAGTAAATAGAACAATAGAAAAGGAATTCAATACAGTTTCCAGCATAAGTAAATATGTAGGTATGTATTTAGATTAATAAAAATTAACGATTCACAAAAATGTTTAAGCTAATCTTCATTTTCGGATTAGTGAATTCTACAGGTGAATTCTATTCTATCCCGGTATTTAAAAGTTAATCTTCATTTTATTATAGCTCCGGTGGCTCAATGGTTAGAGTAACGCCGTCATGTCATGAGGGCCCTCGGGGTTCTGAGTTCGAATCCCACTAAGGCATGGATGTGTGTGAATGTGAACCCACTATATAACTGGGATTTAATCCCGTTGAGGGGTTTAAGAAAAAGGTAGTTAGTTGGATTAGATTAAACTATATTTTAAGAAATAAACTGTCAAAATTAGAGTAAAATTCGTTAAAACACTTTCGCGGACACAAATGCCACTCAGCAACACATTTTTTTATAACGTTATTTGACTCAATTTGCATTACATATAGAAATAGTGATCACATATTTTAAAAAATTACCCTATTTTTGCCAAAATGGCATGTCTGTATATATATATATATATATATATATATATATATATATATATATATATATATATATATATATATATATAGTAATGTTCTACAAATCAAAATGTCTGCAAAAGCAGACTTGTATCTTCATTTGGATTTAACAGTTTACCTATAAAGTAATATATTGGGCAAATAAACAGTTCAAATTTGAATATATATATTTTATTATAATGCATCATCAAATTTAAAATCGGGAATATTTACTACCGTCTTTGTCCACTGATCATCATCATCATCATCATCATCATCATCATCATCATCATCATCATCATATGACATATTATTTTCCTCATCCTCATCACTGTCTTCCACATTTTCTGTGAACTGTTGAACATGGCTTCAAAATTTGGGTTCATAATACTGTCGTCGCTATCATAAGGATCGCTATACATTCAGACGGAGTGGACCCTTCATTCATCAATCTCAATAAACGTTCTTTCATTTTGTCCATTCTAATACAATTATTGCGTTAATTATTTTATCGTAAATAATTACTTACCTTCCATAAATAACAAAATGGATATTTTAAAGTATTTTATTTAGAAATAAAGTAAAGGAAAATAGCATGCACACTATTCTTCAAGTCCTACTAACTTACATATAAATATGTCTGCAAAAGCAGTCGTGCGTCTGGGATTCCGTTCATTATAACATAAATAGAGGGAAGTTTAATCGACCTCTTTCCTCTATGTATATATTTGGTAGGTGCTATGCGATTTGTAGGGACACAGACTAACTAGCAACATTATTTTAAATAGAAAATTTGTCTGCATATCCAGCCATGCGCATATCTGTGGCTTTTACTGATGACTGCAAATGCAGCCCTGTCCCAACACATCGTACTCTAAATTACTGCAAATGCAGTTCGTGTCCGCGAAAAATAAGGATTAATCTTAATCTTTTGTGACTCGGGCTTTAAATGACGAGAGGTATTGTGTTGGCCACACCAGGTTTTTAAATTTACATACGTTTCTCTATTCACAACCTACTCCGAGTTAGGAATTTTTTTGAACACACTGTAGTAATGCTGATGACATATTTATAGCGTTCGGACGTTTCCCAGGCGCCCCCTCACAGGCACTTATTTCTAGCATGTGTCATTTGTCCCCACAACTTCATTTAACCGTCATTAATAATCTCTCAAACACTTTTAACATCCACGACAATGAACTTCTATCATCCTACTCCCGATTCTTACTTTCTGTCGATTGGAAACATCAGAATTCCTGGTGTCGATAGGCATCTGCTTCTGCTATCACGAATTCAGCGAGTGCAGCGAAAGGTTATTCGTCGCTCGTAAAACATCCCAGTCGGCCATGCCGACATCCGACACCCGACTCGTGGCATGGTGTCAAGATTACGGTCGTTGTGGTTCTACACAGGATTCCGTGTCAGCTCGTAACGGCCTTAACGATGCCATAACGCAGCTCAAATGCCACGCAGACAATGCTTACATGCATATCGAATTTGTATGCAGCCAGGAACAGATTTTCGAGTAATTGCCCAGCCCCCAGCCTTGGACATAGACGGAGGGTTAGATGAAATGGAATTGGATTGTGAAACAGAAGTAATGGTGTCTGATTTTATTAGATTTTGTTTTAGTAGTGTATTTCAGATAAGAATACATTACAGGTTTTGATAGAGAAGGTCAAAATACAAATTGAGTTTACAATAACGAAATAAAATGTAAGTTGATGCTATTCTGAAAACAAATCACCAGTAATAACTGATTCAACAAGTTTAAGACGCTTCTGCAAATAAAAAAAAATCTGATGTGGCACATTACCTTCCGTCAGTTATATGAGGTACTTACGATACTTCTACCGGTGAACTGTTACCGGTAAACAGCTTTTTATCAGACTATAGCTACCAGAATCGATATTTTAAGAACGCAAGTGCTAAACAGGGTAGATCCATAACTTATGAAAAAAATCTGATGTGGACACCACACGACTTCCTTGTACGGAAGACCAATATGAAGATGAAGTATAGACTGAATTATAAAATTGCACGTATTTGACATTAACATCTATTTTTATTTTTTTTTGTTATTTTTTGTCCTAATCCATAGCAAGCTTCATTACAAAAACCAAAAAGTATATGTTTTAAATTTACATATCTCGCTTATACAAAGGGCTAATTTAATAATATTGATTTGCTAGACGCAGAATTTAATTCTCTAAAACTCTTATTTGAAGCACATTTCTAAAATCAAAATGAAACCATTTTATTCAAGAAAAACTGTTAACAACTTCAGGTAATATATCACTTCCGGTTAGCCTGTTTTAACCAAATTCTGATATGTTATTTCAATTGATATAAAAATCTTATATACTAAATTTGAAAAGTTTTGGATTATATTTTAATATAGTTTTTCATTAAAATCTATTATAGGCTTCAAATAAAGTACCTTTTCTGGAAATTATGTAATGACCAAAAAGGTGCACAACTAGATGTTATAGAAGCCCTAAATACAAAATTTCAACTTTCTACGGCTTACCGTTTTTGAGTTATGCGAGATACGTACGTACGTACAGACGTCACGACGAAATTAGTCAAAATGGATTCAGGGATGGCCAAAATAGATATTTCCGTTGAAATCTGGAAACCGAAATTTTTCGCGAATACAATATTTCCTTTACTTTGTACAAGGAAGTAAAAACAAGTTAGAAATTTGACGTAGTTAACAAACTGAGCAGAGTCCTACTTTGAACACATTTCCACTTTTAACGCGCGCGTTTCGCTTTGCATCACTACCCTTTTTGGGACTAGATTTTTCATGAATCCGGCAGATGGATCTGGTAGATATTGAACAATTTTCGAACACGGTAACTTTTTACCACTCGTGTTTTCGAACACAGTCGGTAGATGCGGTATCTACCGGTAGAATTTTCGTAAATGCGTATGTATTTTCTATAAAAGCCATATAGAAAATTCCTTGCAAAAGATTTTAAATTTCTTGTATGTACATTACCTTTCGACAGTTGTATGTATTTTATACAAATTCCATACAGAAAGTTTCGAGTAAAATTATAACACAAATATACTACGAATATATCAATTGCACTTCACACTGACATCTTTCAATCAGAATTTTCTTAATATAGTAGATGTTTCTACCATAGCTGGGTAATTTATGAAATTTAATTTCTTTATAATTTTATAACTCTCTATCCGCATTACCTTCCGTCAGTTCTATGTATTTTGTATAAATGTCATACAGAAAGTTCCTTGCAAAAGATTCTATTTCTTGTACAATATCTTAAGGAAGTTGTATGTATTTTAAAATATAACACAAACTTACTGTCAACTACACTTGACACTGACACCTTTCAATCAGAATTTTCTTAATATAGTAGATGTTTCTACCATAGATGGCTAATTTTTGAAATTTAATTTCTTTATAATTTTATAACTCTCTATCCATTTAATATAAAGTATAAAATGCAGTCAAACCGTATAGAGAATACAATGATCTTTAATATTTATAACAACATTAAATGTGAAAAAATTATATTTAACAACGTTTTTTCAAGAAAAACTGTTAAAATCTTCAAATGAGGGTACTTCCGGTTGACCAAATATAACCAAAATCTAATCAGCTCTTCACATGGATGTAACGAAGAGGAATACGAAAGAATTACATATAATTTTTGGAATTGTAGTATAAGAGCTATCATAGACGAAAATTTTGTTACACGCACACACATCGTGTATCTTCGGTGGCTCTGCCGCCTTGATAGCTAGGCTCTAGTATTTTTTAGTTGCCCTAGCGTGTACCCTATGTTTTTTTAAATATTTAATTCTACACTGTTAAACATGAACACCACCAACATTTTAACAAAAAATTACAGAATTTCAAAAAAAGTTTCCCATAAAGCCCCAATATTTTTATATTCTGAACCTTTTTCTTAAAATATATATTTTTGAAAAGTCTCTAGTTTAGGAGAAAATGAAAATTTTGCAAATTTTAATCAAATATGAGACCACCACTGCAATCTACAGACAAAAATCAATACTACATACCTGGGAATTTTTATAAAATATTAATAATTATTTTTATGTTTCATAACACATTCAGATAGATTAAATATATTGTAGTTTAAAGTATTTTTTGGATATTTAATTTTGTTATTGAGCAAAACCAATAAATCGATAGATTTTGCATTGGATGATCAAAAATCAATACATGTTCTGGCATCTGTATGGAATATCCTGAACTAATATGTTTATAATAAATTATTTAAACAAATGTATTTTAACAATTATTAATTAATAAATTATTTTTTAAATATGTTTTTCAATTTAAAACTTTAAAAATGAATAACAACTAATCTTTTGTAAATTGTTAATAACAATATTTATAACCTCAAATCTCAAATGACAACTGACGGCAA
Source organism: Harpalus rubripes (assembly GCA_963082715.1). Classification (NCBI taxonomy): domain Eukaryota; kingdom Metazoa; phylum Arthropoda; class Insecta; order Coleoptera; family Carabidae; genus Harpalus; species Harpalus rubripes. The sequence continues at coordinate 4,064,943 of OY720455.1, read as the reverse complement.
TTAAACACTTGTACCTTGATTAGAACAGAAAACAAAACAAATTTAGGCAATTCTTATTTGACTTCAAGATGGTATTTGGTAAGAAAACATTTTTTTAAACAGCAAATATGCAAATAAGTTATATTTCAGGTGCTATAAACCGGTTTTCAAAATGTTATGGATAATAAAATAAATCAGTTTGTGTTTGGAGTACCTACTAAACTTGAAAAACCGGTTTGTGGAAGTGAACTCGTTATAAAAACAATATTTTATGTATTATAATAATAGGGTATATATATATATATATATATATATATATATATATATATATATATATATATATATATATATATATATATATATATATATATATATATTTGTAAATAATAATCATTATATGGCATTGTTATTACTAAATATGCATTGTTTATAGAATTGCGAATCAGCTGATTACAAGATACATCTAAATGCAAACATTACAAATGTTTGGAGTTATCCTGCGAAGAATATTGTTGTTTCAGGGATAAAATATCGTAGGACTAAACTTCAGGGGTTGTTTGTATGTTTTGGCTACTTAATTCAGTTTTGGATTACAGCCAAATAAGAATGCAGGCCAGTACAGATATCAAATAAATGAAATAATTCAGCAGTATTAACACATTTTTCATGTTGTAGATACTTGGGGATCGTACAAAACGACCTGCAGATATCTCAAAAGTACTATGCGATGCAGAAAATTTTGCAAAAGGTTGCCAAATTGTATACGAAGACTACTAAGCATAACAGAAGTCAGAACTTAAAGAGATGACGTGAAAGAACAACATATTTAGTATTTTTGTGCTAGAATTTAATATCATTGTAAACTGAATATGCTGATGTATAAATGATTTACTTTTGATGAAAATTTTGTATTGAAAATTTTAACCAAGAAAAAATACAAGTGTATCGAATGAAATGTATAAGATTTTAACGATATATTATAACAATAGTTTATAAATTTGATACTTTTGTACTCAGAATTTCATGCTGAGTCTTTTGATATATAACACAACTTTTAATGAAAATTTATTGCAACAAAATGGGAAGAAAACTGTAAGTGTCATGTCATTGTGATATATGTAGGTATAATATTTTTTAATTTATTTCGTATTATATGTTTATTTCTGCAAACTACATTATAAGTACAATATTTACAATGTTATTGTTAACAATTAATGTTTATAATATTCATAAACAATTAAAAAGTTCTTTTTTGTACACTTTTGTAATGGATATAACCAAATATAGTATTTATTAATATAAGAATTGGATAATATGTGTAATATTTTATTTATTAACCTCCTAGAATACATATAATAACAATAATTAATATAAAAATCATAATACATTGTCAAAATTTAAAGAAATTCTAATGTTTTTATTTTGGTATTTAGGCGCCGGCGCTTCTCACATTTCACATACCACAAATAATTTGTTAATAATGTTAATATAACAAGACGTATTCAGGAAATTTTTTGCTAACCAATTCTCGAGTATATCTTCTCTGAAAATAAAGTTCAATAATTTATTTTGAACTTTTTATAAACTATTGTGTTATATTTGTTGATTTACATATAAACAATAGCCAAAAAAACTATTGAATGTTTTCTGAAAACAATTATTTTTAACTAAGGTACTGGATTCAATAAAGGTCAGATATTTGTTGAGAATAGGTGGAGACATCATGTACAACGGTGGTTGCAATTAGTATTAACGACAAAAAGCAACAAATTCATATTTTAAAACAATTAACACGAAATGGTTTATTTTAAAATATAGCTGTATCAAATAATAAAATCTGAAAAAATATGTTGTTTGTATATTTCCCCAATGCCCATTGTAAATATATTTGTTTATCGTTACTGTCATTTGACATTATAATTATTGTTTATATTAATTAACAAGTAATTATTTGTTATTTTTTTGAGGCTAAATGTAAATAAACTCATAAAAAAATATTACTTAAAAATCATTGTTTAAAAATTGTTTATAAAATCATAGTTCATATTATTGCCGAAAGATGCCTCAACTGGTATTGATTTTTGCTAATCCAATGCAAAATCAATCGATTTTTTGGTTTTGCTCAATAAAAAATTATATTGTCAAAAAATATTTTAAACTACAATATATTTAATCTGTCTGAGTAGGTTATGAAACATAAAAATAATTATTAATATTTTATCAAAATTTTCAGGTATGTAGTATAGATATTTACCTGTAGATTGCAGTGGGGGTCTCATATTTCATTAAAATATACAAAAATTTCATTTTCCAGCTAAATTAGGCACTTTTCAAAAACATTTATTTGAAGAAAAATACTTAAAATTTAAAATAAGTGAGGTATTATTTAAAACTTTTTTTGATATTCTTTAATTTTTTGATCTGACATTCCGTTAATCAGTCGGCTGATTTTGTTGATATATAATAACAATAACAATACGTGGTGTAAAGAGAATAAATAAGTAAATACTCAATTTAAGGGTGAAAAGGGAATCTAAGAAAAACAGAAGAGTGCGTTTTGCAGAATTACAATTGTTTGGTAAGCATATCTTTTAAATTAAACAATCTTTTAGTTAAATTTCCGTTTATATTTACAGGGCCGCTCCGTGCGGGCAGGCAGATTGTGCCCCAAGGCCACACAATTCCTGAAATGATTTATTTTTTTCAATATATATATATATATATATATATATATATATATATATATATATATATATATATATATATATTTATTTATATAACAGACATCATCGTGAAAATGTTAAAATTGGATTCTAGGGACCTTAAAACGTGCTCATTTATCAAAATCTCAAAATGGGATTTTTAGCACGATCCCTATATCTCCCTTACCAAGGGTAGCGGGAGGTAAATACAAAGTATGGTTCACAACAAAACAATAATTATGGTAGTGGTTGACAGTCGTAGTGGCATGAGTAAAAAATCTGATGTGGCCAGCACATAACCTATCGCCAGATATTTTACCCGGTTGTATATACGCATAAAACGAAAAATATTTTTAAATACAAATACATATATTCATGTCTCACTACAAAATAATTATTTTAATATAAATTATGTACAATACATACATTTTCTTTATATTCAATATCCTGAAATTTTCTTTTTCTACTTTCCTTTTCTTTTTCTTTATATTCGTCATTTTTTCACAAATTCCTTTTATATTCTTTTTTACGTATATTCTTTTGCGTTGTTGACTTTTTATTTATTTTCATAATCTTCATAATGATGTACAAATAATTTTGACAGTGGCATACAAATATTTTTGACAGTGACATTTGTGTGTGAATTACAAACATTTGAATTTCTTGCCTTGAAGTAGTTTGATCTGAGAATTATTACATCAAATTATTTTATATGCATTTCTTTAACTCTAAAACTATAGAAGATATAATAATGAATTTATATTTATCGAATAAAGAATTTAACGTTCTTTAATATAAGTATTTATATAAATTTTCGATAAATAATATTTAGATGATTTTTTTCTTGTAACTACTACTTCCGGTTGTCCAATTGTTACCAAAACTTAATCAACTCTTCCCATTATTGTGAGATTGAGGAATCCGTAGTTAAAAATGTCTTAAGGCTTATAGTGTTTCAGATATAGTGAATCCAACATCCACACACACACACACACACACACACACACACACACACGCACACACACACACACGCACACACACACACACGCACACACACACACACACACACACACACACACACACACATACACACACACACACACACACACACACGCGCACGCACACACGCACACACACACACACACATACGGACATCATCGTAAAAATGTTATAATCGGATTGTAGGGACCTTAAAACGTTAAAAATGAATATATTTCAAATAAAACTATGTAATAAAATAACTTACTCATATTTTCTTACAAGAAAAAAACTGTATATGATAAATATGTTTATAAGGGATAAAAAAAAATCGTTTAGTCTTCTGGTTAAAAGTATTATTTAACCTTTCAAGGGAGAATGCTTTAAAATAATTATATGTCTTATTGCATTTGAGAAATCGTGAATCCAACATCCACACACTCACACACACATACGGACATCATCGTACAAATGTTATAATCGGATTGTAGGGACCTTAAAACGTGCTTATTCACTAAAATCTGGATATGCGATTTTTAGCATGAATACAATACCTCTCTTAGCGAGAGGTAAAAATTGAATGTGTTATAGCAAACGTTTTCGTTTGAATCCAAAAATTAAGCAAATTAGTAGGAGCCAAACTTCTTCGTTATCAATACCGCAATCCCTTAATTTTTTGACGGTTTTGACGTGTTGTGTACATTTTGCATTTGAGTGTTTGTACATGATGTATTTCTTAAGGTAAAGAAACATGATATTATAAAGTTTCTGTTTCTGAATCAAACAAACTATAGTCCATTTGCTGAGACGAGGGAACGTGAAATTAATTCTTGAACAGAGACGTCATTCAGTTGATCAAAAGCAGATAATGTAGCCGATGGTAAAAACGGTCAAACGGTCAACAATCTTTAACAAGACAAAACAGCTCCATTCTGTTCCGAAACACCTGGACACTATTCAACTTACGACCCATACCGCCTACAATTTCCCAATTCCGTAACACTACTCCAATGATTCTTAGTGAAAGCGAAAGAAATGAAATGGTTTGTACGAGTAGAATCACAAATGTAACCCTCGTAGTGAACCGGGTCTGTTTGACGTAGATTGATTGCGAATTGAAAGCAATGACACATGTTGAAGAGCTTGTCAATCCCACTCCTACGGGAGGAATGCTTCAGCCTGCTGAAGGAGGATTCTTACAGTTAAAAGTAAGGGGATATTTTCACTTCGAATAGGGAGCACTGAGACTCTTGAAGAAGTTAGGGATAATAGCTAATATTAATTTTAAAACAAATATGGAAAGTGAGAAATATCGTACGACCAACACAATATTACTTTCGATCGAGTTATAAACACTATTTTTTGACCACAAAAAATAACAATTATTTTCCAGAATATTATTTCAAATGACAATACCTATCTACTTTTAGTCCATAGACAGACTTATGTGCGCATTTCGTGGCTGTGTTCGGAGGTGTTTAGAGATGAATATACTGGGGTCTCCGAGGGGAGCAAAATTTATCCCTTTTGTGTTTTTTCGCTTATAAAACGTCTTTATACACAAAATTCAAAATTATAATTATATAATATTAATCATAAAATAGTTGCTATCATTTTTACCTCCCGCTACCCTTGGTAATGGAGGTATAGGGATCGTGCTAAAAATCACATATCGAGATTTTGGTAAATAACCACGTTTTACGGTCCCTAGAATCCAATTCTAACATTTTCACGATGATGTCTGTGTATATGTGAGTATGGATCCTCCACTCTAACTTAAATACTATCATTCAGAAAATTTTGAAACATTGTATTTCGAACTTTTTCTGTAATGGAAAGAGCCCATTAGCTTTTGGTGTAAATCGGATAACAGGAGATGGCACTTTACTGGAAGCTCAAAATAGTTTTTCTTCGAAAAATACCTTTAAATGTTATTTTTTCGAGATTAATGTTATTATAAAAATTAAATATTATTAAATTTTCTATAGATTTGCATTAATACTTTTTCTATATAAATGTCACTACGTGTCACTATCAAAGAACTAATCATTTCAAAATAATATTAGTAACGTTTTAAAAAGAAAAAAGTAAATAAAACAATAGAAAAGGAATTCAATACAGTTTCCACCATAAGTAAATATGTAGGTATGTATTTAGATTAATAAAAATTAACGATTCACAATATGAATGAATTCTATTATATCCCAGTATTTAAAATTTAATCTTCATTGTATTATAGCTCCGATGGCTCAATGGTTAGAGAAACGCTCATTTCATGAGTGCCCTCAGGGCTCTGGGTTCGAATCCCACTAAGGCATGTGTGAATGTGAACCCACTCTGTAATGGGGATTTAATCCTGTTGAGGGGTTTAAAAAAAAGGTAGTTACTTAGATTAGACTAGACTATATTTTAAATTTTGAGAAATAAACTGTCAAAATTAGAGTAAAATTCGCTAATCCAAAAATAAGGATTAACTTAATATTTTTTGTGACTCTGGCTGTAAATGGCGGGAGGTATTGTGTTGACCACACCAGATTTTTTTAAGCTGTTCAAAATCGCTATTTTTTCCAAAAATAATTTTCTCGTACCTTGTAACTGTTTAACCTTATTATCAAAGAAAACGTACATTTGACTAATGATGTATTTAGTACAGATGGCTACCCGAACTTGTATAAATAGCAGTTTTGGAAAAATCACCGTCATGGATAGCCGACTAGATTCACCATAGCTTAACTTGTTTATATTAAATATTGGCAATTCTTAAGAATAAAAATAAATAAGTGAACGAAAAATTCTTAGGGGGGGGGTCCAATTACATCCCCCTGAAACCGCCACTGGCTGTAACAAAGAGTAAAAGAGTAAAAATAGGACAAGCAGATATCAGGAACATACAAAAGGGTTTATTTTATTATATTTTTGAACGTAGTGCAGTGTCAAAATAATTCAAGTTCTATCTTAAGCAACAAAGAATCATTTTCTCCTCTAGATACGCAAGTATCTTCGTAAAAATTCAACAGCAATATTTAAATATGAAAATTCTAATGGGCAGTAGTGAATAATTAGTTCATACTTTATTTAAATTGAACATATTTTATCGAATACAATTAACTTTTTTGTGTCTGGAAAAAGATGTATTTTTTGTAGGTTTAAAGAAAAAAGTGTCGGTTTTCCGAGAGCAATATTTATTGTTGCCTGGTTACTGTAAATTGCAGCGATTTATATAGTTAACTAGGTTTCATTTATGTAGGAGTAGGCCGACCGTCGTAATTTGAATTATGGCCCGTAATTCCATCGTCTTAATCGGAATAATTCAAATAAATAGAGGCCTAATTCGCACATTTCTTAGATGTTAATTTTAATTTCCTATACCATTTGTCCAGCGATGGGAATGAAAATTTGCTAGTATCAGGATATCAGGATGATTTAAAGTGTTAGCAATTTTTTACTAATGCATTAGATTTTGTTTTACGAAGCAAAAAATCTGTTTGGCACGGTAGAATTATCCGTGAAATGAAGTGAAATTTAAAGTGATAAACGAGATTGAAACGAACTTAATATCACCGTCGACATTAACGTTGCTGCGTTGGTTGTATCTCATGACTGACATTTAACGCCGATAACCGAATTATTCTTTATATTTTTACATTACAAACAGGGGCGTAAACTACGTGGGTGCACGGACGCACATGCACCCACAGAAAGTAAAAGTGTGGGTGTACAGCACCCACAATAATTTTGCCCTAACATTTTAATTACATTTCATACATTGGAAACATGAATTGTCAATCTTTTCAAATTGTTTAAGAATAAGATGACATTATTTAATCGTGTCATAATAATGGCAGTAAAATACTACTATTAAGCCAAACAAATAGGTATGTTAATAATTATAGGATATTGCGAAGGAAATTATTGGTAATCTATAAACCATTTTTAGTGTAATTAAAAATTAGTTGTTTGACATTTAGATAGATTGCTAGATGAAATTTATTATAAAAATTGCACTGTGCAGTCACTCATTTTTTTCTGCCTAAATCGTTACAGATATCATAACTTACACAGAGACAGAAGAGTTTATCATTGAATGTATCATTGTCGTGACACCTAAGTTTCATACACTAGTGGTTCGCTAATAATAACAAATATCATCTTAAAAGAATATATTCATATGGATTATCATAGCAAATTTCATTGAAACCGAACAAAGCGTTCTGTCATTATAAGCATTTTTTTTACTAAAGGGGCACACTTTCGGTTTTCGGATATAGGAAAATTTAGTTAAATCGTGTCATTTTGGGCTCAGGAATCTGTGTTTGAGCCATGTCTACGTATTTAAGAGATACCCTGTATATAAATATTATTTCTTTTTTATAATAGATATTAATTTTATTTATATTAAATGTACATATAAGTCAATATATGTATAATAAAATAAGTATGTTATATTTACTGTAGTATTTGCATTTATAAAAATATATAGGTACCCATATTTAAAATAAAAATAGTGCACCCACTGCCAAAATTAAAAGTTTACGCCTCTGATTACAAATGAAGTCCTTCTCATAATAAATTAGAGCATGGGTCATTAATATTAAAACTAGACTTTAGAATAGGGCTGTTGCAAGAATTTTTATATGCCTTCGAAGTATTAAATTTAAAAAGAGCCTCAAATTTGAAAATATCACCAAATATCCATTAGATATTATACAATTAATTTTTGAAACTTGGTTATTTTGAAAAATTCATGTGATCTGAAACAGAATGTGACGTCACAACACATATATCTTCATCGGCTCCAATTGGTCCCTTATAGTGCCAATTCTTTGTGTTTTGTTACAAATGTTATAATAAATATATTGTCAAAGTTGCCAAACAAGTGTCAATTTTTTTGAGTTTGGTTCGTGTTAATACAAAATTCAATATAAAATGATTGATTTACAATATCGTATTGTGCTTTCTTGCAAAAATAAATAAATATGCCAAAAGATGCGAAGAAAAGAAAATTGTTGCTGGAAGCAGTAGGCCGAAGAGCTAATGGTTGGGTTTTTACATTTTATTTTACCTTAACTCTTTAACACACCTTATTTCGGCAACAGTAAAACTGTCGTTTTCTGATATACATTCAGCCATCATCCAGCTTTCGATTTTAGATAAAAAAGTGTATTCTGTATTCGCCATTATTATTCATTTATAATGGAAAATGCCAGCGTCAAATGTCAAATTAGAAGTTTGTTATTAACATGTCACAAACTATCGCCTACGTTTATTTATCTAAATAACAAAAATAAATGTAAGTGATGGAAAAACTGTTTTTCTTTTGGCTGTGAATGACGTAATGTATGTGCTTCTACGACACAGGAGTGGGGGGTTGTTTTTCATGACTATTTTTGGCGCCAATATTCGTATTTAATTATTTACGACAATAACAACAAATTATTAAAAAAATAATTATTAATAAGAAAAATATTGCATAAACTTTCATTTAAAATACTTTTTGAAAAATGTGAAACTGGTTCATAGTATGATAAAAATCTAAATTTATGCTGATTTTGATATTTTTTTTGAAAAAAGTAGGGTTAAATTCATATTAAATGAATATACTTAATATTAAAATGTTTTTGAAAATTTTCACGCGATAATGTCACATTTCTCACAAAAACAGCCAAAAAAACTAATAATCATTTTACTCGAAGAGAGATAACTATCTATTTACATTACATCATATACCCGAATTTCGTCAAATTGAGTTCTGTGCGTTAGGTTACCGTTACATTAAAGTATTTTTTTGGAAATTTACAAACGAAGAAGTTATAATTTTCACAAATACAGCGTTTAGAATGGACTCCAAAAGTGATGACGTCAAAATCGAGCGGGAATTACAAAAATTGAAAGTAGGCTTCCGGTTTCTTATTACTGTATTTTGAAAGAGTTGTGAACGAACCGTACTAGCGCCAAATTTAAAGTAAGTAATAAGGATATTTTATCTTTATCTCGTCAGTAGAGAGCAAACTTGCATATGGTTTAAAATATGACCCCTAGACCGCCACAAAACATATGGCATAGATAACGCTATTCATTTGTCAATTTAATTTAGAGAATACTATTAAATTATTAATCATTTTTATTAGGAAAATAATAATAATAAAATAAAACAATTTTTTATATTGAGACCTGAAATTTGAAGCCCCCTCGATTTAAGAGACCCCAACAAAAATAAAGAGTTGTAAATTTCTTTTTCATTTTGTTTATACATTACAATTATTTACATTTTGCTCTGTATTGTGTTATGTAAATATTATTGCAAATATTTATAATTTATTGCTGTACACCAACTACATTTATTTATAGTTTGATATTATTCAAACAACTGTCAAATTAAATTTACATAAAATATATATTTCAAACAATAATAATAGTCATCATGATTTGTAACGCAACAAATTGATTACAAATCATTGTAATTTTAACAATTGTTCATTCGCTAAATGCTAAATGAAACATTATAAGAATCATTTGTCAAAATAGGTAAGATAGTTTATTAAAACTAACAGTTTAGGAAGTTATAAATTTCTACGTGAAATATTTATTTTCGTTTAGTAACACCTACTATCAGATTCAACACGTAAGGCAATAATGAAGGTGAATACCCCGTTATACTGTTTATCAAGATTAGTTCTACTTGTTTTGCTTTGCAATATAATCATTGTATGTACTTGCACCCTTGATATACAGGGTGTTCCGCGACCCGACAGACAAACTTGTACCATATATTCCGGGGGTTATTATATAACCTATAGGTGAATTTCTCTTTGTTTGGGAGATATCAAAGGAATTAAAAAAAAAATCTGATGTGGCCAGTACATGACCTCCCGCCAATTCCATGTTTAAAATAGCAATGAGCTTTAAATTATATACTAATTTTAAATAACAAATTTGAGAAGTTATGGATCATATGTGTATAGCTTTAAGTAAAATACTATTTCGGGTTTATCAATTTTAGAAAAAAAATCTAATATGTCGTTCTCATTAATCTAAAAGTATTAAACACCAAATTTAAATAGTTTTGGAATATATAATATATTTTTCACGAAAATCTGTTCAGAACTTCAAGTAAACTATCACTTTCGGTTTATTAACTTTAGCCAAAATCTAATATGTTATTTCCCTTAATATGAAAGTCTTAAATACTAGAATTGAGAAGTTTTGGATTATATTTTAATATAATTTTTTAATAAAAACTGCTATGGACTTCCAATAAAGTATCACTTCCAGTCGTCCAATGTTACCCAAAATGTAATCAACTCTTTATAGGAAAGTAGAAAGCTTAAATACGGAAAATAGAATTTTTCGGAAGTTTGTTGTACGAGTTATCGTGGACGAAAAAAATTGTCACACACACACACACACACACACACACACACACACACACACACACATATATATATATATATATATATATATATATATATATATATATACACACAAACACACACCCACACACACATATACACACATACACACACACTTACACCCACACCCGCACACCCACCCACACTCACACACACACCCACCCTCACACACACACCCACCCACACTCACACACACATACATCCACACCCACACCCCCACACCCACCCACATACACACACATACACACACATACACATACACACACATAACACACACACACACATACATACACACACGTACACCCACACCCACACACACACACACACACACACACCCACACCCACACACACACACACACATACACCCACACATGCACACATACACGCACACGCACACATACAGACATCGTAAAAATAGTAAAAACGTGTTGTGGGGACCCTAATTCGTGCTTATTTACTGAAAACTCATCATCTAATTTTTGGCACAATTACATTACTTCCTTTACCTACGGTATGACGGAAGGTAAAAACATGGACTAATGTTTATGCAAAGAGCTTCTTAATTTATTATCGTTCATAACTCATTTAATTTTGAGATTCGATTATACGTATATATGGTATTTTCGACTTAAAATTACCTAAGGAACACTAAGCTATGGCAATCGAGTCGCGGGACAGCCTGTACAAATATGGCTTGGTTATAGACATTTGCCATGTAGGAAAATTTTTCTTTTAGAAGACATTTGACGCGGCTTTGAGAGTGATATAAAATGGCTATTTCAGTTTATACATCACTGCTTCAATTTTAAGGCAACATAAAATTGCGCTGTGTTCAAAATTGATAGAAGCTCGCTGCTTAAAGCTGTATAACTTCTGATTTGTAAAAAATCAAAGCACCAAAATTGCCTACTTTTAAGACACTGTAACACGAAAAGAAATAAAAATCAGAATAGAACTTTTGGGTTTGTTTTGTATATTTGAGCACACTCACGAAGTTTGGCGCTTTTTTCCTGGCTCACCTGTATATCCATGAATATGAATTGAAATTTATTGTTACAAATTATTATTGGTTTGTTATTGACCAAGTGTGTCACCCGCAATAATTTATTTCTGCATTTGAATATCATTCAATTGTTTTATACAATACATCCTACATTTAGATTTATCACAAACATGTTTGTTTAAATAATAATGAAAACAAATTAAATCCGACTGTGATTGACGTATCGCAAATTTTCTGTTAATTTACATCGATTTACATAGTTTTACACAGGTTGTGACCATAGCTGGGTGTTGTTAATTTTTGTTCATAATTTAATATTTGCTCTCTTATAATTTATGTCCTACCGAGTTGTTTGCTGGCTATAAATAACATAAAATTACACACAGTTCAACAGTAATTACACGTATTAATGTTTATACTCTAAATTTAAAACGAGACTCATTTGAAAAATAGATGGCATTAATACGAGGGAGTACCGAAAAATAAATCTGATGTGGCGATCACATTACCTTCCGTCAGTTCTATTTATTTTATACAAATGCCATACAGACATTTTCTTACGAAAGATTATATATTTCCAGTAGGGGGAGTCCGGGACACATGAACCGGGTTTTCTTTGACAACTCATAAAAATTTATTTATGAAATGTAATAATTTTGTATTTATATTAATATAAAGCCCAGTTATCTGACTTTAATTATAAGTTAATACAATATCATTAAGTTAATAAATGTAAAGTCTAAATTACATTTTATAAAAATTGAAATTCGGCTCATCTCTCCCCACCCAGCGGGAGATACGATCCACCCTGTAGGGAGATTTGACCACACTCTTCCAAATCAGGAAATCACTGCGAACATTTTGCGAATCAAATTTTTATTTTAAATTCACATATTTAGCATACAGGAAATAATAATAAGAAAACATAAAATTGAAAAGTCTCATCAAATAAAATTTATTTGTTCTAATAATTAACTGCACATTTGGGACAAACAAATACTTCTGACTCTGAGTCATTCTTTGTTAAACCAACGCAGATTTCATGAACATATCTACCACAAGGGACACAAAGTTGCATATCCATAATAGCGTCTCTCTTGCATAAAAAACAGTACCAACATTCAACCCTATCTAATTCATCATCCAAGGGACCATCTGAGCTATCAGCAAAAGTAACGTCTTCACATTCTATAACACTAGAGCTGTCACTTTCTTGTAAAATTTTTCTCAATAACTGTTTCTTTCTTCGCTTGTTTTGCATCTTTCATTTGTTTTTTCTTAGATATAAGTTTCTTTTTCTCTGGTTTTCCATGTAGCTGATGTTGGTCCTCATCTTTTTCCGGAATTTTTGTTAATCTTGGTTTTCCCTGGCTTTAGGAAAGGGTTTAATCATTTCTGGCGAAACAATTACAGAAATAGCCTGTTGTACATTCGTTGTGGAAACGGCTGGTATTGGCGACGAAACATACTCATCCGTGATTACTACTGTAGTCAAATTGGCTGAATAATTAAATTCAGTTTCATCTGTTTCCAAAATAGATGATGATTCTGGACTTACAGTAGCATATGATTTTTGTGAGAAAGTAGATGAAACCTTTGAGAGAGCCTGTAGATTATGTTGAATAACTCTGGCGAGTGAAAGAGCACTTAACTCTGGTGAGGAAACGGATGCACATGACATTTGATTCGGTAAGTTGGGATATGGATCTTGTTCCAGAGGTATTTCTATAGATAAACCTTCGTCAATTTCTTCTAAAACATTTGTTAGCGTAAGTTTGCTAAATGTTTGCTTGCTAGTGCTACCCTCCTTTGGCTTATAGCGGGAAGGCATTTTAGGCTGAAAAAAATAGTACAATGGAAAGGTTGGCCATATTAGAAAATAGTAGGGAGATTTGACCCACTGATCATATCTCCCACCACTATGTGGTTCATATCTCCCACCCGGTCCCATTCTGAGTTAAATATTTTTTTCCCGAAAATGTTCAGTTAACGAGATAAAATACTGTGGTCTTCTAAAACTACATTAATACCATAAATAATAAGTATTTACAGAATGTACATACCTTGACACAGAACAGAGCAATGAAGATATAACTATAAATATATTTTTTCACTTTAGTGACGCAAAAACACGTTCTCCTCACTCATAGCAGACGCGTGCTGCACAATGTCATCTTGTGGTACCCCCAAGTAGTGGTGTTACGATTGCACACTCTGGCTTGACAACTACGAATTTACCGCGAATTTTAAATGAGATATTTCAATCGGTTCAACTCTCCCATATGGTCAAGTCTCCCGGACTCCCCCTACATTACCTTCCCTCAGTTCTACGTATTTTGTACAAATTCCATACGGAAGTTTCTTAGAATTAATTCTATATTTGCAGTAAAATTGTAACACAAACATACTATGTCAATCGCACTTGACATTGACATCTGTGTACCACAATTTTTTAAATTATATTAGCTATTTCTAGTGTTATTGCATAGCTGGCTGCTTTATAAAATTTAATTTCTTTGTCATTTAAAAAAATATTTAACAACATTTTTTCAAGAAAAACTGTTAAAATCTTCAAATGAGGATACTTCCGGTCGACCAATTATAACCAAAATCGAATCAGCTCTTCATATGGATGTAATGAAGAATACGAAAGAATTATAATTTTCAGAATTGTAGTGTTGGAGTTATCGACGGAGAAAAAATCGTCACATACACACACACACACACACACACACACACACACACACACATATATATATATATATATATATATATATATATATATATATATATATATATATATATATATATATGTATAGTAGGAGATATACGTTGTATTATAAACTACTCTACATGTGTAAAAATATAACTAAGAACGTTAAACTAGTATAACATGTAAAGCAAAATAATAAACACAAATGAATTTGGATCAGAGCGAAAACGGGAAACACTTTTATTTATTTCGTATCTAACAACATTAAAACATTTTCATAGGTGTCTTGATCGAATTGTGTGATCGACACATGGTTGCTAGATGTAACTGTAACATATATATATATATATATATATATATATATATATATATATATATATATATATATATATATATATATATATATATATATATATATATATATATATATATTCATAAATGTAAGTTTAAATGAACTCTAATTTAGTTTTAATATGTACAGACATCTACGTAAATGCTTCAAAAACAACATTAAAATATCGGTAGAGCATAACAGATACCCGTGCGCCGTGAAACCTTCATTCTTTTGGTATTACTGGTTATATTTCAGCAATTAAGTTTTGACAGTCTCCATGGTCTTCTCGGATTTGTTTAAGAAGCCGAATCCACCAAGTGAATACTAAATAAAGATGGGTGTATATATCTATATCGTTTCAGACTCGTTCTCATTAGTGAAGTTTGTGACGTCAAACTAAATCATAAACCTAAAGTTTGGAACTTGCAATATTTAGCTTTATGTTTTGAATTTAGGGAAACTAAATTGTGAAGTGTGAATGGAGTCATTACATAATATGCGGCCAAAGTCTTTAAATCTAAAGTAAAAAACAATAAATCTAAACCTAATTTTCATTTGTAAATGTACCTTAAAGGTGACGGAAGGTAAAAAATCACACTGACCGGTCAGATGTTTTCTCAAGGATGACGCTTGAGTAACCGATCCAAAAAAGTATGTATACAGTTTTTCCCAGAAGAATCAAAGCTTTGAAAAAATAAAACATTATAAATTCCATTTACACGGTCTTACAACACCCTTTACACGATTCCCCCGCAATATATCCGAACAGACGGATAATTATCAAATCAGTAAGAAAATTTAAAGTCCGTTATCCGAGATCGCGAGCAATATAATGATCTTTTAATAAATGCTGAAGACGCCGGAACAGCGTGAATTACAGCGGTAATTAACGCAAATGTAATTAAAACCACTGGCGCAGACGGCAGCGCCATCGAAACGACCTGAGCGCCATCTCGACTGCCTGTGAAACACATGAGATGCAGTTAACTCCTAACGAAACACGAGAAGGCTGGCTGTTAGTGTGCATAGTGTATGGTGTAGTCTCAACAGTACGGAATAGTTTGTTTTACGTTACACGACTAGTACGGTAGATATAAGAGAAGACTTATACTTATTGTTATCGAACTGGGGGAGATGTTAATATTTAATGGATTGTATCTTTAAAGTTGTATGAAGTTATGGGCAGTATGTTTAGAATAATAATTTAGGCATTGAGCCGCGAGATGGTCCATTACTATATGCTAAGGAAGGTAGATGACCAAGGTGGAATGAGGTCAGCTAGGAGCGCGAATCCCGAATAAGCATACTACGGGGCCTATTCAGAACTCAATATTTGTGTAGTCGTTACGGTCTTAATCGGCCTAATTCTCTAAGATAGTTGTTAACATAGTCGTTACGTAACAACTGAGAGTTAATAACGATTTTTAGCAACTCTTGTAACAACTGTCATTCAATTGGTATTCAGTAAATACATAATTGTTAAAAACGGTCGTTCTGAATAATCGTTGTTACATATAGCAGTGAAGTTATGAACAAGTGAGTTAAAAGGCATGTCGATTCTCAATATTTGTACATATTTCTACTCTATTCATAACCTAAAGTGACAGATTTTGATTCGTTTGATGTTTGGGTTTATAATAATGAGTCATAAGAAAATTTGGGGTGCAAGATGTTCCGCGGAACAATATTCTCTAATGGTAGATTTCATGATCATTTTGGACTAATTAAATAACAAAACTACTTTTGCATTTCAGTTCTGATAACTGCTAGTTGGAAATTTTGCAAATGGTTGATTGACTTGAAAAATTGAAATTTTGCCCTGTAATCTCTCTATAAGACCCATAGCTAGGCTTAATTGTTAGGAGAATCTGATGAAGTTCTCCAGTTTAGTATATGTTTATTCATTCGATGCGACCGATTTCGAAATTTCAAGAATTTTATCATCGGGAATGACGCATGACCATCGTCTAGAAGTTTTAGCAGTAAAAATAATAGACATTTGACAATGCTGAAATGGCTGTTTAAATTTAAATGTGTAAGGTAAATGAAAATAAATTTCAAAAATTGAATTTAGATCTTTTCGGGAGAGAATCTGAAAATTTGTTCAATATTAAGAATTAAAATATTTAAGTTTGGAATAAATTTAAACCCTTCATCTTGTAACATGAGACATGCGGGCATACACTGACTCAGTATGCTTGAAGCATGAGACCATCCAATTCACGAATTAAACGACACTTGTTCAGTTTGAATATCTCTGTAAATATTTTTTTCCGCTGTCAGTATCGGGAATGGATTACTAACATCTCGCAAATTTCTTTGCAATCTTATGTATATAATTATTGGGCATGTACACTGGCTTGCAAAAAAATCGCGTACACCTTAAAAATCAAGTAACCGAGTTTTTATCTTTTTTTGGCTATGTAAATACGAATTTTTTAAAATAGGTTATATATCAACTGTCATTGGAGTTGTCACTGTCATGTCACTATTTTATATATCATGGAGAAAGTTCTTCATTGTGCTTAATTTACTACTAAATTACAAATATATTCTAGAAAAATCTTTCATGATATCGAGAATTCCTTGGACGATATACTCGTAAACGACCATCATGGCAAGACTTAAATACTTTTTCATCAGAAGAAACTACATTATTCCAAAAATTTAGACGCCGGTAAATATAATTTAAACTAAACAGAATTCTCGCTTGTTTTTCTTCTTCCATAAGAATAGCTTTTCTAGCACTTGCTGAGTTTTTCAATTCAAAATTTTTGAACCTCCGACATGCAGTTGACCATGACCCTGGGAAATTTGTTGCAAATGCAATATCTCTAGTTTTTCCAAAGGGATTTTCCCTTAAATGATTTACAAGCGCTTTATCTTGCTCATTGGTGAAAATTTTTGGACGTCCGGAACCTCCTCTCTTTCTTATACTTCCTTCATTTTCCCACCGACTCTTCACCCTCGTAACAGTGCTTTTATTAGTATTAAAATGTTCTGCTATTGCTCTGATTGAGCACTCCTCTTGTAACTTAGAAAGTATTACAACTTTTTCGTTTTCTGACAGTTTTGGCATCTTAATTGACATTGACAAGTTAATAATCGAGACCGGCTCAATACAGCAAAAAACAGGTGTACGCGATTTTTTTGCAAGCCAGTGTAGGTATATATTAGTTTATAAATAGTTTACTTTTGCTGACGTCCCTCTATTTCCAGTAAAAGTTTATTTCCTATCGCAAAATTTTCAGGAAAAACCATTTAACAACGATTGTTCCATACTAGCAACGCGAGAAATGGAAATGCAGTTGCTGGATTAACAACTCGACGTAACGACTAGTTGTTAAATTTTAGCAACTTGATGTAATAGTGAATTGGGATTTTGAACTTAGCAACTGACATTGAAATTAACAACTGAAAATGGTTGTTAATTTTAACAATTTTGCTTAGAGAATTAGGCCGTATGATTGTTATGTACTATATTGTTAAAATCGAATTTGGTATTCTCAGTACTGAAAGTCGTTACTGTAAACAATTGTTAAGCGTTTTGACAGTCTTTATCATAACGACTGCTAAAACTATGTATTTATGGTTGTTATCACGTTGTTATTTGACATGTTACAGCTTGTTATATCAATCAAATATTATTAATAATGACCTCTCTGCCAAATATTGGTGTTTTTATATTTTAGCAGGATGCAGTTTATTATACGTATAGATTCTGCTTCTACTTGAATAATGAGCATAAGAACGATAAAGACTGTGGTGGAAGAAAGTTACTTTTGACATTCTGTGGTATTCTTGAAAACTGTGTGTGATATGATGTGATGTTTCTGTTACACATTCTGTCAAAATAAAAAAAATCTTCCCACAAATTTTCAATCACGTTGAGATCATTTGTAGGAATTAACTAACCCGTTCTAAATAATGTAGAAGTTTCCAAATATGACACAAATATCATATTGTTCTTTAGTTGTTTTGGGAAAACGTTTGCATAATTGGCAATCCATTATTAAAAAAAAAAATTAAAGCGTTGACAGATAAGATTAAGATTAGATTAGGTTCATATATGTATAATGAAGTTAGCTATTGTCAAATAATTTGGTTCATTCACAAGTATTATTTTGTAAAGATTGTTAGTAATACCGACGTAGGTTCTGAATTGACAAATTAATAAAGATTGTTACAAATATCTTTATGATAACAATCTTTTTATGTATAGCAACCTTTATGACTATGTTTCTCTGAATAGGCCACTATATTTGGAATCTAGCTGGTACACTTAAATTAAAACTATTTGTTACATACGTGATGGTCGGAAATCTCTGGTCCATCCTTCTAATATTTGTGCGAAGAGGAATAATACGAAGATCAGCTTACCTAAAACAAAAGAATATTGTTAATTTTTTATTAGTACCCCACAGGAATTTGTATGATATCGTAACATTAAAACAGAAAATTGAATTTAAATTTGTTATTCATATTTTTTCCAAACTCATGCTGGGAGATTCTCTCCTTATGCCTTAGGAAAAACAGTCAGCAAAAACTGGCAGAGTAAATAGTATTCATCCAAAAAAATGCACAGTTTATAGCAGCTGGTGTTGCCTTAGCCCTTAGCCAAATCTTCTCTCGTGCATTCCTCTTCTAAGTTGGCCACAATGACATTAAGTGGGTTTTGCTTGGTACCCCCAGTTGAACATGTTTACTGCACTTTTGCTACTTGACTTCGTAGGCGATTTAAAGATTTTCAAATAGGTCATCTGGCTTTAATAACTCATCCCACATTACGGGCCATGTTACAGTTTTGGTCTTTATCATAGGTGCACTGAAGTGAGGAAACTGTCTTGATTTTAGTCGTGAGCAGGCCCGGATTAACATTTCTTTATACTCCAGGCCAAAATTCAAGATTGCAGCCCCCCCCCCTCTCAATATGTAGCGAGTTTTAATAATGCTTGGTTTCATTAAATTCTTGTTTTATATCGGTGCCTTTATGAGTCTATAAACGCATTGAAAACATATTAAGAAGATCTATAAACGTACTATTTTTGGAGCTTGTCGTTTTATAGAGGTGGTATGACTTACTGCTTTTAAAACTGATACATAAATGACATATCAACATCAAATTGCTGTCAGTTAACAAATAATTTTCATCCCTGAAGTTCAATTTGTTAGCGGGTTAAGTGCTACCAACGTAACTGATTTTACAAATTGCATTTATTAAAAATCGAGTAGAATTATGAAATTACCCCAATAGAAAAAATAATATAAAAACATGGGCTCGTTTTCCAAAGTTGGACTCGTGGGATAACAGATTGCCTTATGAAATTTGTTTTTGATACGTATACCATCTTTTTATAAGTAGCTAAAGATTACAACTTTTATTTTGCTTCACTATCTCTCGAATGAAACGCATGTACACAATAATTTTGGACTTATTAGATGCAGTTTTTAATTCTGAACAGATTTCGTATTTATGCTTTTATTCTAAAATTCATAGGGCAGAAATTACAGTCATGAAAATTTTACCATTGTATTTGCTAAGATTCATAAGTAGGCAACCGGTATATAAATATTAGAATTATTTAAAATCTTCGACAACTGTCCATAGATCAACAGGATTTACCAATCACTCTACTATACTGAATTTGTATAATTAAAGCAAATGTGACTGTTTACGTCGCCCAGTAACTGCAGGCACTTCTCTCTTTCCGTTTTCCCATTTATCCAACTACTCATGTGCGCCCCCTCCGTGCCTCCACCCTAGGCCATGGCCTAGGATGGCCTTATGGGTAATCCGGGCCTGGTCGTGAGCTAGCTGGTTCTTGATTGTGAACAAAACTAACATGCCGACATGTCAACAACAACAACAGTCTACAAAATGAAAATATAATAATATGAAAGTATAATGCTCTTTATTAATACATAAAGGTAACGTTTGTGTATCGTTCTTAACAGGGTTTGCAGGGTTTACTTTATTCTAAAATAATATACATAAGGAATAAAGCACATAATTTGAATATATGTCATATTATTATTCCGTTTATGTCATTCTGAAAATTGCATTACTGAGAGAATTTTAAAAAATAATATTTATTAATAATGTATTTTTTTCTGAAACCGATAAACTATTGAACAAACCACTGATGTTATGAATCATAACAGGCCTTAGATGTCTTCAAATCCTTGTTCACCTGCGGCAGTTATGATACCCTACCCACCATAATCTTTTCAAATGACACACTTTTATCTGCTGAATGACATCAATATCAGTATCACAATCACCTTCAACTGTCATTCCAGTTGTTTTCCTCGCAAACAAAACACTCCTCGTTCTCCGGTAATCCGGAATCCGGATCAGATCTTCCGGGAGATAACCGTCAATTGTTGATCAGAATGTCCGTGCCTCCGGGCGAGTAATTACGCCTTCTGTAGCTGAGAGAGTTGGCAGCCCTGCTAATTCGACAACTGCCGTATTATCAGCGTCGCGGCGCGGCCCGGCGCTCTTGTTTCGATGCTAAAGCGAAGCTAAAGATCTAAGCGGGCTGGGAAGTACCCTGAAAGATATTTGGGTTTGACTCCAAACTAATTGGGGGATTAGTCGTGAAGAGGATACTTGTTTTGTACCTTCTAATAGAGACCGAAGATATCTGTCAGATTGCTAAGATAATAATAGTAAACAATTACTAAAAATCCCATTCGTTCAAAAATTATTCTCTATAACTGCAACTGGACCTGAGAAGCCCAATTTTCATTTTTACTTCCTTGTACGAAGTAAAGGAAGTATTGTAATCGCGAAAAATTTCGGTTTTGAGATTTCAACGGAAATATCCATTCTGACTAACTTCGTCGTGACGTCTGTACGTACGTACGTATCTCGCATAACTCAAAAACGGTAAGCCGTAGAAAGTTGAAATTTTGTATTTAGGACTTCTATAACATCTAGTTGTGCACCTCCCTTTTTGGTCATTAAATAATTTCCAAAAATGGTACTTTATTTGAAGCCTGTAATGGATTTTAATGAAAAACTATATTAAAATACAATCCAAAACGTTTCAAATTTGGTATATAAGACTTTTATATCAATTGAAATAACATAGCAGATTTTGGTTAAAACAGGCTAACCGGAAGTGATATATTACCTGAAGTAGTTAACAGTTTTTCTTGAATAAAATGGTTTCATTTTGATTTTAGAAATAAATGCTTCAAATAAGAGTTTTAGAGAATTAAATTCTGCGTCTAGCACATCAAGTATTATTAAATTAGCCCTTTGTATAAGCGAGATATGTAAATTTAAAACTTATATACTTTTTGGTTTTTGTAATGAAGCTTGCTATGGATTAGGAGAAAAAATAACAAAAAAAAAAAAATATATAGATGTTAATGTCAACTTACGTCAAACACGTGCAATTTTATAATTAGGTCTATACTTCATCTTCATACTGGTCTTGCGTACAATGAAGTCGTGTGGTGTCCACATCAGATTTTTTTTTTTAAAGTTAACTTTTATGTTTGTGAAATTTAACTACCTTTTCTAAAATATATTACTCATTATAACGTTACATAAAAATAGTGTCACAATACTATCAATTTGAAGATATAGAGTCGGGTCGCGTTTACCACAAAGGTTTCTTTGAAAGGCACGTATTGTTGTTTTTGCATGTTAGCAAATTCAAACTTGTCTCATATATATTTTTATATTTCCTTTCTCTAACGTATGTCCCAAAAGTTTTGTCACAAATTTGTTTAAAACATTTTAAAAAGTAATAATAGTTTTACGGCAATTTTTCAGAACAGATATAATTAACAGCTTTATAAACAACAAAATTTTTATTTTAAATTAAATGTAAAGGTCCATAGTCTTCAACAATACGCAGTCGCCTGGAAACATCTCGCATCAAGCCTTGGACCGTTGCAACATCAATCTCTCGAATTTTTCTAAAAATCCGCCGTCTTAATTGTTGCTCGTTTTCGGCTTCCCAACCTCCATCATACACTTTTCGAGACAAAATGACCCAGAAATCTTCAATTGGCCGAGCCTGCGGTAAATTTGGGGGGTTGTCGTTTTTTGGCACAAAAGGTATGTTGTGAGCATTCAGCCAATTTTGAGTTTCGCGTGCATGAAGGCCAAAACATAATATCATCTTGAGCATGATTCTGGTGGATAAAATTAATCAATTTTGTTAAGCAATTGTTAATATAACTTTGACTGTCCACAGCTTCGCCTCTAACTCGCCCTATATAAGGTCTGGAAATCCCACCAATTGATATCGCGCACCAAACTAAAACTTTATCAGCAAATTTGGCCTTTGGCTTGTATTTTATATCGTCTGGACATTCTTCTACATAGTCCGTGTAAAAACCGTCGTTTCTTTTAATTTCGGAATTACTTAGAGTAATGTACTTTTCATCATCTATAACGATGACTTTATTATTTGCAAAATGAGTGCGCCTTAAAGCACGGCAACATCTTGGTATTCTAGCTAATTGATTTGGCGTTAGGACATTTCTTTCTTTTGCGATATTCTATACCTTCTTTCTTCAGTTTTCTGGATATTCTTGGAAACACCGTAACGCCGTGAAAGTCTTCTCAATGACTGTCTAATTTTATTCTTGGCACTTTCGATTAACTGGTTTGCTCTATGTTCAGTTAACACTTTAGGTCTTCCACTTTTCGGAAGATTTACGCATGGTATACCTTGCTCACATTCTGCTATCGCACGATATATGGATTTCCGCGACACATTTTGATTTTCAAAAAGTCGGACTATTTGAACTTTAGGCATCTCCCCAACTAAATTATAAACGCTTTTTCTAAGTTCTAATTTATAAGCCATTACACGCAATCGGTAACTGAACTGTCATTCTTATTATATTTTTAAGAATTACATTAAATTATCCTTTATTTCACATTATAATGGTATACATAGGCACATTATAATAATGATATTGAACGCAGAACACATATTTATGCTAATGTAGGTGAAATGAGACATTATATAATGAATTACAGCTCTGTGTTAATGTTAAATGTCATTACTACCATCATTTATTTTCTTTTTTCCTTTGATATCATTATAAGCAATTATAATACCAGTAATACATATGTGCATACCTAATACTTAGAAAAGCATTATTGTAATGTATCTACCTATATGTATAATGAACAAATAAATCAATAAATATTTATATTTAATAGTACTTATTAAATAATTCAATGAAAATCAATCTTGAGGATAAAATATATAAAAATAAGTTTCAAATATTTTATTATACGGTAAAATTTATATCTGCGTATCAGATGATTATGTTTTGAATGCAGATTGGCACACCCAGCAATGGGTAATAAGCCGCGATGATATATTTATTTATTTATGTATTGAATTATTTATACGAATATAATAAATAATTCGAGGGAAGCACCGAAAGTTTCTGTAAACTATTGAAAGAAAACAAAAATTTCAAAAAAATTTTTTTTATTGTTTTTCGAAATACTCTCCTTCTAACTCAACACATTTATGCATTCGATAAAACCAATCGTTAAAACAAGAAATCCATTCTTCTTGAGACACTTGAGCTTCAACCGCTTCATTTGCACTTGTATATCGGAAACCACACATTATTGCCTTTAATTTAGGACGTAGGAAGAAATCATAAGGATCAAGGTCTGGACTGTATAGTGGGTGCTCCAGTAATTCCACCTTTGATTCTTTTAAATAGGCTTTACAGGCTTATTCTGTAAAAATATCGTTATATAACAACTATGTTATTTATAAATGTAACGATGTGATCCTGAACGACATTTTGTAAAAATCGTATTCACTAAGTAATATTGTTATAAACGTCCTCAAACCGTTTGTCACAACGACTTTAGCCAATTTTTTTAAAAAAGATAGTAACTATTATTGAAAATTAAATTGTCATTGTAATGTCATTTTGCAAAAAAATACTGACATTATTATTTTAATTATTATTTCTTTATTGAGTAAAGAATATGTGTAAAAAACAATTATCAAATGGATTATTGTTATCCCATAAAAGATTTTCACGACCACAAACATTTCTTCTAAAATGTAATTATGGTTGTTAATTATATATTTTATGTATGAATAAGTGTTTTGTTACCTATTTTCAATTTCTTTCTGCCCAAATATAAATAATAAATTAACTAACCCTTCCATTTGCTAACATTTGACATTATCGAACTGAATAACGACAAGTGAATCCTTATCGTTCACGTACTACGGTAAAATAACGACAATACGATTTCAATATAACGACATTGATTTTACAGAATACGCTTTCTGGAAATTATCGTTATTTAACAACTTTTTCATCATAACGATACGTTATGGTATAACGACATTCTTACAGAATAAGCCAGTTAGTTTGCGCAGTAGTATGTGAGGATGCATTGTCCTGCTGCAATACTAGTTTACTTCGAGGCCTATTTTCACGCACTTTTTCAAACACCCGTGGCAAACAAATTGTTATGTTCCAATTAGAAGTTACTGTTTTCCTATATTCTTATGCAAAATTGACAGTAGGGCCGGATTTTGATAAAAAAAGCAATAATTTTTGTATCAACACTTCGAACTTTCCTGCCTTTTAGATGATCGAGCAAAATTTTTTTTATAGCGGTCATTCCAATACCCAAAGTAGCCCGTATAATTCTGTGTGACACGGTTGTCTTTTTTAATCACTGTACGAATATGTTTTCATCCCTAACTACAGAAATTGGCCGATCTTCGCGTAAATCGTCATTGAGAGAAACTCGATAAAATTTAAATTCATTGTACCAGCTGTGAACAGACCTGATACTAGGTGCTTTATTTCCAAAAGCATCCCGAAGCTTTTCGATGCACTGTATTGGAGAGAGCGAACTTTTGAAATCGTAAAATATCATGGCTAGGAAATCTTGTTAACCACATTTTCAGTACGACGTGCGTACTTTAAAACTGCATGGAAAATTACAGATAACAGATAACGAATGTAACAAGAGCTGCCATCCTACGTAAGGATGTAGTTTTGTTTTGCCATGCACTTACTTTTCGTACCTATCTATAACGGTGATTAGCAAGCTGTTGACTATTTTTTCTCTATCAATCGTTTATGAATTATTTTAAAGATAAATATTTCAAACAACAGTTTTTATTTATTCTTGAACCTAATCTTTATTTAACGTATAATTATTCGGGAATTTTATTTGAATTTAATACTATATTTTTCTTCATGAATATTAATAACAAGTTTTTAAGATCGTTTTTTAATTATATACATTTTTATGTAGACTAAATAAAAAGTATTTCATACATAATATTTTATCTCAGATCTCAATTTTAAAATAAAAATGTTAAAAAGTCAGATTTTATTAGCATAATGTCTGAATATGATGGATTGCTATTATGTTAAGTTATTTAATTACAAAAGAAAAGCAGGATCGCCACTGTTTCATAAAGATGTAAGATATTGCTGAAAAATACATGATTTATTCAATTTATCAAATAAATTTGATGTTTTCTTAATATATTATGTAGTAAAGTGCCATACGTTTTTCTTTTTAAAACGTTACTATTATTAATTTGAAATTATTTCTTTGACAGTGACATTTATCTGTCAGTTACATATTTGGGATATGAACTGTGTAACCAAGGAATTGTGTTTGTTTAATGCGTAGGCTCCGGGATTTAAATTATAGGTAATTTTATAAATTTATCCTTAAAATATATGAAAAAATCTGGTGTGGCCAACACTATACCTTGCGCCATTTACAACCCGAGTCACAAAAAAGATTAAGCTAATCCTTATTTTTGGATTTGCGAATTTTACTCCAATTTTGGCAGTTTATTTCTTAAAATACAGTCTAATCTAATCCAAGTAACTAACTTTTTTGTAAAATGAAGATTAAATTTTAAATACCGGGATAAAATAGAATTAACTAATCCAAAAATGAGAATTAATTTAAACTTTTTTCGAATTGTTAATTTTTTAATAATCTAAATACATACCTACATATTTACATATGCTGGAAACTGTATTGATTTCCTTTCCTATTGTTCTATTTACTTTGAATGATTAGTTCTAACAGTGACATTTATCTGTCAGTTACATACATTTGAATATCTGCGCAACCAAGGAATTTTGTTTGTTTAAAGCGTAGGCTGCGGGATTTAAATTATAGATAATTTTATAAATTTATCCAAAAAAATATATAGAAAAAGTATTAATGCAAATCTGTAGAAAATTTAATAATCTTTAATTTTTATAATAACAAAGACATTTTTCGAAGAAAAACTATTTTGAGCTTCTAGTAAAGTGCCATTTCCGGTTATCCGATTTACACCAAAATCTAATGGGCTCTTTCTATCACAGAAAAAGTTCGAAATACAAGGTTTAAAAATGATAGTATTTGAGTTAGAGTGGAGGATCCACACATACATACACACACATACACACACTCACACATGCACACTACACACATACTCATATACACATACACACAGACACCATCGTGAAAATGTTAAAATTGGATTCTAGGAACCTTAAAACGTGGTCATTTACCAAAATCTCAACATGCGATTTTTAGCATGATCCCTATACCTCCCTTTCCAAGGGTAGCCGGATGTAAAAAGTGTTAATGTAAACCTGTAGAAAATTTAATAATCTTAAATTTTTATAACATAATTCTCAAAAAAATAACGTTTAATAGTATATTAAAGAACGTGTTTTATAAGACATGTTTTTTTCGCACGCGTCAAAATTTAGAAAATGAGCGTTAGCGAGTTTTCTAATTGACAAGTGCGAAAGAAAGTCTTATAAAATGAGTTCTTTATACTATTTTTTATATTTTGCGCCTTCTACAATAACATTTACTTACTCAATTTGTGATTATATTTGTAACCATTTGTACATTTTCATGTAAATAATCTTCCCTAAATAAAAAATAATAATAAAATAATATCTCGGACACGAAAAGAGATATCGACCTGTGGTTTCAAAATCATAAATCTACACTCTTCAAACTACTTAAATACAAATTTTCAGAATTTTTAATTTTTTAAAAATTTCCACCCTTTTTTAAACCACACCATTCTCATACCCAAAAATGGGTGTGCGGTACACCTTCAACGACTTCACCAGTAAATTCCTCGTACCAAAAAACATAAGTATACCAATTTTAATCAAAATATTCCAACGGATACATTAATTATTAAACATTCCTTAAAATTGTCAAAAACTGAAAAAATCGCAAGGGGTACACCTTTGATTTTTTGCGATTTTTGGCCATTTTCAGACTTTTCCTTCCAGAGATTGTAATAGTTGTTCAAAAATTATGAAAATTGGTATCCTTATGTAATTTTGCTCGTAGAATCTAATGGTGATATCGCCAGCGGTGTATAATTGACCATTTTTGGGATATGACCCAAAAATGGGCATTTTTGAGCAAAGTTTTGAGGCCGAATATCTCGCACACGAAAAGAGATATCGACCTGTGGTTTCAAAATCTTAAATCTACACCCTTCAAACTACTTAAATACAAATTTTCAGAAATTTTAATTTTTTAAAAATTTCCACCCTTTTTTAAACTACACCATCCTCATACCCAAAAATGGGTGTGCGGTACACCTTCAACGACCTCACCAGTAAATTCCTCGTACCAAAAAACATAAGTATACCAATTTTCATCAAAATATTCCAACGGATACATTAATTATTAAACATTCCTTAAAATTGTCCCTAAATAAAAAAAAAATAATAATAATTTCGACATTATATTATTAAAATGAATTGTCTATTAACTAAAAATAAATTAGGTAAAAATGGGTTAAAGAAATGTCATCTAGTACCAACCGCCTAAAACAAAAAATTGCGTATCGAAATGAAGGTCATTACGATACCCAATTGCGTATCGTAATGACTTCATTATGAACGCAAAATATAAAAAAGTATTTTTCAAAATAAAAACTTTGTTGAGCATCAACTAATGGGCTCTTTGCATATTAGAAAAAGCTCTAAATACTAGGTTTCAAAATTTTCCGAATAATAGTATTTGAGTTAGAGTGGAAGATCCACACATATACACAAACATCATCGTGAAAATGTAAAAATTGGATCCTAAGGGCCCTTAAAACATGGTCATTTACCAAAATCTCGATATGCGATTTTTAGCACGATCCTTACCAAGGTAGCGGGAGGTAAAAAAATTGATAATAACGAAAACAATGCTGAGTTATAATAAAGAAAATTTGATTACAATAATGAAAATAACTTCCTTCTACTTTTACAAAGGTAAAATAACAGATTAAACTTTTTAAAAACAATGATTATACTTTAATATCGTAATATAACAAGTGATATGATTATCATCGATGATATTCTCGAGTGAAACCGAGTTGCAGATTTCACGAGTCCGAAGGACGAGTGAAATGTGCTGCTTCGGTTTCACGAGCAATATCTTCGATTATTAATCATATCAAGAGCTTGTATTTAATGAGAGAATATAATGAATTTTTGTGACACATTGTGTGTGCTGCTAACCTAACTTTTAATATATTGTATTACACCATGGTTAATTTGACAATTGCCTTATTATTTTCATCGTTACTGATATCAATCCAACGATTATAGCTCATTTTTATACTCAAAATTAACTGTCAATGTCAAATAAAGAAAACAAATCCCTTAGTAACGAATATAAATAAGCTGATAATTTCTTTGTTTTTTATCATCGCTGTGATAGACATGTAACTAGGGAGATTCTGAATGTTGATTGGCGGAAAACATATCACGTGACTCATGAATTATATTCTCTGTATGATATTCGAGACCTATATGAAAGTAATAGCTAGTTAAAAGTTTTAGGTATATATTTTACTTTAAATTACAGCTGTTTAATAAATAACCAGTCATAATAACTACCGCAAAATCGATTTGGCTGTTTCATAAACTTATGAATATTCAAATATTTTTCTGTGCCACAAACTTTTTTAATTAAGTTTTATTTTAAATTTTAGTTATTACAGCAAATGTTTTTCTCATTTAGGTTGTCAGTAAATAAAAACAATTGCGCAGTTATTGGTAATAAACAAAGCAGAGTCGGTCCACGGCAGCTACGACTACGCATACAGCGGTGAATATAAAGTTCTCCGTGTGGTATTTGTATAGTACTGGAACAGGGAAAGCTCTAGGGCCCACTAGGAAAGTTGGAAAACATGAATGTGTGAATATTGTAGCAACCGCAGCTTTATTCAAACGAAACAAAAAATAAAAATAATAGTTTGTTAATTACGTGTAAAACATTGTAATTTTCTCTGCACTACATTTTATAGAATTTATTGTAAATGTAAACATTTAGTTTGTTTCATTAAACTTTATTAATGATATGTAATAATAATGTATAATTTTCATTTAGTGATGCACGTGAGACGAGACGAGAAATATAAAATATCGATCTCGTCTCGTTTTCGGATCTGTAATCTCGATCTCGCTCTCGTTCTCGCACATTTTTTTGGGTCTCATCTCGTTCTCGCACGAGAGTCTCGCTATAAAAATAAGCGCTTGCGCACTACGTATTTCCGCAATTATTTAACTACAAAAGACAAGTTCGCACCAATAGCACCGTCTTCCATGTATTTGCAGTCGTATAACTATAATAAAGAGACGAAACACTAAATTCTGGTCACCAAATTATTTCAATACGAACATAATGTTTATTCATTTATAGTCACCAGAAAATGTGATAAATTAGTAAATAATTTAATTTGCCTCTAAAATATCCAATTTATCATCGAATTGTGATTTCTAAACTATTTCAATAAGAACACATTCTGTCATCAGTAAAACGAATTAAACATTAAAAAATTATTTTTGTAACAAAAAGTATCTACACGTTTTCATTAAATATATGCCACTATTTAAGTAAGATTTAGTCATAAAAAACCGCTTCACTGATAACCCGCTGGCAACTAATCACTCCGCTTCTCTCCCTGTGTGCTCCCATCGACACTTAATATAACATCCTTTACTTTTCAGTGGCGACAAGAGTTTTATTAACTGTGGTTTTAACTGGGGTGAAATAGAGGCTGAAATATTAGAGAAAAATAGTTCTATTGGATGCAGTGCCGATTTTGTCTTTATTTTTGCATTTTCTCGGTCAGAGACCGATACTAATCGACTCTAAATAGACTCAAAAATATTGTGATTTCATATAATTTTCACATTTACGTGTTCTATGCATGAATTAGCGTTGACTGTACTCCTTTTTCATTGAATTTATGAATCAAAGCTATAAAGTTGCAAATACTTTTTATTGCGAGATTCTCGCGAGATTTCTCGCTTCTCGCAGTTGTTATATCGATCTCGCCTCGAATTTTAAACTGCAATATCGCTCTCGTTCTCGTCTCGCATAATGCAACGAGACGAGACGAGATGCGAGAGTACTCTCGCCTCGTCGTGCATCACTATTTTCGTTAAACAAATGAAATACACTCATTTAAATTGAAGGGATCTGGAGTTCCAAAATTTATGCAACAAGAGTGTAAACATAATCTTTTTGACTTGACGAAACTTGAGTTGTATACAAGATTTTTTAAACGACCTTAAATAACATTTCTGAAACAAATTAGAAATAACAGATAACAGATCCGAAGTTGAAGAGAATTTTTTTAGATGTTTTGTATTTATACCAAATAACGTTTAATCAAATTGTCGCTGGAAACAAAATATCACAATTACCTTGTTTTCATTTTGACAGTTTAGTTTTTTCGATTTGATGCAGCAAAATATCACAAAAGCTAGATATTCGTAAAGAAATTTACAATCTTGTTGGGCGAATGCCTAAGTGTGATATTGTTGCAGTTTATCGCGAGCACAATATCTCTGTTGCAACAATTTATCGGACAATAAAAGATTGTGAAGAAGGTATACCCTGTGTTAATTTGCCCAATAGTGGTCGACCAAAAATTTTAAGCCACATGAAAGAACAAAGATTAATTGCAGCCTTTAAAGACAAAGTTGGAGTGTCATCACAACGAACTGTAGCCAGAAGATTCGATGTTTCGAAGACCACTGTTTTTAGAACACTTTCTAGAAATGACGCGTGTTTCGAAAAAAAGCAACAAAATATATCGTGGCCCAATTAGAAAGAATCCCTAGATGTTGTCGTGCGTTAAAGCGCATTCATTTTCTCAATAAACTTATTGTAATGGATGACGGAGAAATATTTTACTCTGTCCCATTCAGAGATGAAAGGAAACGATGGTTTTTACACTAATGACATGGAAAGCACACCACACAATGTCAAGTTCAAAGGTAAATCTAAATTTGAAGATAAAATTTTAGTATGGTGTGCCATTTCTGAAGCCGGATATATCGCAGCCGTACATTGGTCGTGTTCGAGGAGAAGCCTTAACTGCACAACTTTATATTCAAAAATGCCTCTCTAAATTGCTTCAATTTTTAAATACACATCACGCCAATGATGATATAATGTTTTGGCCTGATCTAGCTTCATGCCATTACGCCAGAATAACAAGAGACTGGTGTAACGAAAACAACGTAGATTTTGTTCCGAAATTGGACAATCTCCCAATGTACCTCAAACTCGACCAATAGAAGATTTTTGGTCAATATTGACCAGAAAAGTGTTCGACAAGGGATGGGAAGCTGCAAATGAACTATTACGTCGTGGCATTTACCAAAAGATTCGAGAAATCGATCCAGATGTTGTCCAGAGTATGATGGGGCAAGTCAGAAGAAAATTAAGGGCCATTGGAGATAATGGTCCATTATCAATAATTTAAATGTTAAATATTAATTGTTGTAATAATTAGTTTAAAAATCTGATGTGGACACCACACGACTTCCTTGTACGCAAGACGAATATGAAGATGAAGTATAGACTCAATTATAAAATTGCACATATTTGACGTAATTTGACATTAACATCTATTTTTTTTTTGTTATTTTTTGTCCTAATCCATAGCAAGCTTCTTTACAAAAACCAAAAAGTATATGTTTTAAATTTACATATCTCGCTTATACAAAGGGCTAATTTAATAATACTTGATGTGCTAGACGCAGAATTTAATTCTCTAAAACTCTTATTTGAAGCATTTATTTCTAAAATCAAAATGAAACCATTTTATTCAAGAAAAACTGTTAACAACTTCAGGTAATATATCACTTCCGGTTAGCCTGTTTTAACCAAATTCTGCTATGTTATTCCAATTGATATAAAAGTCTTATATACTAAATTTGAAAAGTTTTGGATTATATTTTAATATAGTTTTTCATTAAAATCTATTATAGGCTTCAAATAAAGTACCTACCTTTTCTGGAAATTATGTAATGACCAAAAAGGGAGGTGCACAACTAGATGTTATAGAAGTCCTAAATACAAAATTTCAACTTTCTACGGCTTACCGTTTTTGAGTTATGCGAGATACGTACGTACGTACAGACGTCACGACGAAATTAGTCAGAATGGATTCAGGGATGGCCAAAATAGATATTTTCGTTGAAATCTGGAAACTGAAATTTTTCGCGAATACAATACTTCCTTTACTTTGTACAAGGAAGTAAAAAGTAAAAGTTTTAAAAAAGTTATCAGTATTTAAAAATTTTCTCAAAACTTTAGGACCAAACAACTCATTTTGCTAAAAAAAATGGACATTCATCCTTTTTCCCCTGGCTCTCTATTGTTATGAACATCTCCCCTTTCCTGTGTTATTCTAAGTATCAAGTTGACGAATTTCCAAATATAATCTTCTTTTCACTCTATTATAACTTATCCTATCAACCAATTTGGAGTTCCGTCTTTTCTCAGTTTTGGGATATTCTTAGATAATTGCTTTGAAGTAAATATAATTGAAAATTAACATTAGATCAAAGTACGGTGGCAAAGCCAGGCGCCTGAAATTCAACAGCGGCGAATCGGCGCTTATCACGATACAAAGCGTCGAGACGCTTGCGCCTGATTGGGCGATAGAAAGAGATGGAACTACTTTCATCTCGCTTGCACTTCATACTAGGTTATTATGTTCAAACAAATTTACATTTATATGAAAATTATTTGAGAATTAAATTTTATTTATTCTGTGTGTAACAAATATTTTTCTTCGTTATGTTTGTTGGTTAGAAAATCGAGTTTATTTTGGAAATCTTAGATATTAATCTGGAAAGTAAATTTCTTGATTATGACATATATTATTGCGAAATACCGCAACCGGACCACAGTAATAGTTACGAAACAATCATCCTTCGCCACACATTCCTGTCTAAGCACACGCTGTTCTTCTCTTCTCACTCGGAAACTTTCTCTCTTTTAGCACCTTATCAATCACATCCATCCACTTACACACTGGACGGCCACGTAATCGAACACCCTCAATTTCACCAAGATATATACGCTTTACAAGCCGTTCACTCTTCATTCTCTCCACATGACCAAACCATCTCAATTGGCTCATTCCTACTCTCTTAACAACATTTTTCCTAACCATATACATTCTTCATATACCAAATTATTCTTCACGCGATCTCGTCTCACATATCCACATACACCACGTAAATACCTTATTTCCACGGCATACACTCTCTTTTTATGCTTTCCCGTCCATGCCCAATATTCGCTTTCATACATCAAAGCAGGCACTAGCACTCCATTATACACACTTAACCGAGCTTCCCTATATATGTTTACGTTTCGAGCAAACGTACCCAAAGCATCTATTATCTTACACCCCGCACTCACTCTCCTTTCAATTTCTCTATCAATTCGACCATCCCTTGACATCATGCTACCCAAATATACAAACTCATTCACTCATTCATCGCTTTTATGAAATACTAAATCCATTTTCAAAGAAATTAATAAAGAAAATAACGAAACCATGAAAATAAATAAAGTAATAGGTACTAAATTACTTACGTTTGAAGTAATTTTCAACTTTGGACTGCCAGTGGCAATCAAAACTTGGACTATTATGTACCTATTTACTTATGTCATCAATTTCCATCTATTTCCTAAACACAAAAATTAGCTGGGAGGACGACTTTCGTCCACTGAAGATTTTGTTGCATGCGTAAGGGCGTTATTATTTTGCAGACAGGACTAAAGGCCCATTCAGAAAAAAAAATAGCGGTAGTATAAGAATTAGCACCATCGGTAGCATAAGAAATTTATAGTAAAAATTATTTACGTTCACAATGAAAAATGACTGAAATTATAGTTTCTAGGAATTTTTTATTATAAATTACTAGGGTGCAAGATTGGCAGCTACAGCTGTCATTTTATTTTTTGCACAAAAAGCAACTGACATAGATGATGACTTATTAATTACACTTATCCACAAGCACTTCATTGTGTGAGATAAGCAAAGAGATTAAGGGAATTTAAAATTATTTCAAAAAAAGAAAATGCGTGGGCACAAATTGCCTTTGAAATAAGCGAAAATGGTAAGTAACGTGTTCACTTTTAATTGTGCAAAGTTTATTAATAAGTCTGTTTATATAGCGCGACAGCTGAGGCACACCACAAAATGATCCTTTTTCTATTGCTCATTTTATCTGATGAAATCAGAAATCAGATGTCAATAAATGTCAAAACTGTCAAAAAAATTAAGCAGTAGCGTAGTGGCAACGTAGATGTTTGGAGTTTGCAAACTCCTACCGCTGCCATTGCCACTGCGCTACTACTAATTTTCTTAATTTTTGGATGTGAACGAATACATTTGCTATAACGCATTTTTTACCCAGGCCACTACCACTGCCACTAATTCTACCGCTACGTTAATTTTTTACTTAAGTATCATTCACAACAAAAAAATTAAGGTAGCGGTAGAATTAGTGGCAGTGGTAGTGGCCTGGGTAAAAGATTGAATGCGTTATAGCAAACGTATTCGTTCACATTCAAAAATTAAGGAAATTAGTAGTAGCGTAGTGGCAACGGCAGCGGTAGGAGTTTACATACTCCAAATTTCTACGTTACCACTACGCTACCGCTTAATTTTTTTGACAGTTTTGACGTTTATTAACATCTGACCTCTGATTTCATCAGATAAAATGAGCAATAGAAAAAGGATCATTTTGTGGTGAGCCTCAGATGTTGCGCTATATAAACAAACAGACTTATTAATAAACTTAGCACAATTAAAAGTGAACACATAACTTACCATTTTCGTTTATTTCAAAGGCAATTTATGCCCACACATTTACTTTATTTGAAATAATTTTAAATTCCCTTAATCTCTTCGCTTATCTCACACAATGGAGTGCTTGTGGATAAGTGTAATTAATAAGTCATCATCTATGTCAGTTGCTATTTGCGCAAAAATAAAATGACAGCATAAACTGTCAACCTTGCAAACTAGTAATAAATAATAAAAAAATCCTAGAAAGTATAATTTCAATATTTTTTTATTGTGAACGGATATAATTTTTACTATAAATTTCTTACGCTACCGATGCCACTAATTCTTACACTACCGCTAATTTTTTTATTCTGAATGGGCCTTTAAGAATTTTATAAAATATTGCGGTATCGGTAGATAAAGTGTATAAAAGTAAAAGACTATTTTCACTTTGAGAAATGTGAGTAAACAAAAGTTTGTAACTCTACCTAAACATTTGAAACATTGGAACATAATCCAAAGAAAGTAAATTTTCCAGCGCATAATTCTCTCTGAAAGTTATTTACAATCTTACAATGTATAAAACGAGTAACGCCCAGTTTTTCTATTAAAGTTTCTAAGAATTTGACGTGGAAACTGTAACGGCCGAAGTGGAATGAAAAAGAGTCGTGTTTGAAGAGATTTATAGCTTGGAATTCAGTGAAAAAATGTGTCACCCTAAGAGTAAATGGCGGAAATTCGTGAATAACTGAACACATTGTCGAATATTTTTCTCCAAATCTTTCCGGAAAAAAGAATCGGAGTTCAATAATCAACCGAAAAGTTGCCAATTTATAAACTTCATACTTCGTATGAGAATTTCCGAGCCTTTCACTTACATAAATAAATAAATATATCATCACGGCATATTACCCATTGCTGGGTGTTCCAATCTGCTTTGTACACAGATTTCGATAATGATGATGACATATTTGTATCGTGCGGGCGCTTACCAGGCGTCACCTCACGAGCACTCATTTCTCGCGTGGAGAGTGCACCACAGGGGTCAATTTAGTGCCATTTACATAAATTACATTATTTCTTTATAAAATATTTGACAATTCCCATAAAGGGAATTTTTTGGCAGAATAGTTAGGTTGGTGACAGTGATTTATGTTTTTTATTTTTGCGTTTAAAGCAGTCATACCAATCCGAAGTAAATAAAAAATATCAGTAAAAATAATTTAAGAATTAAGTTTTTTCTAACATCAATAAGCGTGCTATACTCCATTTCATGTAGTTTAGACAGGGATATAAATTCTTCCCTCTGATTGGTCAGAGTACAACCAAAAAACCATCAGTTGTCAGTTATCAAATAAAATCTGCAAAATTCATTGATGTCTAATCATGTTTTGTTGTAATTTTTAATATTCAGGTCTCGTACATTTTTACAGAAAAATATTTATTATATAAACAAAGACGAATTTATGAAAAATTCACGGACCCCAGTGGGATTCGAACCCGCGGCCACCCAATTTCTAGTAGGGCGCTCTGTCAACTGAACTACAGGATCTCACTGAATGTGATAGTTATACCAAGAATTACGTTAAATCACTGTAGGTTGGTACTGACAAAATAAAATTATCTTCTTGTTTGACTATTTTTCTTCAATATTGTTATTATTTCTACCTTCTAATTTGCATTTTTCACGATGTTAGATGATATAAATGATATTTTTAATTCTGACAGTGATGACGAAATACTTGATTGACATCTGTCAAACATAACAACACATCGTTTGTGTTTATGTGGGATAAGAATTACTGGTGTTTATTCTATCTGAGGTATATCCGAGGTTTGTAAAATAGAATTTTCAATTTTATACCTGGTATTGCGTTATACGAGGTTTATCTAATGATTATAAAAGTGGCCCTTAATATAATTGATGGTAACTATGAGTTAAAGAAATTTCACTGTTGCATTACACCAAAACAATCTTTTTTTAAAAAATATTTATTATTGACATAATTTGGTTGACAAATTTAAATTATTTATTATGTGAAATGAAGTATAGAATGTGAATTCAGAAACAGAAAAATAAAATTTCTTGCAGTTATAGTCGTAGAAAAAGTATAGTACATGGCTCTAGTTGTAAAGCAATTATGTACTCGTGAATTACAAATTTATTCCACTAGCACTTCTTACAACTCTGGCAATGTAATTTATTATTATGTACTAAGAGTTAAGAGTTGTCGACATATTTTTTCAATACCAAATTAAATATTTTGAAAATGTTTTAAAATTCGGGCCTTTAGAAAAAATGTAAATATCTCGAGAATTGAATGTTTTCTTCACGCAATTTGTAAAATGTGTAAATTTATGGTTCCCTCGACGCATATTTCAACAGAGAATTTTTTTAAGCCGTTTACTAATCATATTGAATTGTTGGGGGCATATTTTTATTTCCGTATTCCATTTTTCTCTTTAGAAATTCGTATACAGCCGTATGCAAAACTTATCGACTTAATACAAAATTAAATGTTATTGGACGATTTAAAATTTAATGCCTTAGTATTTTTGGACGAAATTTATCTTAGTTTATAGGTAATCCGAGAGGTAATCATTGACCTATGACTAAGGTACGTAGCTATATATGTAAAGGGACGTAGCTATGCTCGGAAGTTAGTCAGTTACAAACAGTCATAGAGACATTGACATGGAGTGTTAGAGAGTAAAGTGTTAGTGAGAAGCACAGTAGCATCTTAGTGAGTGTATGCAGTTGGTGTCGAGTAGGTACTCGGAAAGTTACTGGTATATTGGGATAGCTGTGGATGTGAGTACTCGGTAGTGTTGACGAGTATTGGGAAGCCACAGTGTGCAAGAACAGTAACGGCGAGACTGAAAGTTACTGGTATACCGCGATAGCTGTTAAAGAGAATACTCGGTAGTGTTGAAGAGTATTGGGAGGTATATGAGGACAGTAGCGGCTAGTGGAAGTGAATACTCGGCAGTAGTGTTGAAGAATTGTGGCATACGGACAGTCGGTGATACTGAGGCTGTGGATGGGAGAAAGTTAGTTATATAAATAGACAGA
Source organism: Harpalus rubripes (assembly GCA_963082715.1). Taxonomy (NCBI): domain Eukaryota; kingdom Metazoa; phylum Arthropoda; class Insecta; order Coleoptera; family Carabidae; genus Harpalus; species Harpalus rubripes. The sequence continues at coordinate 4,025,624 of OY720455.1, read as the reverse complement.
CAGTGAGGTGAAAGGTTTGACTTCTGTCCGAGCAGTTGAATATACAGACGCTGTTGAGTCAGTCGAGTAGGTACACTGTGGAGGTCGGTAGGCGGACAGTTGAACGTGATATAAATATATAGTGATATAAATATCGCGAAAGTTATTGGTATACCGGGATAGCTGTTAAAGAGAATATTCGGTAGTGTTGAAGAGTATTGGGAAGCTAGGTATATGAGGACAGTAACGGCAAGTGGAAGTGAATACTCGGTTGCATAAATAGACAGACAGTGAGATGAAAAGTATGACTTCTGTCCGAGCGGTTGAATATACAGACGCTGTTGAGTCAGTCGAGTAGGTACACTGTGTAGGTCGGTAGGCGGACAGTTGAACGTGATGTAAATATATAGTGATATAAATATCGCGAAAGTTACTGGTATACCGGGATAGCTGTTAAAGAGAATACTCGGTAGTGTTAAAGAGTATTGGGAAGCTAGGTATATGAGGCAAGTAACGGCAAGTGAAAGTGAATATACGGCAGTAGTGTTGAAGATTTGTTGCATACGGACAGTCGGTGATACTGAGGCTGTGGATGGGAGAAAGTTAGTTACATAAATAGACAGACAGTGAGGTGAAAGGTGTGACTTCTGTCCGAGCAGTTGAATATACAGACGCTGTTGAGTAAGTCGAGTAGGTATATAGACGCTGTGGAGGTCGGTAGGTGGACATTTGAACGTGATATAAGTATATAGTGATATAAATATCGCGAAACAGTCTACAAGAGTCTGCAACAGACCGGCAGTCTTAGATTGAAACGCGTAGTGAAATATATAATTTGTAATATCGTGAAAATAAATAGTAGTGTTAATTGGTTAAATAAATAGTGTTATCTAGTTAATTATAGTTCTAGTCTTAATTAGTTTTTAATAATTATCTAATACTAGAAATAATAACTCTCATTATAGTTTAATAAACACTTAATTTTAATTAATAATAATTGCCAAATATTTACACTTCACCCAAATAAATTGAAACGTTACAATTTGTACTTTTGAGAAATAAAAACCTTTTTTATGTAACTAGAACCGTTATCTGTAATCATTTTTTTCTGATTCTATTTCGTAGTGTTACTTCTAGTATTCTTCTTAAACATTTAATTTCAAGTGCTCCATTTTATTTCATGTTGTCTTAAATAATACGCAAGATTGAAAACCACATGATTATATGTTTGTTGGTGACAATATATAGTTTTAATCCATCGCAAATGTAGTCTTACTTAATTTACAACAACAAAGTAATTAAATTCTGTTTACCTTTAAGGGTGAACCCCCTCTTTTCGTGTTAATATTGCACATGTGTAAATTACAGAGAGATTGGTTTGTGTTGTTTGTTTTTCGCGTTTAAGTTTTCTTTACACGGGTTGTAAGAGGCGGCGGCAGAATATATTTCTTGTATGTAAACCTCTTTGCATTGTAAGCGAGTTTCTTTGTTCTTTCAGAATCCACAAAGCCGAGTAGTTCGCGTGGTTGCCGTGCAGTGCTGCTGAAGCAAAGCGTGTATCGTATACACAAGTTGTAAGTTGAACCGAAGGGCGAAGATGGAATAAAATATATAATATAAAACTAAACATACTGTAGGGACTATCAAGTAGTATATGATACAGTTCCGAATTGGATATGGACTGATTTTTGCTTGTACATAAATATCTATTATACAGCTGTTCCAGATTCAAATAGTCAGATCAATTCTGTAAATAGTTCTTACGGATGTTACTACATAGTTACGTTACTATGACATAACTTTCATAGTAACTTGGATAGGCACTTTGATTTTTTTCATATTCTGTAGCATATAGTTATTAACGTCATAAGGCTGATATGTAGCAAATAACAGATGAGGTTGAATGTTGTAAAATCGAGGCGATAGCCGAGATTTTATAATCAACCGTGTCTGTTATTTGTATATCAGCCGTGTGACGTTCAGTATTTTTCATAACATAAAATATCTTCTTAAAATTCTATTTTCTATGGCATGTTGACAGGTGACAGCTCTTCATGACAATTTCATAATGCTGAGATTTTTTTTAGGAACACAAGATTTTAATAGTTGTACTGTTATAAAAAATAACGGCCGTGGCTGTTTTGATGCATATATCGGTTGAGCATACAGTACTGTTAAAGCACATTTAACAGTATGGTATTATGAAATAGTTATTAACGTCATAAGGCTGATATGTAGCAAATAACAGATGAGGTTGAATGTTGTAAAATCGAGGCGATAGCCGAGATTTTATAATCAACCGTGTCTGTTATTTGTATATCAGCCGTGTGACGTTCAGTATTTTTCATAACATAAAATATCTTCTTAAAATTCTATTTTCTATGGCATATTGACAGGTGACAGCTCTTCATGACAATTTCATGATGCTGAGATTTTTTTTAGGAACACATGATTTTTAATAATTGTACTGTTATAAAAAATAACGGCCGTGGCTGTTTTGATGCATATATCGGTTGAGCATACAGTACTGTTAAAGCACATTTAACAGTATGGTATTATGAAAAAGTTATAACAGTATAGGCGATGTGCACATTTTGAGCGTCAGCGCCTCTAACGGCTATATTGACATTTTTGATTACCGAATCAATTTTGACATTTTGAGAAAGTGATACAATTTACAATTTTATTTTGAGTTGTTGCTATTGTGTATGAATATTATACATCATAGTATATTAAAATGAATAAAGAAAGTATTTAAAATGCTATATAGGTATGTGTTGTGACAATCAAAAAAGTTAAAACACCAGCGAAGGTACTGTGGCAGAAAATATAATTTTTCTCATAATATGTGTGATTTCTGTAAACCATTTTATCATATTTATATTATAATTTATAATATTAGTTAAATGTTACAAGATGCACAATACATGGAAATTGAGATTAAAAAGTTGGAAAACTTGAATGATTGGAAAGAAGAAAATTTCTACATATCATGATATCAGTGTATGATGTTTCTTTTATATTCGCAATAAATAATAATAATAATAATAATAATAATAATCTTTAATTACCCAACAGATCACCAATTACAGGGCAATATACAATAAATATAAATATATATTAATATACAATAAATATAATAATTAGAAAAAAAATTTAAACAACAAACATAGAAAACATACAATAGAATTTACGTCAGGATATTAAAATAAATGAAGAAGATTCTTCATTGAAAATATACCAGGCTCTAAGTGGAATCAGTTGCACAAGCTTGGAAAAGAAAATACACGAAAAATACGAACCATGTGAATTTCTACCTTTAACATTAACATTACATGTACAAAATCTATAATAGACGAATTATGTCAAAAATAGACTTCTATTTCATACATCTGCAAGTATTATACAATTTTAAGACAATTTTCTGCTTCTTGTATTATATCTTGTTCAAATATTAACTTTAGAAACACATTTTTATATAATTCATTATTGCAATCAGACGACCATTGTTGGAATTTTATTCATACGATAAGTATCTTTTACAATAAGAAAATATGTATACCTAAAAAAAATTTGCATGTTAGTAGAAGAAATATTTTATAAAATAGAAATTGCAAAATTATTCTGACATAAAACATAACCTTGCTGTTTCAATGAGTAACCATATTGTCATTTTTGTCCGCTGTCAGCGCTAACTACTTTTGTGCACACCGCCTATTTCCGCTTTTACCTGGTGTGTAAACTGTGGAAAAGAAAGATGCCCAGAATCGTATTGCCAACTGAATCAGTTATTTTTCATCACTCGGTATTTCTTCTGTTCATGTCATTTTAATATCAAATACGCCAACCCAACATCAGCCGGTGCGTTGCGAGCGCCGCTCTAGCGGCCACCCGCGACAACAAAGCGCTGATAGGTTTAAACAGAATGGATTGATCGCGTTTTATTATGAATGAAAATAGTGTCTTTTGTGATAAAAACTAATATAATCCCGTTGTGCAATGTCGATTATTATAATCAAATTTGGTTTAGACCGGTATACATTAGTATTTTTCGAAAGAAAAGTTTAAATGAATGTAAAAAACTTTCTTTTTCGCTGTAGAATGAAATGTGACCAAATAATTTTTTATTGCTTAAATAATTTAATAAGTAAATATATATTTATATTATTTATATACGTAGCGTCATGGATCTCTTCAAATGCAATATCATCAGTTTGAACAGATATTTCACAAGTTTCCTTTCCTATGAATGGTGTCATGGTGTTGACGGTAATTTAGCCTCATCCAAATCTAAAACAATTTATGAATGATTTATTAACGTTATATTTAAAAGGACAGAAAAATAAATAAACATTTTACCATTATTAACATTATTTGTTTCTGTTTCCGGTCTTCATGAAAAAATTGTAGTTTTCATTATGAGGGTCATTGGATTTTTCTCCTCCAACAAAATGTGCAATACAGATTGAAATATACTTTGCTGGAATCATTTCTTAAAAAAAATATGATTTTATTTCGAGATTGTTATATAATTTTTTCAGTTAACCCCTGGTAGGCATACTAGTGCAAATTTAATAATAATTTCTTTATTGTATTTAACTTATTATATAGTATTACAATTGATATTGATAAGGGTGAGAGTCAGTTTTTACCTTACATCTTTGTAATATTTTTGCGTTGCGTTGATGGAGATGAGATGATAGGACAGTCACACACATCCAAGCCCCTGGTGGAAATCGAACCCACGACCCCAAGAAACGCTGCCTCAACTCACTCGGCCACCGAGGCGGCTACTAGTGCAAATTTGCACCAACGAGAGAGACACTAGAGTGTAGTTTATGTTTGAGACAAAGACGCTAAAAACTGTGTTTACCAGGGGTTAATAACAATTTTGTTATATTTTTCAAAATAAAATACACTAATAAAACGTTCAACTTGATTAGAAACTACTATCATTTAATAATACTTACGATTCTCTCTGAACACGTGCAATTCAAAGTTATTTTCGCTCAGTTTTCCGAATCACGATTCAAAAAACTGTAAAATTTCAGTTCTTGGTTGCAATATTACGTGCTAGGGCAGCCGGGAACACAATAGACTCGTCCTTCACTTTGTCATTTCGCGGTAACACTCATTTTAATGCAGTTGTACTTTTAATTTAACGCATTTTCATACAACTCAGCATGCATCGGTTGTCAATCTGTCAGCGGTTTCTTTACGAAAATGACCGCCAGATGTCGGGCGAGTAGTTGATGGGTTGGCGTATACTTACAAAAAAGACAAAATATAGGCGCTTTCTTTTTGGGGGGAAAATGAACTGATCTTACCTCGTACTGAACTGAACTGAACTACTCCTAAAAAAAACAGCATATTTTTTTAAAAAAATAAGAAGTAGAAGATAAAAACATATATAACATTATATTTATAATACGCTGAATTTGCTTGGGGTTATAGTCTACTTTATAAGTGATTTGATTTTGACATATTAAATTCTTTTACCTTTGTGTATTTAAATATGGATGTATTTCTTATGGTAATGAAATCTGATATAACGTTTCAAACTAATTAATTTCTTCTATTCATGTCATTTTAATATTAAATACTTACAAAAAAGACAAAATACATAGCAGTCAGTCATATTGACGTGACATTGACATTCGGGATCAGTTCAGGATCTATATGATTCTGTATCAAAGGTGGTGCTTCGCGGGGGCGGGGACGAAGAAAATGGGCAGTACAAGATCATTTATCCCCTTTTAAAAAGAACGATTTAGGTTAGATGTGTGCTACACGGGGTTGATCTTCCTGATAAAAAGAAAGCGGCTATGGTCAGATGATTTCTTCCTCTCAGCTGATAATAGGTATGTTCTATCGGTGTCAGAAATATTCCTACTAGAATAAGAATATTCTTAAAGCAATAGAACGATCAGTAGCAAATAACTGTCAAGCGCTGTCAAGTAAAAAAATAAATACAATAGAACAGTGGCAGTGGCTATGTGTTATTTTTAGTTTACAACTAAAGATAACGGCTGGATTGCAGTTTATCCAAAATTGTAGAAATTGCAATTTTTTTGTTGTAATGTCTTATTTTAACTAAAATATAATAAGGAAACAAAAAATTGGAGCGCGGAAACAGGTATTTATATATTTTTTTGGAATCCTGGCAAATACAATACCTAACGCACACGTAATTTTTAACAAATTTTAAAAAAAACCTGACAAAAACAATACCTACCTAACGCACACTAGGCAAACATATTCGACATCGCTCGGCCCACTATCTTCATGTTAGTTTACAATAGTTTGACAGATGAACGCAAAATTATAAATAAATAATGTTATAAAACGTAGATAAGAAGGAAAATAAGACATAATTTTGCAAATATACATTAATTGAAACAGTATTATTCGTATGAAAGCGTAAGTACCTACTTAAACATGGAAATATATGTAGTACATCTAACCTATTTTTTTTTTTCAGAAAAAATGCCAAAGTCTCCATAAATATAGCTTTCCGCACCCAATTTTTAGTGTTTTTAATGGTTTACCAAGTATATATAACCATTAATATAAAATTCTTGAATTCTGGATAAACTGCAATTTAGCCAAGATGGCTTTGTATGTTTATTTTGGATCTTCTTGTTATGCAAATTTTACAGAAATTATAATTATATAAAAATATATTAAATAATAAAAACGTAAAGGAGATATTTTTTTGAGCACAGTCTACTCTAAACATTCACAAATGTGACAGAAAAGTACGCGCGACAGTCGGCTAGGAAAATTTTGAATTTATTTTCACTCTATATATCTTCCTACCAACGCTTCCAACTCTGAAGTTGGAATGATTTGTAGGAATATTTCGATTTTTTTTGCGCAAAAGAACGACCATTGATGTTCTACTAGAAGAAGTAGGAAGATTTCTGACACCAATAGAACGTACCTGACATGAATGTCAATTTGACGCGCACGTACCCTAATGTCAAACACCTGTCAAATTTGTCTTACATTGACACATTGTAAAAACAAATCTTAGCTGAATCTTTTGTAAAATATAACAATTTTTAGTATGAGATGAAAAAACTGCAATTTCTATTGTTTATAATAACCACCAATATTGTATCTCCTGTGTTTTGCGGAAGTATAAAATGCTACAATTGTATATCTACTACCGAACCACGTTGCACTAGCGAAACAAAGAAATTACCCCTAGAAGACTGTCTCCAACTCGATCCAGTTACAGGGGTAAGAATGACCGCATCATGGGCAAAGGTGATGGAAGAATTATTTGGAGGACAGTATAAGGACACTGACGTGGCAGGAGAAAATATTGGATGTGTAAAACTCATTCTGCACGAACAGGTTATTACAGACTTTGATATCCACGAAGGTGATGAAATTACTGTTCGTAATTGCCACGCTATGAAAGACAAAAAGGAAGCGTGTGCTGCGTTTTTAAATTTTCCTGGTTTGGTACATTGTTCGTTTTGTAGAAGTAATGGCTGTAATGATGGAAGTTGGATGGCGCCGTTGACCACAAACGCCATATTGCTTGTAGTTCTAGGGGTTATGTTTTGTTGGCGGGTATTTTAAATATATTATAATGCCCTTATTATGCTGTAAGTAAAATACTTAAGAAATCCATCATACTAGTTTTTTGAATATTTATTCCCTTTTGTACCACATTTTCTAGGCTATAATCTACTCTATTAAGAATTGTATAACCAATAAAAATTTTAAAAATTATACAGGATATTTTAATTTCAAGTACATACGAGCCCAAACTCATTTTCTCGCTAAGAGAGGTATTGGATGCATGCTAAAAATCGCATATCCAGATTTTAGTGAATAAGCAAGTTTTAAGGTCCCTAGAATCCGATTATAGCATTTTTACGATGATGTCCGTATGTGTGTGTGGATGTGTGTGTGGATGTTGGATTCACGATTTCTCAAATACTATAAGACTTAAGACAGTTTTAACTACGGATTCCTCAACCTAACAATAATGGGAAGAGTTGATTAAGTTTTGGTAACAATTGGACAATCGGAAGTAGTAGTTACAAGAAAAAAATCATCTAAATATTATTTATCGAAAATGTATGTAAATACTTATATTACAGAACGTTAAATTCTTTATTCGATAAATATAAATTCATTATTATATCTTCTAGAGATTTAGAGATAAAGAAATGCTTATAAAATAATTTGAGGTAAAAGTTCTCAGATCAAACTACTTCAAGGCAAGAAATTCAAATGTTTGTAATTGACACATATATGTCACTGTCAAAAATATTTGTACATTATTATGAAGATTATGAAAATAAAAAAAAGTCAACAACGCAAAAGAATATACGTAAAAAACAATATAAAAGGAATTTGCGAAAAAATGACGAATATAAAGAAAAAGAAAAGGAAAGTAGAAAAAGAAAATTTCAGGATATGGAATATAAAGAAAATGTATGTATTGTACATAATTTATATTAAAATATTCCATCGATTTTGCAAATATATGTGAGAATTATTTTGTAGTGAGACATGAATATTTGTATTTGTATTTAAAAATATTTTTTGTTTTATGCGTACAACCAGGTAAAATATCTGGCGAGAGGTTATGTGTTGGCCACATCAGATTTTTGAAGTTGATGTGTTGTGTTTGTTTCTTTGCAATGGATAAATTGGAATATCGAGCCGTCAGAAATATTCCGTTTAGGACGATTTATCGCCAACGGGAGTTCCTCCAAAGTTGGTGAAGGTTTACAAGAAGGGATTATTATTATTATTATTAACCACCTTGAAAAGGGTGCAATAACTGGTGAGTACTACGCATTTCTTCTGGAGCAACAAGATAAAAAAAATCGTGAGAAAAAAATATCTTTCATATTAGAAGAAGTAAGCACCTTTCTGAATGAAACGAAAAATCGCCGAAGTTTCAGAGAAGAAAAAAGCACAGATCAAACCTTAAGCAAACCCCAAAGCTGTACGTGTGAGTCCAATGAAAATAAACCTTCTTTAATAAAAGCTAGAGTGGAACCATAATGAGGCACATTACGTTTGCATTTGAGCATTAGCATACAAAGTACGCACCTCTGCTATCGCCTCTGGTGGGGCTACGCGTTTTTCTTTGTTATCTGCATTCCTCGACGCCAGCATTTCACCCGAGAAATCAACTTAATTACAATGTCAGATTCGGAAAAACAGACGACTGATGTTTGGGCCTCATCCGAAATAATTAAACATTTCAAAAGCGAACAACTTTTTATTATTTTATTTCTGTCTGTTTGTCAGGCTGGGCATAATTAGCCTTTTTTATTGCATTTGAACGATAGACAGAACAAATTTTTTCTTATCGAAACTGTTTTAATTACCAATTCATTTACTAATATCTACATTCCGTTACCTTAGGGCCCTATCACACTAGAAGTAGTATCTCTCTCCATCCGTTTTAACTATAGAGTGGTGGGAAATAGGTGTAGTTTGATCTTGTTTTTGATTGGATAATACCCCTATCTTCCCACCATTCTATAATTAAAACGGATGAAGTATAGGCGCAACTTTCTGCGGACAACTAGCACAATCCTGATTCTTGTATTTTCTGCATTGAAGTTCATCTTTATTTTGGGCTTCCCATCCTCCATCGTAAACTGAGTCGATTTTACAATATTCAACCGCGTCTGTTAATTGCTTCATATCAGCCTTATGACGTTAATAACTATTTCTACATATATTATGAATAAAGTTATAAAATTATCTATAATTTAAATCCCGGAGCCTATGCTTTAATGAAACAAAACTCCTTGGTTACGCAGTTATTCAAATGTATGTAACTGACAGATAAATGTCACTGTCAAAGAACTACCTAATCATTTCAAATTAATAATAGTAATGTTTTAAAAATTAAATATCTGGTGTGGCCAACACAATACCTCCCGCCATTTGTAGCCCGAGTCAAAAAATATTAAATTATTTTTGGATTAGCGAACTTTACTCTAATTTTGACAGTTTATTTCTTAAAATTTAAAATATAGTCTAATCTAATCCAAGTAACTACCTTTTTTTAAACCCCTCAACAAAATTAAATCCCAATTACAGAGTGGGTTCACTTTCACACACATCCATGCCTTAGTGGGATTCGAACTCAGAGCCCCGAGGGCACTCATGACATGAGGCGTTGCTCTAACCATTGGACACCGGAGATATAATAAAATGTAGATTAAATTTTAAATACCGGGATAGAATAGAATTCACTAATCCAAAAATGAGGATTAGCTTAAACATTTTTGTGAATACATATCTACATATTTACTTATGCTGGAAACTGTATTGAATTCCTTTTCTATTGTTCTATTTACTTTTTTCTTTTTCAAACGTTACTAATATTATTTTGAAATGATTAGTTCTTTGATAGTGACATTTATCTGTCAGTTACATACATTTGAATAACTACGTTTTGTTTGTTTAAAGCATAGGCTCTGGGATTTAAATTATAGATAATTTTATAAATTTATCCATAAAATATATAGAAAAAATATTAATGCCAATTTATACAAAATTCAATAATCTTTAATTTTTATAGTAACATTAATCTCGAAAAAATAACATTTAAAGGTATTTTTCGAAGAAAAATTATTTTGAGTTTCCAGTAAAGTGCCATTTCCTGTTATCCGATTTACACCAAAATCTAATGGGCTCTTTCCATAATAGAAAAAGTTCGAAATACAAGGTTTCAAAAATTTCTGAATAATAGTATTTAAGTTAGAGTGGAGGATCCACACATACACAGACATCATCGTGAAAATGTTGAAATTGGATTCTAGGGACCTTAAAACGTGCTCATTTACTAAAATCTCGATATGCGATTTTTAGCACGATCCCTATACCTCCCTTACCAAGGGTAGCGGGATATAAAAAGTATACAGAACAATAGGAAAGGCAATCAATACAGTTTCCAGCATAAGTAAATATGTAGGTATGTTTTTAGATTAATAAAAATTAACGATTCGCAAAAAAGTATAAGATAATTCTCATTTTTGGATTGGTGAATTCTGTTCTATCCCGGTATTTAAAGTTTAATCTTCATTTTATTATCAAAAAAGGTAGTTATTTGGATTAGATTAGACTATATTTCAAGAAATAAACTGCCAAAATTAGAGACGATCCCTATACCTCCCTTACCAAGGGTAGCGGGATATAAAAAGTATACAGAACAATAGGAAAGGCAATCAATACAGTTTCCAGCATAAGTAAATATGTAGGTATGTTTTTAGATTAATAAAAATTAACGATTCGCAAAAAAGTTTAAGATAATTCTCATTTTTGGATTAGTGAATTCTGTTCTATCCCGGTATTTAAAGTTTAATCTTCATTTTATTATCAAAAAATGTAGTTACTTGGATTAGATTAGACTATATTTTAAGAAATAAACTGCCAAAATTAGAGTAAAATTCGCTAATCTAAAAATAATTTTGTAACTCGGGCGGTAAATGGCGGGAGGTATCGTGTTGGCCACACCAGATTTTTTTATAAAAGTCGTATTAGTTTAACTAGTGCATTTCCTAGCAACTTAGCGTATCCTATATTATTCATTGAAGCAACGAGAAAAGCAACTTGGTCTCTACTCAAATCTCTACCGCCGCAAGAGTTGAATATGCCCTATTAGATTTTATATTTATTGAATTTAATAACTTTATTCCGTACGCCAGGGAAAAACGTGATCCTTTTTCTGATGGCTGTAATCTTATAAGGCGAATTTGTGGCTGAAAATGGTTATTTCATCAGTCATTTCCCTCAGTGCGATTTTATTACGATTAATTTTGTTTGATAAGCTTGACCCTATACAAGGTGTAAATGAAATAAGTGCATTAAATTTAACCAGTAATGTAACTCGACGAGAGCAACAATATTTCTTTATAACTTTTTTTTCTAAGTCTTTTAGATTTTGAGTTAAAATTCTTTAAAGATTTGCTGCATATTTCGTTACCCGCTCATGGAGAACAAATGGCTGCTGCCGTATTCAAGTGGGATACAAACAGCTCAAGAATTGTCGGTTATCGGTTACACTTGCAGTCACGGTAATTAATAAACGAATCAACGGAAATAACATTTGTTATTAATTAATTCGTAATAGTACAATTTATAAAATAAAAAAATCTAAATTTTGGATAACAAAATTATAAAGTTGTGTATTAAACCAGGCTTTTAATCACCTGTGAATAGAGGAAGGCAAGGAACGAGGTAACGAGGAAGAGCAAAAGCATAGTTATTAGGTTATGAGATGATTATTTATCGTCGACAAATCATAATAGTTTAAATACGTTATTCAAAAAATGTAAGTACAAACTTTTGTCCATCTAAAAGAGGTACTTGAGTACCAATAATTAGTCATCCATTTATTGTTCCCGCCCAAAAAATTTTCATGAAAATTTTTACAGCATTTTCGTCTGTCGAGATGTGTATTGTGCATAATAAATACACCTCAAGTAAATTCAGTCTCATTAATGAACATTATGAGCCATTCCAAAAATTGAAGTCTGTTATGTGCTGAAAACATTGAACTTTTTGCACATGGTGTGGATACAACTGTTGCTTTTTTTTTAAATTGTCATATGTGACACTCCATCTTGTGATAAAGATGTACAGGATTAACAAATGTGCGAATATTAGGAACGTATGATTTGGAAACGCTCCGTCTAAATGCGTTGGCAACTCTATAACAGTCTTTATATCAACCACAAATTAAAATGTAGTAAAGATACGAATAAATAAATAAACCATAGGTAAGTAATTACATATCTGTGTACTCGCTATTTGTAAACGTAAGCATTTTGACAGAATTTTACCTTAAAAACAAGTTTATTACTAATGTCAAAATTTAATTGCAACAACTGACAGGACTGTCAATTGCTAAAACAAAATTTTTCAGACCTATTGCTACTGCATTCAATTATTAGAAAAATATGTGGAACGACTCATCAATTTACGGGGTTGTAAAAATGCTAAAAAATATGCGATTTCGAGAAAAAGTTATTAAGAAATATTGTTGCTCTCAACGAGTTATATTACTGGTTAAATTTAATGTACTTATTTCATTTACACCCAGTATATAATTGGGTTGTCTGAAATTTCAAGCGCGTTTTATATTTTATGTTAATTCAAAGAATTTCTTTTGTTAAATAAAAACTGTAATTTTATATATGAGGTCCCACTATATAGGTTGTGAACAAACCAAACACTTAGTTTTTGGTATAATTTCTTGTTGCATATTTTTAAAGAGCCTGTTTTATTTTTCTCGCTAGGGCATATCCTATTTATCAAAATCTGCGAATAAAAGCAGATTAGCAACCCAAAATATATTAGCAAAAGTTAATTAAATCGTCCTTCTCTTAAAATAATATTGAAATCTGAATCCGTACAAAGAATCTCAATTAACCGAAATAAAAGGAAAATAAGATTTTGTTTCACGATTATGATACAATACTCAAAAGCAGGAAACTGAAAAGACATAAATCTTGTTAATAAAAAATTATATTTCCATACATAAATTTTATCTTTGCAGAATTTATTTAAAATAATGCTACCAAATAATATCTAATCAAAATTTTATTATTTTAAACAGGGTGTTACGTAAGCAATGTGGCATACGTTAATACTTAAAAAAAATCTGGTGTGGCCAACACAATGCCTCCCGCAATTTACAGCCCGAGTCACAAAAAAGATTAAGTTAATCCTTATTTTTGGATTAGCGAATTTTACTCTTTGTTCGAAATTGGTCGGCTTTACAGTCCTACAACTTTTACAACTTGACAGATTGTGAAGAATAAATTTCAGAATATAACTTCTAAAATAAATAATAGTTATTTACGTATAGAGGGCCGAAAGAAAGGGTTTACGCCTGCGGACGAAATTTGAAGCCCGACGCGAAGCGGAGGGCTTTTATTCGTCCAAGGGCGTAAATCTCTTTCGGCTTGAGGTACGTACAACATTTTACGCACAACTGAAACCAAATGAAACGCAATTTTTAATTGCATGACTTGTTGCTATGTAAAAAATATTAGATGGCCAGATGGCTATGCCAAGAAGCATTTAGGCGATGCGTTGTATTGGTAACCATTTGTTTTGTTTAAACAAATAATTAAAAATGTCAAGCATGGAGCTTCAACCTGAATATGATACTGAAATATCTGAAAAAAAATTGCTAGAAGCTAATGAAGCTTTAGCGGATTTATGTCCTGGTAAGTCAAAGGACCGATATCAAAACGAATACGATGTGTTGCAAGCCTGGTTGATAGAAAAAATGTGACAATTTTGAAAGAAACTGTGTTGCTCGCATACGAGTATTTCAATGAAAAGGTGTTAAGTTTGTTATGAGGTGTGACAAGCAAGATCAGAGTTACTGACGATTATAAAAATGTTATTATTATTGTTTAAAAAACCAAGTCAACTCTGTATTCATATTTTGTAATCATAGTCATCTGTAAAGAAGCAAAGATGCAACAATTAAAAACCCTTAACGATGAAAAAAAAAAAATATATAAACAAAAAAGTCGGTGACGAACCAAGTGAGGGTTCACTCGTGTTTTTCATTCTCTCTGAATCTTTCTTTAAAAAATCAAAAATTCATTATTAATTTTTGCATCTTGGCTTTGAATTCCACCTTATAATCTTAAATTTGAATAATTAAATATTATTGATTGAATATCGTCGTTTAATTGTCTAGTGGGGATCTTTTCCTTTCAGAAATAGTGAAAGTGTAAGTGTTTTTTCGTGCTTGTGAATAGTATTGTATTCGCCAGCAGTGGGCCATTTGAGCTCAAACCCTGTCTTCAAGTCGAGCTAATTTGAGCGTCGACCAGGACAACGGCAATCGTCTTCAAGTCGAGCCAGAACGAGCATCGACCAGGACAGCAAAGGATTGCCGTTTCAACCAGATCTCCACTACTGTTGCGTGCCCTCAAGCGCAACGCATCATCAACCAGAATAGCGGCATTCAGCCGTCTCAACTAGATCCCTACTGCCGTTGCGCACATGCAAGCGCAGCGTGTCCATCTCCTCACGCATCCGAACCCATCACCGCTTTGAGACGCAACCAGCGTCTCCTACTCCTGTTTCGTCACCGCTTCAAGACGCATCCAGCGATTCCCATTCCTGTTTCCTGTCATTAGATCCCAAGTCCCTGCCCCTTTTTTAAAGTCTCCTTAAGTCAAGGTCAGTACTCTTGCTTTTGCTTGTGATACCTCAAACAAATTTAATAATACAGTCCACTCGCGATTATTGCAAATAACAACATACAATTAGTCCATTAGCGACTTGGTCCTTCGAACTTAACTTAACATAAAAATTTGGTCCTTCGAGCCGGATGTTCCACTGTCAATTTTAGTACTATGGAAGTTGATTTAAAAACGTTAAAGGCCCTAGCAAGAGGCTACGAATCCCGTATTGTAAAAATACACGATCTCGCGAAAAAGTGCACTCCAACGGACACATGCGCCAATGAACGCTTCTTGGACGAATCCCAAGAAGTCGATTTGTTAAGGGAGGAATTTAAAAATGCCTTAATTCGTATAAATGACCTTGAGCTATCTATTGATGCTAATTTTAATCCAAATTTTGATACATTAATGACAATAGAAATGTATTTTTCAAAAATAAAAAGAACGAGAAGTGAGCTGTCCTTGTTGGCCCCCAAAGCGCAGCCGTCAAAATCTAGTACTGCACTAAATAAATGTAAAAAACTGCCCGCTATTGAATTGCCATCTTTTAATGGGAAAGTAGAAATGTGGCCGTTATTTTATCAATCATTCAAATCAAATGTACATGAAAACGAGGCGCTCTCAAACGAACAAAAAATTAGTTATCTAATAGGCAAACTTACGGGCAATGCTCTAGAAATAACAGGGGGGATATTGCCCACACCTGAAAACTATGACATTATTTGGGACGGCCTGGTAAAGCAATACCAGGATGAAAGAACAATGGCTAAGCAATACTTAGACAATATTTTCAATATAAAATTTAGTTCAAAAAACCCAAGTCATTTGACAACGTTTGTCAATAAATTTTCCGCCTCCGTAGAGGCTATCAAGCAACTTAATATTCCAGACATTCTGGATTTCGTGCTATTAAACTGCGCATCCAAAAAGGTGGATCCAGAAATAGTATTGCTATTTGATACGATATTCCGCGAAACGGAATTTCCTACTTGCAAAAACTTCTTAGATTTTGTTAGAGATCAGGCAAAGATCTTGGAGCGTTTTTCATCTGTAAAGGGATCGCCAAAAGTGGCGAATCATTCACGCACATTTTTGGCGGCAGATGAAAAACCAAAACAAAAAATACCTTGTAAAATACCTTGTATTTTGTGCAACAGTGCGGAACATTCCAATCTGTATTTTTGCGAAAAATTCCATAAAATGTCAGTACAAGACAGATTTGGATTTATAAAATCAAAAAATGCATGTTATAATTGCTTATCCAATGTTCATTCAGTAAAAAACTGTCCATCACGCTATAGATGCCGGGAATGTAACAAAAAACATCATACATTTTTGCATTTTTCATCTTCTACTCAATCTCCAACCAAACAAATAACGGAACCGGAGAAAATTGACACTTCATGTCATGTATCCACAAATAATAATGGTTATGTTTTGTTGTCGACAGCACAAGTTTATGCAACGAACATAAATAAAAAGAAACTAATGATTAGATGTCTATTAGACAATGGGTCACAAAATAATCTTATAACAAAGAATTGTTGTGAAAAATTAAAATTACCGATCACACCGCTCGAAAACTCAAAAATTCGGGGGATCGGGATGACAAGTCGCCCAGTTTATGGGTATGTAAATTTTGACATAGAATCGAGAGTATCGCCTCATAAGTACAATTTAAATGCATTAGTAGTAGAATGTATAACTGATAATTTACCTTCGTGTAAACTAGATGCTTCAAAGTTTCGGTCCTTAAAATCCATTCTTTTAGCCGATAATTCCTGGAATGTACCGGGAAAAATTGACGTAATTCTAGGGGCTCAAATATATCCCTCTTTAATACTATCGAATCGATTAGGAACCGCACCAGTAGCCTATGATACAACATTAGGTTATGTGCTAATCGGAGAAATAAATAATAAAGTTGTACCTTCTGAATCCTTTTCATCATTTTCTGCATTTGCACAAAATAATTTAGTATCTTGTTTGCACAAGTTTTGGGAACTAGAAGAAGTTCCAAGTCACACAATAAAGGGTCCTGAAAACGCTGAATGTGAAAAAATATTTACGGAAACCACTAAACGTTTAGAAAATGGCAGATACATAGTAAACTTACCATTTGAGAGAGATCCTAATTTGTTGGGAAATTCTCGCTTAATAGCCGAACGTCGGCTCTTACATTTAGAAAAACGTTTTAGTCAGTCAGTAGATTTGCAACGTCAATACAATGACATAATAAATGAATATTTACAAAAAGGTTATCTGTCAGAAGTGACGAATAATGAAGGCTATTTTATTCCACATCATGCTGTCATTCGCGAAGACAAAGCTACAACAAAAGTTAGAATAGTTCTGGATGCTAGCGCTAAAACTCATACTGGACTGTCTCTGAATGATTTATTGTACTCTGGCCCAAATTTGCAAGCAGATTTATTTAATTTATTGTTAAATTTTAGATTATTTCCCATAGCCTTGACAGCTGACATAAAACAGATGTATTTACAAGTATAAGTGTCAGAACAACATAGAAAATATCAGAAAATTCTTTATAGATTTGACACCTCTGAAGCGATAAAAACTTTTCAATTTAATTGTGTTTGTTTTGGAATAAAATCTAGCCCTTACTTAGCAATGCGAACTATCCGACAATTAGCGGAAGACGAAAGTAAAAATTATCCAAATGTGACAAATCGGGCAAAGACTGAATTATATATGGACGACTTAGTCGTATCTGTTATAAATTCAACTGAAGCTAGTAGTCTTATAACGGATTTAATTAATTTAATGTCAGCTGGAGGTTTCGATTTGATAAAATGGGCGAGTAACAATACATCACTCATTGAGAGTTTACCAACCTCACACAAAACCAGTATAGACTTGTCAAAGGGAGAAAACTTAAAGATTTTAGGAATATCTTGGAATCCTAACACTGACACTTTCACATTCCAAACGTCAAACTTTGACACAGCACACTGCACAAAAAGAATTATATTGTCAACAGTTGCCAGATTATTTGACGTGATTGGATTAGTCTCACCTGTAATATTATATGCCAAATTATTAATAAAGGAGTTATGGCAAGCCGGCGTTGATTGGGATGACATACCACCCAAAAACATAACCTCGAATTTTTGCAAATTGATCGCAGAATTCAACTGTTTAGAGAAATTGTCGGTCCCTAGACATATAGGCATTTCGGAAGGCTGCCGAGTAAACCTGGTTGCCTTTTGCGATGCTAGTACAAAGGCGTATGGTTGCGTCATCTATCTTCAAGTAGTAAATTTAAATAATGTCACAATTAGACTATTATGTTCAAAATCCAAGGTAGCTCCTATGAAAATAATCACTTTAGCCAGGCTCGAATTGTGTGCTGCTCTTCTTATGGCAAAACTTGTAAAACATGTTAAAGATTATATAATTAAAAAATACCCAATTGATAAAATATATGCTTTTTCTGATTCTATGATCACATTATCATGGATAAAATCATCTCCGCATAGATGGACAACATTTGTAAGCAACAGAGTTGCGCAAATACAAGAAAATTTAGATCCAAGTTGTTTTTATTATGTGGCAGGGAAAGAAAACCCTAGCGATTTAATATCTAGAGGGATGCTCCCAGCCCAATTAATTACATGTAATTTATGGTGGAATGGCCCCGATTGGTTACAGTCAACAATCGAAAATTGGCCTATTCATCAATTAAATACTTTGTCTGTTGACCAATTACCGGAAATTAATTCGAAAACATTTAATACCACTGCATCTGTGATTCATTATCCCATTTTATACACTTTGGCACAAAATATATCCTCTTGGAGCAAATTGTTAAGGGTAACAAGTTACATTTTAAAGTTTGGCAAAAAATTACTTTTCAAAGGTTACATATCCGCGTCAAACTTAGCCATAGCAGAAATATATATTTTAAGGGCTGTACAATTTGTATACTTCTATGAAATAATAAAAACGCTTCAAGAGGGAAATAATCGGTCAATAAAAAACAAACAAATATTAAAACTTTCCCCATTTGTAGACGAAAACGGAATATTAAGAGTTGGCGGAAGATTATTCAATGCAACATTGCCATTTGAAGTTAAACATCCAATTTTGCTGCCAAAATCTGATCACATAGTCGAATTAATTATAGGTTATTATCATATTTCAAATTGTCATGCGGGAACAGATTTGTTACTAGCAATAATTCGTCAGAAATATTGGATTATTGCCGGTAGAAATGCAATCAAACGAAATTTATACAAATGTAATAAATGTTTTAAGGCAAGACCGATTAGCACACAACCTAAGATGGGGGATTTACCGGATTATCGAGTAACTGTTTCAAAGCCATTTGTTTACACAGGTGTAGATTATGCAGGCCCAATTAAATTCATAAAATCAAGACATAAAGGCCAACACGCAAAAAAGGCATACATTTGCATTTTCATTTGTCTAACTATAAAGGCTGTTCATATTGAATTGGTTTCAGATCTAACAGTAAATTCGTTTATTAACGCGTTTAAAAGATTTGTATCAAGGAGAGGCCCCGTTTCACATTTATATTCCGATAATAGCACTACTTTCATAGGGGCTCGAAACAAGTTTAATGAACTGTATAATTTTGTGCAGTCGACTACATTTCATAAAACATTATCCAACGAATTAGCAATGAATGGAATAGAGTGGAAAACAATCCCGCCATACAGTGCTAACTTCGCAGGGATTTGGGAATCTGTAATAAAAAGCTGTAAGAAACACTTATTCAGAGTCATAGGTAAACAATTATTAAGCTACGAAGAACTGATAACGCTCTTAACACAAATAGAAGCAGTTTTAAATTCTCGTCCTCTATGTGTACAAGGTGCAGAACTCAATCCAGAGTTATTAACACCGGCCCATTTTCTGCTTCAAACCCCATTAAAACGATTGCCTATAGCTGAACCACTCAAATCCAAATCCACTTTGGTACATCGCAAATATTTACTAGACTCACTAATAAAATCATATTGGGAAAAATGGCAATTAGAGTATTTAACTTCTCTACAGATACGCCAAAAATGGCTAACATCAACTAACACAGTAAAAATTGGGCAGGTAGTCATAATTAAAGAAATTCGATTACCACCATTAGAATGGCCATTAGGAATTATCACTAAATTATACTTTGGAAACGACAAAATAGCTCGCGTCGCGTTGGTAAAAACAGAAAACGGTGTAATCAAACGCCCAATTAATAAATTATGTCCACTACCAACTCAATAGATAGCTTAATTGTCGTCAATTTTCATTATTGTTGTTTTGTTAATTTGTAAAAATGTCACTTTGACACAAAATGTCATTTTGACATTATGCCACTCTGACATATTGTCAGATAGACATAATGTCACTTGTTAACTGTCACTCGATGTTTCTGTCGAGTTGATTATTTTTTGTTTTTTCTGTTCGTACTTGTTTTTTCCAAGCAATTGTTAGTTGCAGTGCATTTTTTCGCCAAATCGAATTAATTATTATGCACCACGCAAATTTCTTGTGCCCGGGAATATGTTAAGTTTGTTATGAGGTGTGACAAGCAAGATCAGAGTTACTGACGATTATAAAAATGTTATTATTATTGTTTAAAAAACCAAGTCAACTCTGTATTCATATTTTGTAATCATAGTCATCTGTAAAGAAGCAAAGATGCAACAATTAAAAACCCTTAACGATGAAAAAAAAAAAATATATAAACAAAAAAGTCGGTGACGAACCAAGTGAGGGTTCACTCGTGTTTTTCATTCTCTCTGAATCTTTCTTTAAAAAATCAAAAATTCATTATTAATTTTTGCATCTTGGCTTTGAATTCCACCTTATAATCTTAAATTTGAATAATTAAATATTATTGATTGAATATCGTCGTTTAATTGTCTAGTGGGGATCTTTTCCTTTCAGAAATAGTGAAAGTGTAAGTGTTTTTTCGTGCTTGTGAATAGTATTGTATTCGCCAGCAGTGGGCCATTTGAGCTCAAACCCTGTCTTCAAGTCGAGCTAATTTGAGCGTCGACCAGGACAACGGCAATCGTCTTCAAGTCGAGCCAGAACGAGCATCGACCAGGACAGCAAAGGATTGCCGTTTCAACCAGATCTCCACTACTGTTGCGTGCCCTCAAGCGCAACGCATCATCAACCAGAATAGCGGCATTCAGCCGTCTCAACTAGATCCCTACTGCCGTTGCGCACATGCAAGCGCAGCGTGTCCATCTCCTCACGCATCCGAACCCATCACCGCTTTGAGACGCAACCAGCGTCTCCTACTCCTGTTTCGTCACCGCTTCAAGACGCATCCAGCGATTCCCATTCCTGTTTCCTGTCATTAGATCCCAAGTCCCTGCCCCTTTTTTAAAGTCTCCTTAAGTCAAGGTCAGTACTCTTGCTTTTGCTTGTGATACCTCAAACAAATTTAATAATACAGTCCACTCGCGATTATTGCAAATAACAACATACAATTAGTCCATTAGCGACTTGGTCCTTCGAACTTAACTTAACAAAAGGTATGGTGATATATCAATATTACTCGTATATATTGTTATTCTATAGATTGTGCTTACTTTTCAGTCTAGAATATATGAGTTCTTCATTATGGTCCAAATTTTCCATGATCAAGAAGATGTTAATGATCAAGAAGAATTTGAATATTGGTCGTTATTATAAACAGCTCGACTGAATATTGGTACTAAAGACCATGATAAACCTGGTCTGTTATCTGACATTTCTGCAACTGAAAAGGCAGAAATCATTTAAATCTCCAGTTAAAGAAATCTTATATTTATCCACAAATAAAATATTATTTATCGTTATTTATTTTTTTGTCATTTTTTACCGCCCGGCGGGCTTTTGTTTTACACTTTACCGCCCGCAAGTAGTGTTTCTGACGAGACGATCGAGCCGAGAAACTACATTGTCTCGTCTCGTCTCGTTTAGAAGACACAAAATTAACTCTCGTCTCGATTTTTTCTCGTCTCGAACAATGGAGTCTCGTCTCGGCCGAGAATCTCGACGAGATTTCTCGATTTTTTTAATGGATCCAATATGTAACTTATTATTATATATTTACCGTAAAAACATATAAATAATATTCAGGGTTATTAAAAAAATTGAGACAACTATTTTCTTCATTATCAATTTTATACCTATACAACAAATTACAAAGCTAGAGACAGAGTAATTTGATACAGCACTACTATAATAATAAAATAATGTTCTTATTCATGAACAGTTACAAATAAACAAGTTAACAAAACTTATTTAGAATAATAAAATGTATAATATAAAAATAATGTTAATTATTAGTATAAACATTAATTAAGTAAGGGTGATTAGCGAGCAGTTGATTAGCATTGTTTTATCTCTGTCAAACGTTTATGAATTAGTTTAGAGAAAAATACTTCAAATAACAGTCGTACAAAAATTTAATTATATGCATCTTTTATTTGAAGTATTTTTCTTTAAAATAATTAATAAGCGATTGAGAGTTGAGAGATAAAAAAATGTTAATTAACTGCTCGCTGTAGTGTACTACCAGCCAGGAACCACCAAAAGGCATTTTTTTGCTTTGCTTAAATAAAATAATGAAAAGCGAAGATAGATATCATTTAAAATAATGGATATTACTGTCAAACATTCGAACTGCTTTTATTTATTTAAATCAATTTTAAAATTTAACGTCTGGAGGTGTAAATTGTTACATTATTTATCCAGTAAAAAAGTTTACACAAAATGCTCTTTGCAGAATCTTCATTAAGCCGATTTCTATGTTTTCGTAACACTACACCAGCTTGCGAAAATAATCTTTCCGATAGTATGGAAGTAGCTGGTGCATTTAAAAAATCTCGCGCCATTTTCATTAAATTAGGATAAATATCTTGATGCTTATTCCAAAATTTTTAAATGTCCTCTGCTTTATCTGATCGTTTTGTAGCTAAATATAGATAGTTTTATTTAAGAAATTTTAGCCCGATCCTGTATTAGATTTATAATTTAAAAATATGATAATTTTTTAATATAAATTTACAAAATTTTCCAATGAAAACATAAAATACTGTACTTTTAAAAATACAAAAAATTGTCGAGAAATCTCGGAATAATTGTCGAGAATCGAGAATCTCGATATGTAAGTATCGTCTCGTCTCGTGAGTTCAAAAAGCTTTTTCGTCTCGGCGAGACGAGAAATTTCGAGACGAGACGAGACGAGATTCGAGAATGTCTCGTCTCGTCAGAAACACTACCCGCAAGGTGTAATATTTCATTTTCCACCATGGTAACTAAAATGTAAACAAACAATTACAATACAGTTGTGCGTAAATAAATATATCATCACGGCATATTACTCATTGCTGGGTGTACCAATTTGCTTTATACGCAGATATCGGTAATAATGATGACATATTTGTACCGTGCGGGCGTTTACCAGCCATCACCTCACGGGCACTCATTGCTGGCGTGGACAGTGCACCACAGGGATTAATTTTGTGCCATTTAAAATTCTAAATATTTGGCGTCGGTCGGGATCGAACCCGGTTCTCCAGATTCACGACCAGACACTCAGGCACGCGGCCACGAGACCCAATATAACTTCTTACATCTTATCATACCAGGTACTACGGCACATTACTTACATAACATCCTGTATAATAAATGCTTTCAAACTAAAATAAAATAATTACGTTAAATGGAAGACATAAAATAAATCTTGATTTCTCTCCAGAAAAATTTGTCACGCCACCAGTAGCAGTTATCTTTAATCTCGCGAATGCGTTCCCATTTTTGTGAGGAAATTTATATTTTATACTAAAATTTAAAAGTGAGATTGCCCTACTGTATAAGCAGAATTTATGCACTCAAAAACTTCATTTCCGTCGTAGGCGGCTGTGGCGGTTACAAAAATACATCATAACATATGAGTGGAGGTTGTACAATCAATATTTATGTATGTAATTTTAAAAATGGAGAGCTTGACGTACATGCTTGGTAAATATCACAAGAATATTCACTCCCACGTTATAGTACAAGAAACAAATATTAGGTTGTTGATGTAAGAATCTATCTATAGATTTCGCGGTAGAATAGGCAAACTTTTCAACCTGTTAAACGAAACTGATTTCTGGACTTCCATTATCTTTATTGTTATAAATATTTTCCTTTATTTTTTATATTGGCTATACGGATATTAAAATCTGTTATTCTACTTTTTATAAGGCAAAGTTTTCCAGAAAGTTTAGTAAAGAAGTACCGGGAAAAATTTGGAGGGATTGTGCGGCCAATATTTGTTGAAAATCTAAACTCAATTTTCAGTGGATTGCCGAAAAAAGTTATCAGAAACAATGCGGAGAACTGGAAACTGTAATCCGGAAAAGATTTAAAGTTTTTATTTGATTTTGATTCCTACTTCATTCGTGCTAATATTTTCCAAGTTTAGAACCTGTTACTCCAAAGAAAAAATCTGGTGTGGCCAACACAATACCTCCCGCCATTTACAGCCCGAGTCACAAAAAAGATTAATTTTAACAGTTTATTTCTTGAAATATAGTTTAATCTAATCCAAGTAACTATCTTTTTTTAACCCCTCAACAGGATTAAATCCCAATTACAGAGTGGGTTCACATTCACACACATCCATGCGTTAGTGGGATTCGAACCCAGAGCCTCATGACATGAGGCATTGCTCTAACCATTGAGCCACCGGAACTATAATAAAATGAAGATTAAATTTTAAATACAGGATAGAACAGAATTCATTAACCCAAAAATGAGCATTAGCTTAAATATTTTTGTGAATCGTTAATTTTTATTAATCTAAATACATACCTATCATACCTACCATATTTAATTATGCTGGAAACTGTATTGAATTCCTTTTCTATTATTCTATTTACTTTTTTCTTTTTAATACGTTACAAATATTATTTTGAAATGATTAGTTCTTTGAAAGTGACATCTATCTATCAGTTACATACATTTGAATAACTGCGTTTTGTTTGTTTAAAACGTAGGCTCTGGGATTTAAATTATAGATAATTTTATAAATTTATCCACAAATTATATAGAAAAAGTATTAATGCAAATCTATAGAAAATTTAATAATCTTTAATTTTTATAATAACATTAATCTCGAAAAAATAACATTTAAAGGTATTTTTCGAAGAAAAACTATTTTGAGCTTCTAGTAAAGTGCCATTTTCGGTTATCTGATTTTCACCTAAATCTAACAGGCTCTTTCGAATACAAAAAAGTTCAAAATACAAGATTTCAAAATTTTCTGAATGATAGTATTTGAGTTAGAGTGGAGGATCCACACACACATACACACACCTACACACAGACATCGTCGTGAAAATGTTAAAATTGGAGTCTAGGGACCTTAAAACGTGCTCATTTACCAAAATCTCAATATGCGATTTTTAGCACGATCCCTATACCTCCCTTACCAAAGGTAGCGGGAGGTAAAAACTTGTCACGATTGACTGAAAATGCAAACAAACGTCAACGCGAAATTGTAGAAAAAAATAACTATTTGTTATTCTTCGTTATATAAATTTAACTCGGCAGTGGTGATTGGTAACATTGAGTTTTGACACATTTTGGAACTTCATTTTTCTTAATTTCTTCTAGTACTACAATTGTAAATTGACTAATTTAATAATATAATCCATAGAATCAGTATCCCTGGATAAGCACACAAAATTTCAACTTAATATCTTGCATTGGGGAGATACTATTTACAATTAACTGATTTTCCATGTTAATCCCCCATGTGTCGGTTGGCCTAAGACACCCGGTATATATATATATATATATATATATATATATATATATATATATATATATATATATATATATATATATATATATATATATATATATATATACAGGATGTAAATGAAATAAGTGCATTAATTTTAACCAGTAATGTAACTCGATGAGAGCAACAATATTTCTTAATAACTTTTTTTTCTAAGTCTTTTAGATTTTGAGTTAAAATTCTTTAAAGATTTGCTGCATATTTCGTTACCCGCTCATGGAGAACAAATGAGCAGCTGCCATTCAAGTGGGATACAAGCAGCTCAAAAATTGTCGGTTATCGGTTACACTTACAGTCACAGTAATTAATAAACGAATCAAGGGAAATAACATTATTATTAATTAATACGTAATAATACAATTTTTAAAATAAATAAATTTAAATTTTGGATAACAAAATTATAAAGTTGTGTATTGAAACAGGCTTTTTATCTTTACCTGCGAATAGTGTGAATAGAGGAAGACAAGGAGTGAGGGGGTAACTAGAGGAAGAGAAAAAGCATAGTTATTAGGTTATGAGATGATTATTTATCGTCGATAAATCATAATAGTTTAAATACGTTATTCAAAAAATGTAAGTACAAACTTTTGTTCATTTAAACGAGGTACATGAGTACCAATAATTAGTCGTCCATTTATTGTTTCCGCCTAAACATTTTTAATGAAAATTTTTACAGCATTTTCGTCTGTCGAGATGTGTATTGTGCATAATAAATACACCTTCCCAAGTAAATTCAGTCTCATTAATGAACATTATGAGCCATTCCCAAAATTAAAGTCTGTTATGTGCTGAAAACATTGAACTTTTTGCACATGGTATGGATACAGATGTACAAGATTAACAAATGTGCGAATATTAAGAACAGAATGATTTGGTAATGATTTGGAAACGCTCCGTGTAAATGCGTTGGCAACTCCATGACACTGTCTTTATGAGAACCATGATGTCAAGTAACATGTAGTACAGATACGAGTAAAAAATAAATAAATAAACCATAGGTAAGTAATTACAATGTCTGTGTACTCGCATTTTGACAGAATTTTACCTTATAAACAAGTTTATTACTGTCAAAATTTAATTGCAACAATTGACAGGACTGTCAATTGCTAAAACAAAATTTTTCATAGCTATTGCTGCTGCATTCAATTATCACAAAAATATTTGGAACGACTCGTCAATTTACGGGGTGGTAAAAATGCTAAAAAAAATATGCGATTTCGAGAAAAAGTTATTAAGAAATATTGTTGCTCTCGATGAGTTATACTACTGGTCAAATTTAATGCACTTATTTCATTTACACCCTGTATATATATATATATATATATATATATATATATATATATATATATATATATATATATATATATATATATATATGAATTATTACAGACATAAAAGAACAGTTAAAATCACTCAGACTCCGCGCCAGCACTGCATTGGTTAAATATTCTTCCCCTACCTAGCAATTAAAATTTGTATAGTAGTAAGTCGTTAAGGATGCATTGCTCCATTTGTTTGCAGATCCGTGTAATGCAATTTTCTAAGACTGCTGGGCAAGCAAGATTTTATTTAAATTTAACTTGAATGCTGAGTCATCAAAATTTAGCAAAAGTCAGAGGAGAAATGCAAAAATTCCAGGACCAATAGAAATGCAAATAGAACATCTCAAATCTTCCAAGTGCAAACGTCGAGTATGGAAAATTTAAATTTGACAGAACTACAGAAGCAACGAAACAAGAATTTATTAGTTACATTATATTGTTCCAGAAACCAATAACTACAATTCCAAAAATTACAGTGTTTTCGTATTCCTCGTTTCTACATCCATATGAAGAGCTGATTAAATTTTGATTATAATTGGTCAATGGGCTACTTGCGTATTTTTGAAGAGACAATAAAAACTTGCTATCCATATTTTTTCTTTTGACAAAATTTTCATTAATTGCCCAGAAAAAAATTAATGAAATTTTAATATTTAAATTACCGCCATGTATGACGCAGAATTACGCCGAACCAATGAATGGCCGTAAAGCAATAATATCTGTACGTCCAATATCAACGGCATGTGCGGGTAATTTAAATATGACAGATCATCTGTTTGACGTTTGAATAATAGTTTGGAAGTTAATATTTTCGTTTGTCATTTTAATCTTGTACGAGTATAAGCTAAGTTAAAATCCTTCAAAATCCTGCTTAACAAATCGAAATACGTAATAAAAGTAACAGAAAGCACGTAAATTGTAAATAATAAAGAAGAGAGACAGTGACAGAAAAATGAAGTAATGTCAAATCAAATTAAAACTCGCACTCGCTCGCCATCTACAGGTAACATTCTTAAATATGCATTCCTTTCTCCAGGACCAAATAATGACGTCAAAGAAAATCTTCTTTCTTAATTTATTAAAAAAAATAATTTTTTAAAAATAAAATTTATATTTTCACAAACGTTTTCAACTTTACTTTAGGTATTTAGTGATAGATATCAGATTTTCAGTACCACGCAAGTAGTCTATTGGAAGTACCCTCATTTGGAGCTCTTAACAGTTTATCTTGAAAAAATATAATTCCGTATAATATGTAAATATTAATTACCCTGTGGTGCACTCTCCACGCCAGCAATGAGTGCCCCTGGGGCAACGCCTGATAAACGCCCACACGGTACAAATATGTCATCATCATTACGAAATTTGTGTACAAAGCAAAGTCTCTATAGATACTACATATATTAAAAATTGTTTATATACAGTTATTTTTATGGGGTCTCCATGGATGTGTGCCTAAGATCTGGTCGTGAATCTGTGGACCCGGGTTCAATCCCAACCGACGCCAATAACTATTTCAAATTTTAATATACACAAAAGTGACCCCTGTTTAGGATAAGAATTGCAGGCCTTAAAGTTCCTTAGCTTTTCATTACAACAATCATGTTGTATAATACATTAAATAGGACCTTTCCTGCGACATCCGCACATCATCAGTAAGAATAAATACGAAGTTTACATAAATATTACTTATTATACTATTACAATGTTGTATGTAATTATAACATTTTTGTAACACTGACCCCATTACTTATTGGGAACTGCTGCGAAAAATGTGTCTGCTACTCGGCAGCTGTCGAAGATACGTAAAGTTAGTTATAAATAGAAATATTTAAAATTCCAAAGAAAAATCTGATGTGGCCAACACAATACCTCCCGCCATTTAATTTTTATTTATTCAAATATACATACTTATATATTTACTTATGCTGAAAATTGTATTAGGTTCCATTCATATAAGTATGGTTCTATTGACGTTGAGATATGCACTGTGTAAACAAGGAGATGTGTTTGTTTAAAGCGTAGGCTTTAATTTAAATTATAGATAATTTTATAAATTTATCCATAAAATACACAGAAAAAGTATTAATGGAAACCTATAGAAAATTTAATAATCTTTAATTTTTATGGTAACATACATCTCGAAACAATAACACACACACACACACACACACACACACACACACACACACACACATATATATATATATATATATATATATATATATACACACACACACGCACCCTCACCACACGCTCATTATCGTGAAAATGTTAAAATTGGATTCTAGGGAAATCTCGATATGCGATTTTTAGCACGATCCCTATACCTCCTTTACGAAGTATAGCGGGAAGTAAAAAAAAACAGGTAAGGAATTCATTACCTTTAAAGAGAGTTCGTATCTCAATAAGAAGAGCATCCTACATAAGAAGGTCCTGGGTCCAATTCCCAGTGACGTCTACTCCTGTACTAATATATGAAGTGAGAATTCCAATTAATTGTTATTACATTAAAACTATTAACATTTTAAAAAATTCAACACTAGACATACATATTTCCAAAATTAGCCTGTATTAAAAAAAATAAGATTATATATATTTACTTATGCTATTAAATCCCATTCATATAACTATGGTTCTATTTACTATTTTCTTTTTAAAACGTTACTATTATTAATTTGAAATGATTAGTTCTTTGACAGTGACATTTATCTGACAGTTACATACATTTTATAGCATAAACTGTCTAATCAAGGAATTATAGATAATTTTATAAATTTATCCATAAAAGGTATAGAAAAAGTATTAATGAAAATCTATAGAAAACTTAATAACATTTAATTTTTATAATAACATAAATCTCGAAAAATAACATTTAAAGATATTTTTCCGAGAAAAACTACTTTGAGCATCAAGTAAAGTGCCATTTCCGGTTATTTGATTTACACCAAAATCTAATGGCTTCTTTCCATATTAGAATAAGGTAGAAATACAAGGCTTCAAAATTTTCTGAATGATAGTATTTAAGTTAGAGCGTAAACAGAAACCACACACACACACACACACACACACACACACACACACACACACACAAACTTACATACATACACACAGACATCATCGTGAAAATGTTAAAATTGGATTCTAGGGACATTTATTAAAATCTCAATATATGCGATTTTTAGCACGATCCCTATACCTCCCTTACCAAGGGTAGAGGGAGGTAAAAACAATCCTTAAACATCAAATTAGCACTCTCGATTCCATATCCTTTTTGTTAAACTTTCAGCGTATACCAGCGTTTCTTAACCTATGGATCGCGACCCAAATTTGGGTCGCGAAGGGGTTTGAGTAGGTCGCGTAAACTATTCAGAATTTTGTAATTTTGATTATTAAATGCCAATCATACTTTTCTAAAATCCATATAAAATTTCATTAAAATGTTACTAATGTTGGCAATACAATGTAGAAATGTTACTGTTAATAACCCTACCGAGACTTTGTGTTCATTTTGGTTGAAAAAAGAAGAACCAATCTTGTAAAATAAATAATTGAAAATATTATTATTACCTTTTGCTACTCCTCGTATGTATCTATATGTGCGAATCTAATTACTAAAACTAAATTTTAGGAATCGCTGCGATTTGAAGAACTTTCCAAGCTTATGCAAACTCTCAATGCAAAAGTTCACATTGATTAACATTAATTTTTGTTAGCTACTCGTATTTTTGATTTTAAATTTTAAAGAAATGCATTTTCAAACATGGTCGAAAGTAAAATTGGACAAATATGGGAAGGTAATATTTATGTTTCTGACATTTGACTATCAGACAAGTTAAAATTGTATCAGATTCCTGTACCAAATTGTAATAAGATTCGTTTTATTTGAAATTGTTGATCTTATTTTGGTGTTATATTTGTATTATTTT
The DNA here is from genome assembly GCA_963082715.1 of Harpalus rubripes. NCBI lineage: Eukaryota > Metazoa > Arthropoda > Insecta > Coleoptera > Carabidae > Harpalus > Harpalus rubripes. The sequence continues at coordinate 3,994,357 of OY720455.1, read as the reverse complement.
GTTTATAAATAGGTATGTGATTTATTCGTACATATTAATTTTTTTATTTTCATAAATAGATTATTGTTTATAATAAAAACATATTTTTATTTTTTAAATAATTTTCTATACAGGTTGTTTCACAACTCGCGCCCCAGAGCGAATGAGGAAACACAAGACTGCACTCGGATGTGTAATTTCGAAGAAAAAAAGTCTAGCTTAAAAGATATTCGAGAAAAGATGTCTTAAAATTGACCAATCAGAGACCTTTAACGTGTGTTTGCCGTAATTTTACGTTACTAGGGTTTTATACAAATCAAATCTTCTTTAAAATGTGTGGGCGACTGTAGTTTTCGAAAAATCTCAGTGTCAAATTAAATTTGACAAGTTGAATAAAAAAAGACAAATTCTTACCATGTATTCAGCCGCTGATTACTTAGAAATGATTATAATTTTCGGAGAATGTGGACGTAACGCCAGAGAAGCAACACGAGTCTATTCGGAACGTTTTCCGGATAGAAATCTTGTGGATCATAAAGTGATATTGAGAGCCATCGCAAGGACGCATGAGACCGGTCAAGTTATGCCCGATCGAAAAGAAACTGGTGGTGCTCCCAGAATCGGTCGTACAGTTGAGAACGAAGAAGCTGTTGCACTGTACGATATAAATGATGATCTAGGATGACTCCTTCGCTACCCTAAATTGGTTGACAGTGAAAAGTCAACTCTAAAGTGTCAAAAATGCAGTAAGTCAAACAAATTTTGTAACTCCCTAGTAGTATTTTTAAAACCTAGCAACCACTTTTATTTTGTAATCATCACACCTCAAGATATCCTTCCGGGATTGGTGGATTAAAAAGTCTTGTAACTCCGTTATGCAAGCAGCCGCAAATTATTTTCTTCTATTTGTTGGCAACCTATTGTCGTCGGCAAGTGTCAGTTTCGTCTGGGGCGCGAGTTGTGAGACACGCTGTATAATGGGTCGCGAAACCTATACAATAGTTAAATTTGAGTCGCGCCTTGAAAACGTTAAGAAACGCTGGCGTATACCATAACCATTAATGCATGATTGGAATACCCTATTGAAAGTTATTCTTTCCATACCTTGGAAGGCATGCAGTGAAGTCACCATCAGCAACAAACAAATTAACTCCATGTTCATCCCCATCTGCATCACTTCATTTCACCACTTTTACTTCCAATCCCCAACCATTCACAATAAATCATTCGGTAACAAGTGGTTCACCAACCCCCAATGATCACCACACAAAAGTTTTTGTCCAGATTCACACAAAGTTTTTTGCGTTCATTAGCGAATATTGAATCGTTCCGCACTTATCTTAATCAAAACGCACAAAAACATGCCGCTTGTAGATGAGTCCTAATGAAATTTTCATGTAATTAAAATTCAGGCTACGCAGGACGAAACTAGGAGATGCAAATCCTGCAGTGGCGTCGCGACGGCGGTTAAGGATAGACTGAAGTGTATTCGCGGGCCTGGATTGTCCGTGGCTCGCGCATGCGCAAGGATTTTCCTGCTGCTGTTTTTCACTAATTTACACCTTGTTTCTCTGGAATTATAATTCAGACTTTGATATGACCCGGATAAACTCAGACAACTGAAAGGACTTCGTATTGCTTATTAATTTTAGCGTATCTAATATAATTTATGCTCAAGACTTTTTGACACTTTGAGTTATACTTGAATGGAGGAATGTATTAACGGACATGATGTGACAGTGAAAATATGAAATGTCAGAATTCAACTCCGAAAATTTCTCGAGTTTTACTGTCATACAAAGTGGTGAATTTCCGCACGGGCGCAGGAAGCACGCCCTCTTAAATCGAGAGGCGCCTCAAATTTCAGGTCTCAAAATTGTTTAATTTTATTATTATTATCATTTTCCTAATAAAAATTATATAATTATTTTTATTAGGAATACCATGACACATTTTTCACGTTGCACGAGCCCCTGGGCTACGGGTACGATACCGACCGACGCCAAATATTTCGTATTTTAAATGGAACAAAATTGACCTCTGTGGTTCACTCTCCACGCCAGCAATGAGTGCCCGTGATGTGACATATGGTAAACGCTCGCACGGTACAAATATGTCATCCATCATTACCGAAATCTTTGTACAAAGCAAGTTGGCACACCAAGCAATGGGTAATATGCCGTGATGATATATTTATTTATTTTATTTATTTAATAACAATATTCAATTTTGATGTACTTATAGTTTTAGACAGTACTGTAATTCAGAATAGTCAATTTTAATTCCGAAAGATGATTTGTAATTCTCAAACATAACCAGGTCATCTGTAAATAAACTTACCCTAGTTTTTTTATTTAATAACAAAGCTCACGTTGTGTGACTACTCTGATTCATCTTAATAATCTTGATCACTCTGCTGTTGAGTGATGAAATAATTTGATGAAGTTTTTATTGTAGCCTGGTGCAACGAAGTCTTCATTCATCATCGCTGTACATCGCACGGAATGGTGGATGCAATTCAATTTATTAAGCAGCAACCGAATCGACACGGACGCGATTTCGAGACACGCTAGTTTCTTCTAAATGAAAACTGCACCCGAAGGACGTAGTACTGTACATTAATGTTCGCTAAGTAATTAAATTAAATGTTTTACATTTGTGTTTTTAATGATCCGAAACAGATTGTTTGTTCATCTGTAGTATGAATAAACGTTGAATATTAAAAGAATATATTACTTACTATTCGTGCTCTAAACGTTTCTTTCTACAAGGGTGGATTGAAAAGTTCACAACCTAACACAGAAAAGGCGGCTCTAAAGGCACAATTTTTACCTTCCGTCACCTTTAGGTAAGGGAGGTATTGTCGTTGGTCAAAGAATTCGGTGGTGAGTTTTTAATGAATAAACACGTTTTAGGGTCCCTAGAATACGATTTTACTAATTTTACGATGATTGTGTGTGTGTGTGTGTGTGTGTGTGTGTGTGTGTGTGTGTGTGTGTGTGTGTGTGTGTGTGTGTGTGTGTGTGTGTGTGTGTGTGTATGTGTGTCTGTGCGTGTCAAAATTTTCTAATGCGATAACTCTAATACTACAAAGAGCTGTGTAGATTTTGGTTATAATTGGTCAACTGGAAATACCCTCATTTGAAGATTTTAACAGTTTTTTTTTAAATACCGATGTTAAATATTATTTTTTCACATTTAATGTAAATAAATAAATAAATAAATAAAATAAATATATCATCACGGCTTATTACCCAATGCTGGGTGTGCCAATCTGCTCAGAGGTTATTCTAAGGATTTTTTTCCACTGCACATGTAGGAAATAAATCGTTGTAGGTTCATAATATTTTAGGGAAAGATCTTTGTTTAACTTAATTCAAGTTGGATTATGACGAAATAGTAGAACATCCATAAATATAAAAGTTGCAGAAACTGACGCGTCCAGAGTTAGTTAAGTTCCAACTAAAATTTTCGCGCGGATTTTGGCTGCCAAAGACTTATAAGTACCAGCAATACTCTAAAAATCGTGTCTCGAAATAGCTTGTCGGTAGATTTCAAAAATGCGTTTTTGTATATTTATTACAACATGCCTTCTCTGTCAGAGTGAGATCCCCGATGAGCTATAATGATTTGATGATTTGGTTAAATAAGCGCGAGTACAGAGTCAAGGCAACCCCTAAAGCCAAACAACAAAGGTGGTACAATGGTATTTTTGCTGAGACCAATGCCAATGATGAGGATGAGGCAAGCGAAGACTCTGTAGATAAGGCTGAGGGAAAAGCTGGCACAAAGAAATTTTAATGTTTATATAGGATCTGATCTTCAACTGTTTCCCAGAAAAACGAAAAATCGAAGACTAACTGACAAAGATAGTGATCGAACAAAATTTTATATATGTCAGTAAATATTGGCCAAGGCTGCTACAACATTTAAATTAGTACAATTATTAGATTTAAAAAAAAAACAAAAGTCCTAATTTATACTTTTCAAAATAGCAGAAGTAACTCCGTAAAATCTCATTTTTCACTGCCTTGAATCTCGGACACTATTGAAGAGCGGACCCATGCTTTTTTTACTTATTTTAGTCAGTATTATATACCCTTAAAATTTGTGACACAGGTCTAGAAACATCCTGTATAAGTACAAATCCTATATTACTTTTAGTTTTTATTTAATTTATTTGGTTTATTCCTAATAAATGAAAAATAACTGTGCACAGATTTTAATTTCCCACTGCACAATTTGCTTTTCCAACTGCACATTTTGTGTCCAACTGCACGTTAGAATAACCTCTGAATCTGCTTTAATGTTATTATAAATATTAAAGAATATTATATTCTCTATACGATTTGACTGCATTTTATACTTCATATTAAACTGATATAGAGTTAAAAAATTATAAGCTTACTAAAAAGGGATCTTTTCACAATTTATTTCAAATATATTGACTGTTAACTCATTGTTAATATTAAAGTTTCTTTTAACTTAAAATAATTGAATTCTTGAAAGAAAATACATTCAGATTATATAGAAATAGATGAGATGTAGATTACCCCATGGCTGGTATGAAACGCAAAAAGTAATTACGAAATTTCCCCTCATCGCCGGGATCATATATCCTGTGGACGTCTGAATCCACGCACACACATTCATATCATCACCCTCGGACGTAAATCACGGCACAAAAACCAAACCATCAACTGTTGTCACGTTCACAAACGCGCGCGACACTGCCAAACACACGAACCACGTCACCAAGGAAACAAACAGATAAATTACAGTCTGGAAACCGCGCCTGATAATTGCTCGACACGATGTTTTAATTCTGACAGCACTAGTTCTTCTCCATGCCGCAAGAAAGCGCTGAATTGCTGTCAGCATATATCATCGGAGACATCTCGCGAGCAAATTAGCAAGTTAATTGTGATTGCTACTGGCATTAGGAGATTTGTTGTTAATCTTTATTTTATTATAGTTCCGGTGGCTCAATGGTTAGAGCAACGCCTCATGTCATGAGTGCTCTCGGGGCTCTGGGTCCGAATCCCACTAATGCCCGATCTCTTCGCTACTTATTTAAACTTCGATTATCTAGACTCCGATTAGAGATAATCGGCGATTTAATATTTGTTGGTTTTCTTCACTCACATTCAAGGTTAACTAATCTGAGATTCGAAACCCTAGAAAAAACATTTGACTTCGTCGCAAATCAAATTGCAGCTAATGTCATAAGCGTTGTCGAAGGCGGTTTGAGAGTTTGTGGCATTGACATATTACATATAATATGTCAATGGTTTGTGGTTATCTTTGTTTGTAGTTCAAGAAATTTGAAATTGTGAGTATTAATATTTAAATAAAATGGGTATATGAAATAATTTGTATATTTGGTTGCAGTAAAATGGAAAAAAGAGGGGCAAATTTTACGAAAAGTGTAATAAACAGTCTAGTGGATATTGCTCTTAAATATAAGAATATAATCGAGAATAAAAAAACCGACGGTACAACTTCTAATGAAAAAACTAAAACGTGGGAGGTAATTGACGCTAAATTTAATAGTACTACCGGCAATTTTCACCGTACTACGAAGACAATCCGTACGAAATATGATGCGGTGAAAAAAAACTGAGAAAGAAATGCTCGAAACTCAGAGCAGAAGAATTAAAAACGGGTGGGGGTCTCCCAGATGATTTGGATTTGTCTCAATATGAGGAAAAAATACTGTCTGTATGTAAAACTGGTATAGTTGGTTTAACATCAACATTCCATCAACCACCACTGCATAAATATTAGCGCTGGTGTAGATAAACGGCAGATAAACCGCCGAGATTTACAGGTTAACTTTAGTCGGCGATTAAATCTTAGCTGGAGTTTCGTGAATATGAAGAAAACCAATTACAAGGTTTAAACTACGTTTAAGTTTATTCTTAGTTTAAACGGATGTGAAGAAATCGGGCATAAGGCATGAATGTGTGTAAATGTGAACCCACTCTGTTATTGGGATTTAATCCTGTTGAGGGGTTTAAAAAAAAGGTAGTTACTTGGATTAGATTAGACTATATTTTAAGAAATAAACTGTCAAAATTAGAGTAAAATTCGCTAATCGAAAAATAAGGATTAACTTAATCTTTTTTGTGACTCGGGCTGTAAATGGCGGGAGGTATTGTGTTGGCCACACCAGATTTTTTTTGTTAAACTGCTTTTCATTACAAATTTGTTGTTTACAGTTTTTCTATAATTATTTAGTAAAATGTTATTGAATATCCCTAAAAAAAACTAAATTGATGTTCTGCATGATATACATTCACCATATACTAGGAAAACTTGTTTAGCTTCTAATTTCTCTAATGTCAGGTATATCAATTTAACCGTATATTACCGTAATAATTGCTCCTGCACATTGGCACACAGCATTTTAAAACCTTTTTTGCAATTTCTCACAACTAAAAACAATCGAAATTTGACGGTCCGTGCTGCGCTGTGCCGTGCCACTCACGCTGACTGCTATAGTTCGTTTGTTTTTAGAGGGCTAGACTAGCGCGTTGGCCTCATGGTTTGACGTGACGCATTGAGCAGGGATAAAAATTCAGGCCTGTATTCTCGTATGGCCTCGGTCAACCCTGAGACCAAAAAAACACCGACAGGTGCGCAGCAAAATCAAGGTCATGCTGACTATCTTCTTTGATAGCCGTGGAATTGTGTATCATGAATACGCACCGAAAGGACAAACACTGACAAAAAAAAATACTATCAAGAACTTTTTCGCCGACTCCATGATGCAGTACGACGCAAAAGACCAGACCAGTGTACGGCGAAAAACTCCAGCTCATATGTCGCACCTGATTCAGACTATTTGGCGAAAAATAGAATGCCAATGGTTCGCTAAGCTCCCTACTCTCCAGACAGTGGCGTAACTAACGGGCCCGCATTGCGGGCGGGCCCCCGGCTCTAGAGAGGCCCCAATTTACATGATTTATAATTTTGTTACTACTGCGAAATTTTGAATTTAATCTTTTTTTTTGTAGCAACATACAAATTTATTTAGTCCTTTATTTTTGTAAATGCCAATTTCCAAAAATAATATTGGCTAAGGGGCCCCTTATCCGCTATGCAAAATCAAGCTCTTTATTTTCTATCACATTGCGGCCGGTAGAATTTCGATTTCTTAGCAAATATTTTTCTGCAACTGATCCAGAGTTTTCCTTTAAAATAACCCCATAAAAAGAAGTCTGGGGCTGTCAAATCAGGACACCTGGCGCCAATGTATATTACCAAAACTTGGGATGAAATATTAAATTGCTACTGTTTAAACTGTATAATACTGATCCATCTTGCTAATACCATATTTTGTCCAAGTTATTTCATTTGGGATAACAAAAATGTATGAATCAATTCCCTGTAACTTTCACCAGTGGACTGTGCCGCCAATTTCATTAAAAAAAATCTGATGTGGCCAGCACATTACCTTCCGTCAGGTCTATGTATTTTGTACAAATTTCATACAGAAAGTTCCTTATTGCTAAAGATTATATTTCTTGTACTTTACCTTCCGGCAGTTGCATATATTTTATGCAAATTCCATACAATTTATAGCAAAAGTTCCTATATATCCAGTAAAATTAAGACAAACACACTATGTCAATTTCACTTGACACTGACATCTTTCAATCAAAATTTTCTTAATATAGTAGCTGTTTCCATAGCTATGGCTACTTTATGAAATTTAATTTCTTTATAATTTATTAACTCTATATCCATTTAATATTAAGTATAAAATTCAGTCAAATCGTATAGAAAATAAAATATTCTTTAATATTTATAATAACATTCAATCTGAAAAAATGATATTTAACATAGTTTTTCAAGAAAAACTGTTAAAATCTTCAAATGAGGGTACTTCCGGTTGTCCAATTCTAACCAAAATCTAATCAGCTCTTCACATGGATGTAACGAAGAGAAATACGAAAGAATTATAATTTTTAGAATTGTAGTATTAGAGTTATCGCAGACGAAAATTTTGTTACACACACACACACACACACACACACACACACACACACACACACACACACACACACACACACACACACACACACACACACACACACACACACACACACACACACACACACACACACACACACACACACACACACACACACACACACACACACACACACAGATACACATACATACACACACACACACACACACACACACACACATACAGACATCATCGTAAAAATAGTAAAATCGTATTCTAGGGATCCTAAAACGTGCTTATTCATCAAAAACTCACCACCGAATTTTTTGACCAAAGACAATACCTTCCTTACCTAAAGGTGACGGAAGGTAAAAAGGGCCACATTTTCATAGTAAATGCCACAACATACAATGACTTTCGTGGGATGTAAAGGTGCCTAATCTTTGATATTCAGGCCTCTCATATTGGTTATTTTGCTTCTTAACATGTCATCTCAGATGAAAGTGAGCCCAGTCGCAATTTCCACAAGTTTTTGTGGTATGTAGTTCTTCATGATAAACGCTACAATTAAAAACGGGCCCCAAAAACTTTTTGCGGACGGGCCCCCGAACTCTTAGTTACGCCACTGTCTCCAGACATGTCTCCTTGCGATTTCTGGTTGTTTCCGGAATTAAAGAGGCTACTGAAAGGATCCCGTTTTGAGAGTAGAGAAGAAATAATGCGGAACGCGATGGCTGAGTTGCAGACTATTTCAACAGAAGACTTTTCTATTGAAAAGTTCTATATAAACATTATAAATCAATAAACAATTTCAATAGTTTCCAACTAAAAGTTACATGATGGAATTTTGAAAGGCTAAAATAAAAACTATTGAAAGAATTTTGCAGTTTGAAAGTTTTTGAATAAACAAGGCAAACTGTCAATACGAACTTAGCGAGTAAATAGACCACAATAACACTAGTTATTAATTTTCCGATCGATACAAGAAAAAATACATTTGTTTATCCTGGCAACAAAGTCAACTAATAAATCACATTTATTTTTTATTTTCTGTGCTCACTTGATTCTTTACGACGATAATAAAAAGTATGATTAAAGTGGAAATGGACACAATAAAAGAAACAAAACGGTTAAAAGCGGCGAAAGATGTTGTCGGATATTTTTATCATTACTAATTACTTTGAAGGTATATTTGCTGGAAATGTAAACAATAAGAAATAATAACTTTACTACTTTTACATTTTTACCTTCCGTCAGTTATAGTCGTATAGATAAAGAAGATATTAACCGTTAGAACAAAAAAAAAATCCCAACTCGGAGTAGGCTATGAACAAAAAAAAACGTATGTCAATTTAATAGTATTTTATGTACCAAGGACGTTACGATGATGATAATGCCAGGAGGGCGATGAAGATCTAGCCCGAGGGATAGATGGATGTCGTCCGATGGGCATTATCATCTAGTAACGCTCGTGGTGCATACAAGATTGTATGTCTTACTAGAATATGTGAAATAAGTTTTCATTTATTATAATTTTGATTACAATAATGCTTAAGCTTTGGCGTTGTTAAGGATGTTGTTTAAATTTTTAAAACATCAACATCCTATAACGTTGGAGATGATGGAAAGGGTGAATTTGATGTTTCGGAAGATATTTGATCAAACCGGTGGAAAGAAATTATTTTGAATGCTTCTGCACACTTTGAGGAAGACAAACGCATAAATGTTCCCCTAATGGGGTATGTGACTAAATTTTATTTTTCATAATATGGTACTAGACAAAAAAAAAATATCCGTATTTTTTTACATCGATTAATTATTCGTACTTAACGAGAAAATAATTATTAATAATTTGGGGAAGGGACTAAGAGCTAGTTATAGTCAGATGTGACCATGCCACACCCTGCCACACCTACCACAACATAAACGCAACGCTGATAGGCTGATTTATAACTGTCTCTTTCCTTCCCGCAGTCTATCTGTTTCGTCCACCATTCTAACATACTTACGGCATATATCCTTTCTCCAAAACATTAAATTGTTAATAACAAGATTATTACAAATTAATGTTTAGTTTTTCTTATTATAATGAGAAGCTACAGTGGTTAGTTTTTATATTTTATGACATCTATATTGAGATTCGAATATGGTCATATACCCCATTATTCCATTCTCGTCTGTAGAAGATGTAAGTATTATCATTTAATAAATAATATAATATTATTTATTAAATGGTATTATATTTTGTTCGTTTCACATGACAGATCTCAGGTCTTTATTTCTTATGCACTTATTTCTAAATATTTTTACATTTTAGCGAGTTTGTACTGCTTTGGATGTGTCACATGTGACGATAAATAATACCAAAAATGAATTCAAACGTGGATAAATATCGTCTCCAAAAAATTAGTGATCCGATAAAAATCAATGCGAAACATTTCTCAGAAAGTTTTTGTTACAATTGATTAAGAGGTAATACTTATTCTTCAGAAAACGCAGATAAATATCAATTTAGGACTAGCGAATGAAAGTTGACGTTTAGATTATTTAGTAGATTTTGAAAACATTTTCCTATATTTGATTTGAAAGCAAACTGACCCTTATGTAATCTGTTACAGAAGAGTAGAATTGTACTCAATACCAGGAGGCATTTAAAATGACTTTAGCAACAGGATTCGGGGTTGTATTTAAAAAATTTAATACCGCAAATTCTAGTTCGTTCGTCTCAGGTGTAAGCAACCCTCGAGTCGGAATTACTGTTAGAGGAAATTAAAAATAATCATATTTCATAGAATTGCCAAACTAAATAGTTAAAAGATCAAAATATTTTGTTATAATCAACATAAACGAAAAATGTTTAAAATATTTTAAACACACCCCTGTTTTGATATTCAGTTACCATAGTCGGTCATTTATTTTCGGTGAGACATAGTAATGTATTTCTGTGCTTTCCTAGTCCTGTATTTAAATGGGTTCATGCAAAAATTTCATACTTGAATATTTCGTACAATTCTATTCTTTTGCAGGGTTTCAAAAGAAACCACATCTATAAAATAATTTAAACGTCAACTTTCATTCGCTAGTCGTACCATACTATCTTTTCCGTTTTTCCTGTATATGAACTATCATAATTCAAACCAAACTTACACAAAACTACATTTATTTACATTAGAAAACGAAATTTATTTCTTGTCAATATTGTTTCCTATACTTGTAAATATCAAATACCGACAACAAACAACTAGATCTATCGAAATAGGTTTCACAAATCGAAAAGTTTATTTCCACCGCATGGAAGGTAGTGTAAATCCCTTTTTCATATTTTTTCAAGATTGGTCTGATTAACACAAAAACTTGACGTGGGAAAACGGACACCCGACGAAGTAGTGGGTTCGTATGTGTGTATGGTAGTGTGTCTATCAGACTGGACGGTGGATTGGGATCAGATGAAGCTTGCAAAAAGCAGCGAAGCTCAAACTTTATAGAAAGCTGCATTTCAAAAACTGAAGGGGGAGAAGAAAATATCATTTTACCTTCTGTCCCCTTTAGGTAAGGAAGGTATTAGCTTTGGTCAAAAATTTCGGTGGTGAGTTTTTAATGAATAAGCATGTTTTAAGGTCCCTAGAATACGATTTTACTATTTTTACGATGATGTGTGTGTGTGTGCGTGCGTGCGTGTGTGTGCGTGCATGCGTGCGTGCGTGTGTGTGTTGTGTGTGTGTGTGTGTGTGTGTGTGTGCGTGTGTGTGTGCGTGTGTGTGTGTGTGTGTAACAAAATTTTTGTCTACGATAACTCTAACACTACAATTCCAAAAATAATAATTCTTTCGTATTTCTCTTCGTTGCGTCCATATGAAGATTATTATTAGATTTTGGTTATAATTGATCAACCGGAAGTACCCTCATTTGAAGATTTTAACAGTTTTTCTTGAAAAAACGAGGTTAAATATCATTTTTTCACATTTAATATTATATACAGTATGCGATTAAAGTGTGGAATATCAAAAAAATGCCGAAACTCAGCCGATTTTTATAAAAACGCTGAAACACGTCGATTTTAATTTTTAAAAATACACATTAATATGTACGATTCATCTTCCGACTTTCATTTGTTTTTCAGTTATGACGTCATCACAAAAAAAATTAAATGACAACATAAATTTTTAGTAGTGAAATCCGATAGTGATTTTTCTTCCCTTTATGATCATCTAATTAAATCATAACGTTGCATTACAAAAATTCTGAGAAAAATCGAGTTGAACATTTAATAATAAGGAATAATGTATTTTACAGAAAATTCATACGCATTTACGAAAATTCTACCGGTAGATACCGCATACCGACTGTGTTCGAAACCAAGAGTGGTAAAAAGTTACCGTGTTCGAAAATTGTTCAGTTACTACCATATCCATCTACCGGATTCATGAACAATCTAATTTCAAAAAATGTAGTGATGCAAAGCGAAGTGTGCGCGGTAAAAGTGGAAATGTGTTCAAAGTAGGACTCTGCTCAGTTTGCTAACTACGTCAAATTTCTAACCTATTTTAAATTTACAAATTATTTCATAGGTTATGGATCTACCCTGTTTACCACATGCGTTCTTAAAATATCGATTCCGGTAACTGTAACCTGATAAAAAGCTGTTTACTGGTAACAGTTTATCAGTAGAATTTAAAAGAGGGTCGAAATTTTTAAAAAATAAAAAAATCTGAAAATTTATATTTAATTAGTTTGGAGGTTGTAGATTTAAGATTTTAAAACCACAGGTCGATATCTCTTTTCGTGTCCGAGATATTCGTCCTCAAAACTTTGCTCAAAAATGCCCATTTTTGGGTCATATCCCAAAAATGGTCAATTATACACCGCTGGCGAGATCACCATTAGATTCTACGAGCAAAATTACATAAGCATACCAATTTTCATAATTTTTGAACAACTATTGCAATCTCCAGAAGGAAAAGTCTGAAAATGGCCAAAAATCGCAAAAAATCTAAGGTGTACCCCTTTCGATTTTTTCAGTTTTTGACAATTTTAAGGAATGTTTAATAATTAATGTATCCGTTGGAATAATTTGATGAAAATTGGTATACTTATGTTTTTTGGTACGAGAAATTTACTGGTGAGGTCGTTGAAGGTGTACCGCACACCCATTTTTGGGTATGAGGATGCTGTGGTTTAAAAAAGGGTGGAAATTTTTAAAAAATTAAAAATTCTGAAAATTTGTATTTAAGTAGTTTGAACGGTGTAGATTTAAGATTTTAAAACCACAGGTCGATATCTCTTTTCGTGTCCGAGATATTCGGCCTCAAAACTTTGCTCAAAAATGCCCATTTTTGGGTCATATCCCAAAAATGGTCAATTATACACCGCTGGCGATATCACCATTAGATTCTACGTGCAAAATTGCATAAGCATACCAATTTTCATAATTTTTGAACAACTATTGCAATCTCCAGAAGGAAAAGTCTGAAAATGGCCAAAAATCGCAAAAAATCTAAGGTGTACCCCTTTCGATTTTTTCAGTTTTTGACGATTTTAAAGAATGTTTAATAATAAATGTAACCGATGGAATATTTTGAAGAAAATTGGTATACTTATGATTTTTGGTACGAGAAATTTACTGGTGAGGTCGTTGAAGATGTACCACACACCCATTTTTGGGTATGAGGGTGGTGTGGTTTAAATGGTCAATTATACACCGCTGGCGATATCACCATTAGATTCTACGAGCAAAATTACATAAGCATACCAATTTTCATAATTTTTGAACAACTATTGCAATTTCCAGAAGGAAAAGTTTGAAAATGGCCAAAAATCGCAAAAAATCTAAGGTGTACCCCTTGCGATTTTTTCAGTTTTTGACGATTTTAAAGAATGTTTATAATAAATGTATCCGTTGGAATATTTTGAAGAAAATTGGTATACTTATGGTTTTTGGTACGAGGAATTTACTGGTGAGGTCGTTGAAGGTGTACCACACACCCATTTTTGGGTATGAGGGTGGTGTGGTTTAAAAAAGGGTCGAAATTTTTAAAAAAATAAAAATTCTGAAAATTTGTGTTTAATTAGTTTGAAGGGTGTAGATTTAAGATTTTAAAACCACAGGTCGATATCTCTTTTCTTTTTCGAGGTATTTCATATTTTTTACAAAAAGGTGAATACACTCTTCCTCTCGGTTATTATTGCAGATACATATATTGATTATTGAATTGTGTGAAAAATCGGTAGAATTTTCGTAAATACCTCATATAACTGACGGAAGGTAATGTGCTGGCCACAACAGATTTTTACCTTCCGTCACCTTTAGGTAAGGAAGGTATTGTCTTTGGTCAAAAAATTCGGTGGTGAGTTTTTGATGAATAAGCACGTTTTAGGGTCCCTAGAATACGATTTTACTATTTTTACGATGATGTCTGTATGTGTGTGTGTGTGTGTATGTATGTATGTATGTGTGTCCGTGTGTGTGTGTGTGTGTGTAACAAAATTTTCGTCTGCGATAACTTCCATACTACAATTCTAAAAATTATAATTCTTTCGTATTTCTCTTCGTTACATCCATGCGAAGAGCTGATTAGATTTTGGTTAGAATTGGACAACCGGAAGTACCCTCATTTGAAGATTTTAACAGTTTTTCTTGAAAAAACTGTGTTAAATATCATTTTTTCACATTTAATGTTATTATAAATATTAAAGAATATTATATTTTCTATACGATTTGATTGAATTTTATACCTAATATTAAATGGATATAGAGTTAAAAAATTATAAAGAAATTAAATTTCATAAAGTAGTTATAGCTGTGGAAACTGCTACTGTATTAAGAAAATTCTGATTGAAAGATGTCAGTGTCAAGTGAAATTGACATAGTGTGTTTGTCTTATAATTTACTGGAAATAGGTATAGGATCTTTTGCTTTCTGTATGGAATTTGTATAAAATACATACAACTGCTTTAAGGTAATGTACAAGAAATAATAATAATAAATCTTTTATTTCTGCAGATACATTACACTGTATATAGAAAACGTCACAAAATAATAATTTTCTGTATGAAATTTGCATAAAATACATGCAACTGCCGGAAGGTAATTTACAAGAAATAGAATATTTAATTTAGCAAGGAACTTTTCGTATGAAATTTGTACAAAATACATAGAACTGACGGAAGGTAATGTGCTGGCCACATCAGATTTTTTATAAGGTACCCGGTATAATTCTATATGAAATTAGCATAAGTTTAACAAGTTAATATATTCATTTAGCATTTTTCCAGCTCCAGCGACATTTCCGTGTGAGATTTCCACAATCACTGCTCTGGTGGAGTCGTCCTTTGCAGGTTTCCTCTAGTTCCTGCCGCAACAACTATATAACATAACATAAATTACGACAGTTCCCAGTTCGTCTCGCCTAATGAAACACTATGCGTTCCGCTTGCCTGCACGCATTGTGTACGGTACGCCCTTGAGTGTTGTGAGGACCTGAGGTCCTGAGCTTCACCTTCAAACCGTGACTGGGGAGTTAACAATGTCTAGGTCCTTATTTTCAGAACTAGATAGACTACTGTTGGAAAGGGTTTGGCCAACTACTTTTTCCATATTGAAACGTTTTTATTTATTTGGGTGAAGTGTAAATATTAGACAATTATTATTAAATAAAATAAAGGTTTATTAAACTATAATTAAAAATTAGACGACAATTAAAAATAATTTATTATTTATTTATTTAACTAATTAACACTATTATTTATTTCCACAATCTTACTGATTATTTATTACGACTTTATATCACTATTTATTTATTTATTTATATCACGTTCAACTGTCCGCCTACCGACCTCCACAACGTCTATATACTTAACTAACTCAACAGCGTCTGTATATTCAACTGCTCGGACAGAGGTCACACTTTTCACCTCTCTCACTTCCACAGCCTTAAGGTACATTCACAAATGAAAATTAGGTTTAGATTAATAGTTTATACTTTAGATTTAAAGACTTTGGCCGCATATTATGTAATGAATCCATTCACACTTCAGAATGTAGGGTCTCTAAATCCAAATCATAAAACTAAACATTGCAAGGTCCAAACTTTAGGTTTGACGTCACAAACTTCACCAATGAGAACGAGTCTGAAATGATATAGATATACATATTCACCCATCGTTATTTAGTATCCACTTGGATTCGGCTTTTTAAACAAATGCGAGAAGAACATGGAGACTATTATAACTTAATTGCTTAAATATAACCAATAATACCAAGCGAATGACAGTTTCACGGCCCACAGGTGTCTTGTTGAGTACTGCTCTACCGATATTTTAATCTTGATTTTGAAGCATTTACACAGATGTCTGTACATATCAAAATTAATTTTCAGGTAATTTAAACCTAAAAAAAACCATAAACCTAATTTTCATTTGTGAATTCACCTTTAGTATCACCAACTGTCCGTATGCCACAACCAATGCTGAATATCCACTCCAACTCGCTGTTACTGTCCTTGTATACCTAGCCTCACAATACTCGTCAACACTATCGAGTATATTCAATTCCACAGCTATCCCAATATACCAGTAACTTCCAGACTCGCCGTTACTATCCTCGTACACTATAGCTTCCCAATACTCGTCAACACTACCGAGTTTTCACATCCACAGCTATCCCAGTATACCAGTAACTTCCAGGTATACCTACTCCACTCGACACTTTACTGCATACGCTCACTACGATACTGCTGTGCTTCTCAAACTCACTATATGTGAATATCTCTGTCTCTCAATGTAACTAACTTTCAAGCATAGCTGCGTCCCTTTTATACAGCTGCCATTATCTTCTAGAAAGCTCTATAATGTTCGACCGCATAATAACAATGAACACAAAAGGTCAAGCGACTGCAAGTATTAAACACGTGGCGACTTGTTTGTTTACGTAGCCCGGCTGCAAGCGCGATTGCGTCATCGCTATAAATAGACACTCGCTCATTGCTGCGGCGATGGCGGCGCGGCTGCGACGTCAGTGGCGACTGCGGCGGCGACAGCGGCGGTGATAGCGGGCGTTCCACGTTACACTATATGTATTGAGAAGAAGACATATGGTTCATATTTTTCTTATTAGAATTTTATTTTAAATCGACGTCTGTCTAAAAAGGACCCGGTCTTCAATATCCACTGTCTCATCATTCAAAGTGTTTCTACCATATTATTTTCGCATTAACAAGCCCTTTATTACTTTCTAACTAAAACCTTGTTAACTGCTATTATTTACTACCTCGCAAGACAATATTTTTCCCTCTTATTAATAAATTTTCCCTTCCCCTAACAAATAAATCATTGCACTTGCATTTTCCAACTTTCCCCTTGTTATATATAGTTTTTCCTTCAACATCTTCCCCTGCTGCGCCATTGATTTCCCCCACCACTTGCTGGTTTAGTTGATTGTTTCTCCGCGCGAGGGCGAAAGCTCCATGCACCATGCACCTGAGCCGACGAGCTTTTGTTTTCCAGCTAGGGGATTCACAGCCTTCTTGATGGTAAGCGTGGAGGACGAGGGAAACATGAATGATTGCTGTTCAACTTCATGTATTTTTATAATAAACTTTTCCGTGATGAGAAAATATTAGAGGATGCTTCAACAATAACGGCAAATGCGATATACAATTTAGTTACAGATGATATATCTATACAGGCTGTCTCACAACTTGCGTCCCAGAGCGAATGAGGAAACACGAGACTGTACTCGGATGTGTAATTTCGAAGAAAAAAATCTAGCTTAAAAGATATTCGAGAAAAGACATCTTAAAATTGACCAATCAGAGATCTACACCTTTAACGTGTGTTTGCCGCAATTTTACGTTACTAGGGTTTTATACAAATCAAATCTTCTTTAAAATGTGTGGGCGACTGTAGTTTTCGAAAAATGTCAGTGCCAAATTAAATTTGATAAGATGAATAAAAAAGACAAATTCTTACCATGTATTCAGCCGCTGATTACTTAGAAATGATTATAATTTTCGGAGAAGGTGGACGTAACGCCAGAGAGGCAGCACGAGTCTATTCGGAACGTTTTCCGGATAGAAATCTTGTGGATCATAAAGTGATATTGAGAGCCATCGCAAGGAAGCATGAGACCGGTCAAGTTATGCCAGATCGAAAAGAAACTGGTGGTGCTGCCAGAATC
Source organism: Harpalus rubripes (assembly GCA_963082715.1). Lineage (NCBI taxonomy): Eukaryota > Metazoa > Arthropoda > Insecta > Coleoptera > Carabidae > Harpalus > Harpalus rubripes. The sequence continues at coordinate 3,976,226 of OY720455.1, read as the reverse complement.
GCTCGTACAGTTGAGAACGAAGAAGCTGTTTTAAATTATGATCTCGGATGACACCTTCGCTAACCTAAATTTTGTTGACAGTGAAAAGTCAACTCTAAAGTGTTCGGTCCTAGATTCACGGTCTGTACACTGCTGTAGTATGGTATATTTTTGCCTCCCGCTACCCTTGGCAAGGGAGGTATAGGGATCGTGCTAAAAATCGCATATCGAGATTTTGGTAAATGACCACGTTTTAAGGTCCCTAGTATCCAATTTTAATATTTTCACGATGATGTCTGTGTGTATGTGTGTGTGTGTGTGTATATATGTATGTATGGATCCTTCACTCTAACTCATATACTATCACTCAGAAAATTTTGAAACCTTGTATTTAGAACTTTTTCTGTAATGGAAAGAGCCCATTAGATTTTGGTGAAAATCGGATAACCGGAAAAGACACATACACACACACACACACACACACACACACACACACACACACACACACACACATATATATATATATATATATATATATATATATATATATATATATATACATATATATATATATATATATATATATATATATATATATATATATATATATATATATATACAGGCTGTCTTACAACTCGCGCCCCAGAGCGAATGAGGAAAAAAATTAGCTTAAAAGATATTCGAGAAAAGACGTCTTAAAATTGACTAATCAGAGACCTACACCTTTAACGTGTGTTTGCCGTAATTTTACGTTACTAGGGTTTTATACAAATCAAATCTTCTTTAATTCTTACCATGTATTCAGCCACTGATTACTAAGTACTGATTATAATTTTCGGAGAGTGTGGATGTAACGCCAGAGAGGCAGCACAATAAAAACGGTTCTTTTTAGAACCACCATTTGTTGTTTTAATCTCAAAGAATTCAAATGACAACAATATTTTCGATTAACACATATTTTACACAGCTGCTACAACACGTTGCACTGTACGATATAAATGATGATCTCGGATGACACCTTCGCTAACCTAAATTTGTTGACAGTGAAAAGTCAACTCTAAAGTGTCAAAATTACAGTAGGTCAAACAAATTTTGTAACTCACTAGTAGTATTTTTAAAACCTAGCAACCAGTTTTATTTTGTAATAATATCATCACACCTCAAGATATCCTTCCGGGATTGGTGGATTAAAAAGTCTTGTAACTCCGTTATGCAAGCAGCCGCAAATTATTTTCTTCTATTTGTTGGCAACCTATTGTCGTCGGCAAGTGTCAGTTTCGTCTGGGGCGCGAGTTTTGAGACACCCTGTATAATGATCCTTATTTTCAATACATGACAAACTTGTTGAACATTAACACAAAAATTAGTTCTGTTGGACTATTCCACTGTCTTCCGGAAGCCCCGTACCAACTAGGCATTACCGCGATTGACGGACTGGTTCATTTGAGTATCTAAAGTGATTTTTACAAATCCGAATGTGTATCTTTACAGTTACTACGAGTATATTTATATTTGACACTGGTAAAGATAAGATTCCATCGCAGTTACAGGATGACCTCATCAGATAGAAAAATGGGTCGGTCATGATGTAGGTCAGAGTTGCAGGATTCCGGTTTTAAAGCCGCATTCAAGAGCTTCCGTCGCGAGTCCCCGAGAGTTATACCTCGGATGTATCAAGGCCTGTTTTAATAATTCATGTTTCCGTTGCTTTGATCGTATTTTATATCACCTCCTCCACCCAGGCCACCTATTTATTTTCTTTAACGATGCTTTGTTTTTATTTTGAGTTTCTTAGTTTACACAAATACCAAAAATATTATGCAACTTTAATAGGATTCTAAGATATATCTGTGGTTTAATAATCTATTAATATTGATTATAAATATTTTGTTTTATGACATGACATTGGTTGAATGGACACCGATTCCTATAGATGCCTGTATAATTATTATTAGTCTTATACAAAATGTGACGATGGTCACTAGATTTGGATTTAATTTTCGTGTTTAGCATTTGTAGTCTTGTGGTTAACCAGTTAGTTTTTTGCTAAAGTTTATAAATTCAAATCGAGGTTCAAATCCCACCAGTAAAAATGTTGTTAACATTTTTATTATTTTGTATTGGTTGAAATTACGCATACAATGTATTTGTTTGATTATATTGTATGTCGTTTGTTGTAAAATGTATTGTTGTATTTTTGTTTGAAGTTGGTAATGTTTATAAATTTGTTATTTACCTGTCAGGTACCGCATAGTCGAGTGGCTAGTGTGCTCGACCAGCGTGCTCTCGGGGAGACGGTGTGTGCCGTCTTCCGCGAACCTGGTGAGTGCCGGGTGAGCAGTTGGTTAGGACCTTGGCTGCCTCTGACTCAGAGCTGTTGGTGTGTGCCGGCAGCTCGTGAGGGAGTGCAGAAGGTGCCGTAGCCGGATGTTAAAGCTAGTGAGGTTTACCACTGTTTGCTGTAATCGCGATTGTCGAGGAGTGTTGGTGTGTGTCAACACGGCTCCGTTTCGAAATCGCGATTGTTGGTGAGTGTTGTCAAGTGACAACACTGTTACCGTTTGCTTTTTTTTAAACTTTGGTGAGTGCCATTGTTGACCGTTCATGTCGCGGCCCCGTAACTTTGGTGTGTGCCATTGTTACCCGTTCCTTATTGACCGTTTCTCTTAATAAACAAATCCTGCAAATATCGCTACTTCATTTGTGTTAGCCGATTGTATGCTAGCGATTGTTACTTTCATTTGTTACATTATTATCATCGTTTTTAATATATTTTAATAAAATATTAAAATTCATTATATGATTTCATTGTCAAAAACCGAACTCTGTCTCCACTAAGCTACCCGAGCCCTTTTGGCGTTCAAGCCACTCTTTTCAGCGACGCTATAATAGCGTCCTTCACCTCTCCTGTGCTGTGTTATCGACCGATCGATTGGCGCCCGAGAAACCCGTTTTGACAGCAAGGAGAACTGAAGAGAACGTCGAGTAAAGTTGACAGAATGACCATGTTGCCCTCACAAAATGGCGCCCGAACAGGAACTGTTGACAGACTGATACGCCTGCATTTTGCCATTACAAAAATCAATCTCATTATGGGTAGAAATTGATATTTTATCTCCCGCTACCCTTGGTAAGGGAGGTATAGGGATCGTGCTGAAAATCGCATATCGAGATTTTGGTAAATGACCACGTTTTAAGGTCACTACAATCCAATGTCTGTGTGTATGTGTGTATCCTCCAAATACTATCATTCAGAAAATTTTGAAACCTTGTATTTCGAACTTTTTCTGTAATGGAAACAACCCATTAGATTTTGGTGCAAGTCGGATAACCGGAAATGACACTTTACTGGAAACTCAAAATAGGTTTTCTTCGATAAATACTTTTAAATGTTATTTTTCGAGAATAATGTTATTATAAAATTAAAGATTATTAAATTTTCTACAGATTTGCATTAATACTTTTTCTATATATTTTATGGATAAATTTTTAACATTCTCTATAATTTAAATCCCAGAGTCTACGCTTTAAACAAACAAAACGCAGTTATTCAAATATATGTGACAGATAAATGTAACTATCAAAGAACTAATCATTTCAGAATAATATTAAACTCTATCCGTTTTAACTACAGAGTGGTGGGAAGATAGTTGCAGTTTGATCTTGTATTTTGATTGAATAATATCCCGATATTATCCAATCAAACAACAAGATCAAACTGCACCTATTTTCCCACCACTCTATAGTTAAAACAGATAGAGTGTAGTAACGTTTTAAAAAGAAAAAAGTAAATAGAACAATAGAAAAGGAATTCAATACAGTTTCCAGCATCAGTAAATACGCAGATATGTATTTAAATTTAAAAAAATTAACGATTCACAAAAATGTTTTAGCTAATCCTCATTTTTGGATTAGTGAATTCTATTCTATCCCAGTATTTAAAATTTAAGCTTCATTTTATTACAGTTCCGGTGGCTCAATGGTTGAGCAACGCCTTATGTCATGAGAGTGCCCTTGGGGCTCTGGGATCGAATCCCACTAAGGCATAGATGTGTGTGAATGTGAACCCACTCTGTAATTGGGATTTAATTTTGTTGACGGGTTTAAAAAAAGGTAGTTACTTGGATTAGATTATATTTTAAGAAATAAACTGACAAAATTAGAGTAAAATTCGCTAATACAAAAAACTTCATCTTTTTTGTGACTCGTGCTGTAAATGGCGGGAGGTATTGTGTTGGCCACACCAGATTTTTTATTTTCTTTCGAACGACGATGCTCAATTTTTCGCTGTTAAATTTCGAGTTATGAAATCTACAAATGAAAAAATAATTATCTTCATTTTATTATATCTCCGGTGTCCAATGGTTAAAGCAACGCCTCATGCCAAGAGTGCCCTCGGGGTTCTGAGTTCGAATCCTACTAAGGCATGGATGTGTGTGAATGTGAACCCACTCTGTAATTGGGATTTACTCCTGTTGAGGGGTTTAAAAAAAGATAGTTACTTGGATTAGATTAGACTATATTTTAAATTTGAAGAAATAAACTGTCAAAAGAAGAGTAAAATTCGCTAATCCAAAGATAAGGATGAACTTAATTTTTTTGTGACTCGGGCTGTAAATGGCGGGAGGTATTGTGTTGGCCACACCAGATTTTTTACAATAAGCCACAGAATTGTACTAAGTTAATAAACAAATTATAATACTATTACTATGTAATGAATATTAGTGTGCAATCTAAGCAAATGTGACAACAAAATTAAATTCGACTGAACAACTATAACAAACTTATTAAAGTCAAATTTACATAAGCATGAAAATGCATATTAGTTTGTTGCTTGTTAATATTATTAGTGAGATAATTATCATGAAAATTTAGTATAGCCTCATATGTGAGCTTTTCCACTGTAATGTAGATATATTTCTGTTGAATACTAAATATTACTATTATTAATACAGGTACAGCCTTAGGAAGACGTTTATGTGCATTTTATATGCACAAAATTTTTATTTTTCGTGTGTGTAAGAGCTAAACGAGCTAAACTGCCCCGGAAAAATGTTGCAAATGCAAAATTTCTGTAGACTTTCCTTCGTCGAGTAAGTGCTCTCAAAACGGACAGTTATTGCAACCTAGAATTTATGAGCCTTCTATGACTTTGTTCCGACCAATTTGCTTGTTTTACCACCAAAAGATTTTTCCTTTCTTTTGGAAAGTGCTTTATACTTTTGTACGAATTTTTCCCAGTCCTAATGCAAAAATAATAGGGCTGTTGCAAGAATTTTTATATAGGCGATGTGCACATTTTGAGCGTCAGCGCCTCTAACGGCTACATTGGCATTTTTGGTTACTGAATTAATTTTGACATTTCGAGAAAGTGATACAATTTACAATTTTATTTTGAGTTGTTGCTATTGTATATGAATATTATACATCATAGTATATTGAAATGAATAAAGAAAATATTTAAAATGCTATATATGTGATGTGACTAATTCAAAAAAGTCAAAATACCAGCGAAGGTACTGTGGCAGAAAATATAATTTTTCTCATAATATGTGTGATTTCTGTAAACCATTTTATCATATTTAAATTTATAGTATCAGTTAAATGTTACAAGATGCACAATACATGAAAATTGAGATTAAAAAGTTGGAAAATTTGAATGATTGGAAAGAAGAACGTTTCTACATATTACGATATCAGTGCATGATGTTATCATCCTTCTTTTATATTCGCAATAAATGAAGATTCTTCATTGAAAAAATACTAGACTCTACGTGGAATCAGTTGCACAAGCTCGGAAAAGAAAATACACGAAAAATACGAACCATGTCAATTTCTACCTTTAACATTAACATTACATGTACAAAATCTATAATAAATAGACGAATTATGTCAAAAATAGACTTCTATTTCATACAACTGCAAGTATTATACAATTTTAAGACAATTTTCTGCTTCTTGTATTATATTTTGTTCAAATATTAACTTAAGAATCACATTTTTTATATAATTCATTATTGCAATCAAACGACCATTGTTGGAATTTTATTCATACGATAAGTATCTTTTACAATTAGAAAATATGTATACCCAAAAGAATTTTTCATGTTAGTAGAAGATATCTGTTGAAAAGTTATTTTCTTATACATCTGTTCCTCATATAATCTTCTAGGAAATTTATAAAATTTGATACTTCAATCGGTAATTTTGTAAGAATTATTACATCCCCCACTGTATCACATAATATTTGACGTCCTATCATTCGCATTTATTGCAAATATTTTATAAAATAGAAATTGTAAAATTATTCTGACATAAAACATAACCTTGTTATGATTCAATGAGAAACCATTTTTTTCATTTTCGTCCGCTGTCGGCGCTGACTACTTTTGTGCACACCGCCTATACCTTCTAAGTATTAAATATAAAAAGACTTCATTATTTAAATAGCCTCAAATTTGAAAATATCACCAAATATCCATTAGATATTTTACAATTAATTTTTGAAATTTGGATATTTTGAAAAAGTCACGTGATCTGAAAAAGAATGTGACGTCACAACATATACATCTTTATCGGCTCCAATTGGTCTCTTATAGTGTGAATTCTTTGCGTTTTGTTACAAGTGTTATGATAAATATATTGTCAAAGTTATCAAACAAATGTCAAATTTTTGAGTTTGGTTCGTGTTACATAATACAAAATTCAATATAAAATGAGTAATTTACAGTATCGAGCCTACTTGCAAAAATGCACAAGGAACAAACCTACTATTGATTTTATAACTATGCCAAAAGATCCGAAGAAAGAAAATTGTGGCTGGAAGCAGTAGGTCGAAGAGCTGATGGTTGGATTTTTCATTTTATTTTATCTTAACTCTTTAACACACCTTAATTCGGCAACAGTAAAACAGTCGTTTTCTGATATAAATTCAGCCATCATCCAGCTTTCGATTTTCGGTAAACTGTTCGATTTAGCTTGAATGTATTCTTTATTAGCCATTATTACTCATTTATAATGGAAAATGTCAGCGTCAAATGTCAAATTAGAAGTTTGTTATTAACATGTGACAAACTATCGCCGACGTTTATTTATCTAAATAACAAAAATAAATGTAGGTGATGCAAAAACTATTTTTTCTACTCCCACTTGAAAAAGTTATCATTTCTTCACAATCTGCAGAATGGATATGTAGGCAATACTAGTTAACTGAACGGATATAATTTCATATCCATTCTAGGATGGATATGAAATCCACGAATCACAAATCTCGAAGTCGTGTAACCTAGGCAACTGTCTATTCATTTATTACAAGATTAAGAAGACGAACGATACAAATGCCATATTTGACATTTCAATGTTGTCATTTAGATGGAAATATTTTCGGTATAAAATTTGAATAATTTAATAACAATTAACTGAATTATATTATGAATTAATTGTAAGTATTGAACAAGAACGTATAAAAAATGGAAATCAGAACGGTATGAAATATCGCATTGCCAAGTCAAGGTTATCCTTTAGTTTTGGCAATAAAAAATCGTAAGTAGTATGTAAAAGTATTGTATACTTATAAAATAAAATATCATTTTAATAACAAAAGTCATTAAGAAAGCCTAGGAAAACAAGTACATAAAATGATATTAATTAATAATGTTAAATAAAATTTTAAATTTCTATAGTTCACATTTTCCTTCTTTTTGTTAGTCGTAGAAAAAGTATGCTGTACAACTCGAGTGGAATGTCCATATCGCCTTCGGATGATTGAACACTCCGCCTACGGCGTCGTGCTCAAACTTCATCCTCATGCGATATGGACATCATATCCACTCTTGTTGTACAAACTACTATTTCTATTGGCTGTGAATGACGTAATGTATGTGCTTCTACAACACAAGAGTGGGGGGTTGTTTTTCATGACTATTTTTGGCGCCAATATTCGTATTTAATTATCTAAGAAAATAACAACAAATTATTAAAATAATAAGAAAAATATTGCATAAACTTTCATTTAAAATATGTTTTGAAAAATGTGAAACACATTCTTTATTTCTGTCAGAGTTGTCATTGATACATCATGAAATTAACAACTCCGTGGTGTCATTTTCTTCATTTAAAATGAAAATCAAAACAATTTCCAATAGCAAAAGTGCACAAGACCTCTACTTTGGCGTTAGTGTCGCTGGTATTGTTGAGGGACAATGGCGCATCGCGGCATCACAGTCTTTCGGCTCACCGTCTCTATTGACAACTCTGAAACAATCGCCGGTCTTCAGATCTGTCCGGGTTTAAGCCGGCTGTCATTCTAACCAACACAAGGGTTTAAGAGAAATGAAATTGTGAGCATTGTGGAAGTTTAATATCAACTCTAAAGAATTATTTTTGCTCAGTTTTAATACTAACGAAAATTTATTTTTAGAGTTTAAGAATAACGTTTTGTACTATTGCTTTAAACGTTCGTTATTACATGAGGTATTGACAATGCACGATATCATACAAAAATTCGAAAAATCACGTTAAAGATAGTTGCAATAATATGGAGTTACCAATGACGACAGAAGAGTGTACGAATGGATAGAGATCTTGAAAAATGGCTGAACACCGATGACAAAATCAAGAAAGCCATGAAGTAAAAAAATAAGTTTCACTCATAAATTTATAAGCCAATCCAAATTCAGGATTCTACCTAGTTACCAAGTTTCATTTCGACAACACACCGTCACAAAATTATTATCGCACCCTTTAAGCCAATAAAATATCGTATTTTTACAAGTGAGTCTTGTTAAGCGAAAGTTTTTTGACGTTTTAGAAACATATTGTTTACATATCTGTCAAAGTGTGTATATTTTTAGTGTTATCAGTTTTTATTAAAAACTAGTCGATTCGGACAGGAATCTATTTAAAACATTGAAAAAGCAAACTAAAATATAACACCTCAATACACAAAAAAATTAGAAGATTTTTGTCAAGAAAAAAATTTATAGATGATTCCCTGATTTTTATTTTGGAAATAGTCATCCGAATACCATTCGTAGTTAAATTTTATCCTGGAAAATTTTTCCGATTGCTTTACTCGAGCCTGTTGCCAATTTATCTCATGACATTGATCAAAAATCACTCGTTTGACAACTCGTAATTTTTTTGCCAATGCCACTCAATAAATTGCTAGGCAACCAACTCTCGTAACAATCTGAAAATTTTTCCGGCAAAAATTTACCACTTATGATATTATATATGATAAAATAAATATACACTCGAATCATACAGCGTATTTGTTGTTCTTTTTACCTCCCGCTACCCTTGGTAAGGGAGGTATAGGGATCGTGCTAAAAATCGCATATCGAGATTTTAGTAAATGACCACTTTTTAAGGTTCCTAGGATCCAATTTTAACACTGTTGTGTATGTTGTATATATATATATGTGTGTGTGTGTGTGTGTGCATGTGTGTGTGTGTGTGTGTGTATACTGTTTACGCTCTAACTCAAATACTATCATTCAGAAAATTTTGAAACCTTGTATTTATACCTTATTCTAATATGGAAAGAAGCTATTAGATTTTGGTGTAAATCAGATAACCGGAAATGGCACTTTACTTGAAGCTCAAAAAGATTTTCTCCGAAAAATACCTTTAAATGGTATTTTTTCGAGATTTATGTTATTATATAAATTAAAGATTATTAAATTTTCTATTGGTTTGCGTTAATACTTTTTCTATACATTTTATGGATAAATTTATAAAATTATCTATAATTTAAATCACAGAGCCTGCACTTTAAACAAACACAATTACTTGATTAGACAGTTCATATCTTAAATGTATGTAACTGACAGATAAATGTCACTGTCAAAGAACTAATCTTTTCAAATTAATAATAGTAACGCTTTAAAAAGAAAATAGTATATAGAACCATAGTTATAGGGAATGGATTTTAATACAGTTTCTAGTATAACTAAATAAGCAAGTATCTATATTTAAATGAATAAAAATTAAATAGCGGGAGGTGTTGTGTTGGCCACAACAGATTTTTAAATTTATTTCGTAAATGCAAAACAGTGTTAATAATCTTCCACCAGTCTGCTCTCCCAACTTTCGCTTCCGTTCTAAGTACCCAGTAAACAATCGCCAATCGGCAGCAAACAGGCTCGCATCGGCCATAATTCAATATCCACATCCGGTGGCGTTGCTAGTACTTATTTAATTTCCGATTCGCGTGGTTCCGGTATCGAAAATTGCTGATGAAATCTGGGACTTACCAGGTGGTCAGTGAAGCTCAGATAACACCACAAAAGTCCCATTCTCCGAAACAAATAAGCGGAGACATTAGCGCTATCGCGGAATCGATACAGGATGCAGGGCACACAGCAGGAGTTGCAGGACTTGTGGATTGCGAATAGCAGGTGCTGGACAACTTTTAAAGAGATATAATTAGGAATATTACAGTGTTATACATAAACGAGTTTCACAGTAACTGTGGATAAAGGGGTGTTTTTGTTTGGAAGTATATTTTTGGTATATTTATTTATTTGGAAAACCAACAGTCAATTAAGAGCAATTAAGGGTTTTCACTTCTTACTATCACGAATACATAGTGAGTACATTATGAGATACAAATGAACCCCCCCCCATATATTACGTAACGCAGTATTTGACCCCCCCCCATTTTTTTTACTAGATGTAAAAGTATATGGCCTCTTTAATATTCAGTTAAAATTTGAAACAGAAACTATTTAAATTAATGTACATAAAGCTGAAAAATAACAGAACAGAACAGAAAATATTTAAATTAATGTACATAAAGATGAAAAATAATGTACTACTCTTGGCCTACGGCTTCTCAACCCAATTTTAATACTGGATATAAAAGTATAATATATTATATTATATGGCCTCCTTAATATTCAGTTAAAATTAAAGCATATGCATTTGCATATGCTTTTAACAAACTATTGAAAAGTTTTTCCTTATCAACACTACTTGAATTCATGATTTAATATGAATTATATTGCACGAATGAAAGACCATTGGCCCGAATTTGAACTGTGCCCAACATCTGTTGATTGTTATTGAAAACAAACGACTGCCTGCATATACGAATTAGCACCGCGAAATTTTAATGTTTCAAAACTATTAAAGCAAGTTTAGCAATTTTTTTTATAATTTATCGTTACGTAACGCACACATTAACCCTTCCCCACCCCCTCGTAACACTTCGTAACGCTACTCTTGACCCAACATCCCCCCCCCCTTTGAAGCGTTACGTAATTTAAGGACAGCCCCAGACATGATTCTGTTTAATGGAGAATTTTTGTTATTATTTGTTCTACTTGAAGGTGGGTAAAATAGAGTATTGGATCTTGTCATAAATATACCATATTATTAAAGATTTTGTAAAGCAATATCATATCGTTGATAGTCCTTCTATTTTCCAGCGATGATACGTTAAAATATTTAATCTCTCCGAGTATTCATAAATTTCAACATTAAATTTATAACACATAATATTAATGATTTTTTTTAATGCTTTCAATTAACTTTATGTTTTTATTGTAAACTGGATTCCAAAGTATTGATGCGTACTCCAGTTTAGGTCGAACCAATGTGGTGAATAATGTAATTAAAGCGCATGGTTCTTTAAAGTATTTACTCTCGTATTTACTGGTTCTCAGTATGAAACCTAAAGTTCTACTTGCTTGTTTTACAGTTAGTTCTACGTGTGAATTTAACAGTAATTTAGAATCAAACGTTACACCCAAATCTTTAACGATTTTCTTATTCTTTAATGTTATGTTATCTATGTTGTAATTGTAATCTAAGATATCTTGATTTCTTGTAAAATGAACTACATTACATTTTGAAACATTAAGGCTGAGGTAATTGTGTTCACAATATTCTTGCAAGTTATTCAAATCACGCTGAAGCTTTAAACTGTCTTTCTCCGTTTTCACAGGTTTGAAAAACTTTAAATCATCAGCATATAGTAAAAAATTGGAATGGGTGAAACATGATGATATATCGTTAATAAATATATTAAAAAGCAAAGGACCCAGATGAGAGCCTTGTGGAACTCCAGATGTAACACGGATTAATCGTGATTTAAATCCATTGCAAGAAATTAGCTGCGATCTATTTGTAATATAAGATTGAATCCACCGTAGTAAAGTACCATGAATTCCCAATGTTTCAAGTTACAAGAGTAGAATGATGAACTCGGTCGAAGGCTTTACTAAAATCAGTATAGATTACGTCAATTTGTATCTTTTTGTCCATATTTGCACTTAAAACTTCAATGAAATGACAACACATGTTATAATACAACGTACGCATCTAACGTGCACCGACCTATTGTGCCCGAAATACCCAAAATGCACCCAAATGCTTGCCTCTAAAAGTAGTGTTAATTGCCAAATTAGTCAAACAATATTCCTCTGAGCGTCAAAGAATCAGTACTCTTATTTTCTGGACGTGCCTCGTAAATTACGGCCTGTTTGACATTTGTCAAAAGAATTATTCAGATTTTTATTTTTTTCTTATAAGGCGTTTTTACCTTTCGTCACCTTTAGGTAAAGGAAAGTATATTGTCTTTGGTCAAAAAATTCGATGATGAGTTTTTAATGAATAAGCACGTTTTAGGGTCCCTAGAATACGATTTTACTATTTTTCCGATGATGTCTGTCTGTGTGCGTGCGTACGTGCGTGTGTGTGTGCCTGTGTGTGACAAAATTTTCGTCTGCGATAACTTTAAAGCCTCATTCATAACACGAAATTAATGGTTAGTATTAGTAGTTGCGATTAGCGAAGAAAGCTTATCATACGTAGTTGTAGTTTAGCGTTCACAATAACGAAATTAGTGTAGCCCAGGTCCGCGGTAAGTTCAATTAGCGTAAGAGTTTGTAAGCTCCAAACTTATGGTTACTGGTTAACATAGTAACCAATCACAGAACAGAGAAAAGAAGGATGTGACATTTGTTGAGTTTGACAGTTGTTTTAAAAGAAATAAATTTTTGTTGATGTAGAATTTGAAAGGTACTGACTAAATTGTTCTGTTGTAAATAAACATTTTTAAAATGTGTGTCTTATAAAAATATCAGATTGTAGATTATACGCAATAAAACTTTATGCTGTTGAACTTTTTTTATACATAAAAGAGAAAGCTACAAAAATATTAAATAATAGTCAAATCTACTAAACAAAAAGTATCAAATTAAACCAGCTCTTAAAAACTTTGAATCAAATGTACTATTTTGCCAACAAAAATTGTTATTCGTAGTCGTTAATTTCATGTATTGTGAACGCTGTTTACCAATCTTTAACTACTAATTATAAATACTAACTATAACTACTAAGACTAACTACTAATTTCGTATTGTGAATGAGGCTTAATACTAACAGTTTTTCGTGATTGAAAGGTGTCAGTGTCAATTGACATAGTATGTTTGTGTTATAATTTTACTGGAAATATAGGATCTTTTGCTAGAAACTTTTTGTATGGAATTTGTATAAAACACATACAACATACAACTGCCAGAAGGTAATACGAAAAGAAATAGAATATTTTGTAAGGAACTTTCTGTATGAAATTTGTACAAAATACATAGAGCTGACGGAAGGTAATGTGTTGGCCACATCAGTTTTTATCTTCCGTCACCTTTAGGTAAGGAAGGTATTGTCTTTGGTCAAAAAATTCGGTGGTGAGTTTTTGATGAATAAGCACGTTTTAGGGTCCCTAGAATACGATTTTACTATTTTTACGATGATGTCTGTGTGTGTGTGTGTGTGTGTGTGTGTGTGTGTGTGTGTGTGTGTGTGTGTGTGTGTGTGTGTGCGTGCGTGTGTGTGTGTGTGTGTGTGTGTCTCTCTCTCTCTCTGTGTGTGTGTGTGTGTGTGTGTGTGTGTGTGTGTGTGTGTGTGTGTGTGTGTGTGTGTGTGTGTGTGTGTGTCTGTGTGTGACAAAATTTTCTAATGCGATAACTCTAATACTACAATTCCAAAAATTATAATTCTTTCGTGTTCCTCTTCGTTACATCCATGTGAAGAGCTGATTAGATTTTGGTTATAATTGGTCAACCGGAAGTACCCTCATTTGAAGATTTTAACAATTTTTCTTTACATTTAATGTTATTATAAATATTAAAGAATTATTTATTCTCTATACGATTTGAATTCATTTTATACTTCATATTAAATGGACATAGAGTTAAAAAATTATAAAAAAATTTAATATCATATATATTAGTCAGCTTTGCTATAACTTTGGAAACAGCTGCTACATTAAGAAAATTCTGAACACTGATTGAAAGGTGTAAGTGTCACGTGCAGTTGACAGTATGTTTATGTTATAATTTTACTGGAAATATAGGATCTTTTGTTAGAAACTTTCTGTATGGAATTTGTATAAAATACATACAACTGCCTTAAGGTAATGTACAAGAAATATAATCTTTTGCAAGGAACTTTATGTATGATATTTATACAAAATACATAGAACTGACGGAAGGTAATGTGCTGGCCACATCAGATTTTTTTGTTTTAGGATAAGGGCTTTAAGCGCTAGGCACTTTTGTCATTGCGACCTTTAAGATCTACACAACTGTTTGCTTTCAAATTTGTATTTGTCGATTTAGAGTATTTGTTAACACCCATCTAAAAAATTCTTTACCTTTTCATATTTTGCTTTTGAAAAGAAAACGTATATTGAATAAACACAACATTTTACGGCATTTTGAATCCTTTTCCTCTGCGCGCTGCGCGTGCAATGTTACAGGAACCAACCAAGCTCGAGTTTGGGAATTCGGAACAAGCGACTGGTCGTGTATCTCGATGGACCCCAAATGCGTAGGTTATCTTATCGGGCGTCATTCATACATCGCTACGTCCATTGATTGTAGGCCGGAGCAAATTGAATACCGGATATCGAAGTGGAGATTCAGCGTAGAATTGTGTATTTGTGTATGACGATTCGGACGAGAAAATTGTCGTGGATGTTTCGGAAAAAATGGAACAAATTGTCAAGCTGTATAATAGTTTCTAGATTAAAGTGGATTTAGGATAATAATCAACTGTAATCATTGGCGTGCGCAGAAATTTACTTCTGTGGGTGCCAAAATGAATATGTATAATTATTATAAATAAAGTAATAAATGTAAATGGAGTCATTTATTTAATAAATCCATATATATATATATATATATATATATATATATATATATATATATATATATATATATATATATATACAGGGCGTAAATGAAATAAGTGCATTAAATTTAACCAGTAATGTAACTCTTCGAGAGCAACAATTTTTCTTAATAATTTTTTTTTCTAAATCTTCTAGTTTTTGAGTTAAAATTCTTTAAAGATTTGTTTAAAATTTCGTTACCCGCCACTGTCAAGATCTCTGCTGCCCTCAGCTGTCTGAATCAAAGTTCCATGTACACAGCACAAAAATTGTCGGGTGGTGGTTACATACTTGTAAATACAGTAATTAATAAACGATCAACGGAAAACATATTTATTATTAATAAATTCGTAATAGTACAATTTTTAAAATAAAGAAATTTAAAATTTCGATAACAAAATTATAAAATTGTGTATTAACACAGGTTTCTGAACTTAGGTGAATAGAGTAAGAGCGTGGGAAGACGGGAAGAGCATACTAGTTATGGAGGTTATGAAATGAATCTTCGTGTGTCAACACGGCAAATCATAATAGTTCAAATACGTTATTCAAAAAATGTAAGTACATACTTTTGTCCATTTAAACGAGATGGGATTATATGAGGACCAATGACTCGTCAATTTATTCCCGCTCAAACAATTAATGATATTTTTTGTTGAAAATTGTGTTTCCTTCTTACAGTATGAGGATTTTTGTGACCAGATAAGTGTATTGTGCATTATTAAAGACACTTTCTGTAATATATCCAGCACTATCAGTGAACAATACAACTCATTCGCAAAATTGAAATGCTGGAAACAATGAAATTTTTGCACATGGTATGGAAGTAACTGTTGCTCTTTTAGAATATTCCATATTGACATATGTGACACATCAAACTGTGATAATCTGGAAGATATTGTATGTGTTACAACATATATTTACGAATATTACGAAGAGGATGATTTTCGTATAACTTCGTTACAATGTCTGTGTATCCGCAAATCATAAACATAAGCATTTTACCAGAATTTTACATTATAAACAAGTTTATTACTAATGTTAAAATTTAATTGCAACATCTGACAGGACTGTCAATTACTAAAACAAAATTTTTCATAGGTATTGCTACTGCATTCAATTATTACAAAAATATTTGGAACGACTCGTCAATTTACGGGGTGGTAAAAATGCTAAAAAAAAATATGCGATTTCGAGAAAAAGTTATTAAGAAATATTGTTGCTCTCGACGAGTTATATTACTGGTTAAATTTAATGCACTTATTTCATTTACACCCTGTATATATATATATATATATATATATATATATATATATATATATATATATATATATATATATATATATATTATAGCAACATGAACAAAATAATAATATAAAATCTTAATATTTTCAATATTACGAGGACTGTTCTTTTTCCGCTAAGCCTAGTAAAGTAATACTCAATTTACTTGCAAAACACATTTATTTATAATTTTTCAAGGCATTCCCCTCCACAATCAATACATTTTTGCATCCGTGAAAACCAATCTCCAAAGCATTTTCTCCAATCTTCCCGCGTTTGTTTCTTTATTTCATTTTTAAATGCGTCAACAGCTTCTTTGGCCGATGTAATACGTAAACCCCGTAATTTATCCTTTACACGTGGATATAAAAAGAAATAATTACGTACCAGGTTTGGACTATACGGCGAATGACCCATTGTTTCAATGTTTTGGGCATTCAAATAATCAGTCGTTTGAGCAGCGCAGTGTTCGGCCGAGCGTTGTCTTCATGCAAGATAATCCATCCCCATGGAAGTGTTTCGTGAATATTTTGGAGAACTTAAGGCAAACAAACGGTAGTGTACCATTCAGCATTAACAATACGATGATCCTCCAGTGATACAGTGCAAACATGTCCAATAATTCCAAAAAATTTGGCGAACATTTTTTTGGTTCGGCTTTTTACGCGAATAACTTTTGTTGGAGCCGACTCAATCTCAAAGACCCAAACTGCAGACTGTTCCTTTTTTTTAGAGATCATAGCAGTATACCTATGTTTCGTCACCTCTAATGAAGTTGTACAGCAAATGAAACGATCCATTGCCAAAGCAAACGGTTGAGTCAAATTGTGGGGAATCCAACGAGAACAAAGCTTACGTACCTTCAAATGTTGGTCTAAAATGGTTTCAATTGCTTTCAGACCAATCTTTAAAGTTGCTTGGATATTCCTGACAGTAACATGCCGGTCCTCTTTAATCATGTTCTGAACAAGACCAATATTCTTTTCGGTAACTGCCGTTTTTGGCTTAGGAGCTCGAAAACTGTAATTCATTGTACCACTGCTTTATGATACATACCTAAGGAACACGACTTGTCACCAAACACTCGATGGATTTCCTCAAAATATTCTTGATGGTTTAATCCACACTTGAAATTTTAAAAGATCACAGCTCAATAATGCTCTTTGCTCAATTCAATGATTTGTTGGTGAAAGGATTACTTAAAAATTATCAGCCGTATGCATAAATTTGTTAGTGGTCACTAAGAGCATTTAAAAAACATTTTAAAATGTCACTAAGCAAAACCTTATGTATAGTGACATTTAATAGGATTTAAATTGTTAGTTGGCAACTAAGTGTTAATAACCAACTGACGCATGTTTCAGACACTTTTAAGGTAAACCTCTAAACAACGGTTTTAGTAGTTATAAAAAAGTAGTTGTAGTGGTGTTCATGTATGCCGAAGAGAAGCATCAATTAAAAATAAATTATGAGAAACAATACCAAGAAGCAAGAATTGCAGCTTTAAGGGAAAAACGGGAAGAGTTGTAAATAGTGTCAATATTTAAATTTATTTAGTATTTATCAATAAATTTGTACATGTAAAGGAATAATTTATTCACATTTTAGTTCACATTTTGTTTGTCTTTAGCTTTGTTCTACATGTAACTATAAGTAATTTGTTAACACTTTAATTTTTTGCATTATATTTGTTATTCAATATATTGCCTTCGAAGGATGCCTCTCAGGAATGTTGCCGTCGCCTTCTTTATCTTCATCATCTGCGAATTCTTGATCAGGCTCTTCGATTTTTTCATTAACACAAATGTTATACAAAACAGCCACTACATTTATTGCCGTTTCTATATGAAGTTGTAGTCCATTAAAAAAGCATCAATTTATTTTTCATTATTCCAAACAGTCTTCCCACAACATTCCTCGTTCGGATGTGCGCTCGATTGTAACGCCGATCTGCATGTGACCAGATTCAATAAGGGTGTTAATAGGTATCTTGAATATGGGATTGGTAACTATTATCTGCCACTTATTTCACCATTATTAAATTTTAGTAAACCTTACGACAAGGGTACAATTTGTCATTGATTCCAATAAATTCTTGTATTGCTTCTATTTCTTCCACCTCCTCGTGTATACCTATTCAACAAGCCCTCTTCCATTTTACTTTGTTTAGTTCTATATATAAAATGCCTGATTATTCAAATAAAAATGTAACAATCCGTTTATAAACATACTCCCTGATGTATGTAATGACAGCACTTGATAACTGTATATCCACTTGTAACCACTATTTTTTAATTTATATAACCTAATATAACTGGTCTAATCAACCAAAAACTAAAATGTAAAAACCAGAACCCTATAATAATATACGAAGTGATATTCTACCTCAAAACATATAGAACTGACAGCTGTCAGCTTAATAAACAACCAAATTTTACAATGCTGCCAGGTTAAATATAATGCAAGTTGGCTATTTAGTAGTGACCAGTAAAAGTACAATTATGCATACCATCCCGCTAATAGCATTTTATATGATGTTACTGGCCACTACGTAAAATGCTGCTAAAACCATTTTAAGCTTGCACTTATGCATACGGCTGTATGTATTTAAACACCATTCAATTATACTTAACAACCGTCACTATAATTAACCTTGTAAACAACTAGATTAAAATGTTTCAAAATATCGTAGCCTTCTAGATAAGCTCAGTGGAAAGAGAACAGCCCTCGTATTAATATATTAGGGGGTGCCGTGGCACCCATGGCAACCACCGTGCGCACGCCTATGACTGTAATTCAACATAAATTCTTCATAAATAGTGAAATAACGGAAGAAAATCTTGGATGCAGTCATTTTGTAACAATTGTGTACAGGTATTTATTAAAATTTTAATATAAAACATAAAAGTGATATTTTAGCCAGTACTGTATAAACGTTTTCGATAATAGGAACACTAACTACAAACTGAAGTAGAAGTTTAAAGGATAGATTAAAAATTAAATATTAAACTATGTTGAGAAAACTTAGAACAAATTCTTTCGTAATAAAGTCTGAAACTCAGTCTCCTATTACAATCATACACCGTCACCTGCCTCTGCAATTTCCTTCCGCGTTACTTTATTTTCTTTCGCAAAGTAAAACTCACACTCCGAATTGGTGAGAATGTAAATTTGAAGTGAAAATTTCTGAAAATAGACTCGTCTTTATTTTCACCCCATTTTCCAGCAGACAAAGAAGCGATATTCTTCGCTGTCTTTGTCCGTTGTCACATTATATTTGAAAGTGTTATCACGGAAGGTTGTCTCATTATGTGGAACGACTCAGATGAAACAAATCACTGGCTTAGCAACTCGGATCGAGATGGCGCTGGAAAGTTTTTAGGTTAGTAGATATCGCACTGCATAAATAGTCACAAACTTTTATTATCTATATGAGGAGAAGTCAAAAACTAAAAGGACATTCTGAAAAATCAAGTCTCTCCCAAATAGGGTTGATCTATGTCATATTTATTTTGTATAACATATTGTAACGTTTTTATTTACTTGGGTGAAGTGTAAATATTAGATCGTAGAAATGGGCTTTAAGATCCAGGACAAAATTATTTAAACAAAGAAAGAATTGTGAAAAATTCATGGACCTCGCTGGGATTCGAACCCAGAGCCTCCCAATCGCTAATCGGGCGCTCTACCAATTGAGCCACGAGTTCCCGTCGAAATCTATGAATCCTTCACAAGCCTTTTTACAAATCGTAACGAGTACACTCTCACAATTTGAGAGATAAATACTCAACGCTAACATTGCGCAGTAAATATTATATATATATATATATATATATATATATATATATATATATATATATATATATATATATATATATATATATATATATATATATATATAAAGGCTTGTGAAGGATTCATAGATTTCGACGAGAACTTGTGGCTCAATTGGTAGAGCGCCCGACTAGCGATGTCCATGAATTTTTCACAATTCTTATTTCGTTTAAATAAATTTGTCCTGGATCCTAAAGCCCATTTCTACGATTTAAACATTTAGGTTGGATCTCAAATAATTATTCTATGTAAATATTAGACAATTATTATTATTATTAACTAAAATACGTGTTTATTAAACTATAAAGAAAATGACTATTACTAATATTAAACAATTATTAAAAACTAATTAAGACTAAAACTATAATTAACTAGATAACTCTAACACTATTTATTTATTTATTTATTTAACCAATTAACACTACTATTTATTTCCACGATACTACTAATTATTTATTTTACTACGCGTTCCAATTTTAGACTGCCGGTCTGTTGCAGACTCTTGTAGACTGTTTACGCGATATTTATATCACTATATTTATGTCACTAATTACTTATATTACGTTCAACTGTCCGCCTACCGACGTCCACAGCGTCTATATACGAGTACTCAACTGACTCAACAGCGTCTGTATACTCAACTGCTCGGACAGAAGTCACATCTTTCACCTCACTGTCTGTCTATTTATGTAACTAACTTTCTCCTTCCGCAGCCTCAGTATCACCGACTGTCCGTATGCCACAATTCTTCAACACCACTGCCGAGTATTCACTTCCACCTGCCGTTACTGTCCGCGTATACCTAGCTTCTCAATACTCTTCAACACTACCGAGTATTCTCTTTCACAGCTATCCCGGTATACCAGTAACTTCCCGACTCGCCGTTACTGTCCTTGTACACTATAGCTTCCCAATACTCGTCAACGTCAACACTACCGAGTATTCACATCCACAGCTATCCCAATTCCCAATATACCAGTAACTTTCCGAGTACCTACTCGACACCAAATGCATACGCTCACTACGATACTGCTGTGCTTCTCACTAACACTTTACTCTCTAATACTCCATGTGAATGTCTCTATGACTCTGTATGTAACTAACTAACTGCACTAATGTTAGTGTCTGCCCGTCCTCACTAATGGAACTGAACTATGTAATTAAATCAGCTGATTATGTAACTATGTAAGTCAACTAATGTTGTGTGATCAGGGATTCAACTGAACTAACTAACTAACTTCCGAGCATAGGTGCGTCCCTTTTATACAGCTGCTATTAACTTCCAGAGAACTCTAGAATGTTCGACTGCATAATAACAATGAACACAAAAGATTCAGGTGACCGGAAGTAATTAAACACGTCGCGACTGGTCTGTTACGTTGCCCGGCTGCTAGCGCGATTACGTCACCGCTATAAATAGACACTCGCTTACAGCGGCGGCGACGGCGGGCGTTCCACGTTACAGTCTGTCCCATCAGTGGCGGATTTACACTTTTGTCGCTTAGGGGCTAGCAGCAATCTCCTGCCCCCTGTCAGTGTCCCATTATCGTTGTCCTGGTTTACTAACATCTTGCTTTTGTCCAAGAAATATCCTCCAACCAGCCCCTATCCTTCCTTAGCTAATTTCTTACTTATTTATGTATTTCCGTTCTCTTTTACATTTTAATTTATTAATTTACCATTGCAAAAACCTACGAACACTGGCCTAACAACGAAAAAAATGTGACAGGCATAAACAACAGAGTAATAATAATTGAAACCAGATTGATTTTTAGATTTACTATTGTTTTGCATGTACTGTAATAATATTTTGACGAAAACTTAATGTACTTAGATAGAAATAAGAAATCTCTTATAAAATAATTAAAAACGTAATATATTTGAGTTGTACTAAGTAATGAGATATACATGTTTAATCGGCAGGGAGCTTTTTATAAAAAGTAGAACAGAATTAATTAGAGGCAAAAGAGTATGATGATTATAATAATTTTTTTCTTGAATTAGAGTCTGAGAATGAATCTATAATATCATCAAAGTTCAAATTTTTGGTCATTTCAGATTCGATGGTTAAAATAACCACATCCCTCAAATGTGCTTCAGTCATAGTCGATCTCGTGTAGGTTTTTATTCTTTTCAGGACAGAAAATGATCTCTCCGCTGAGCAGTTCGTTGCAGGGATCGTCAAAAAAAGTTTTAATGTTATGTCAACGTAGGGGTATATGTCTTGAAGTTCGTTGGTATGTAATAATTCATAGAGATTAAAAATGTTTTTTGGTCGTTCTTCTTTTAATTCTTTTAAGAAACCAAAAAAATGTGAACATTCTTTAACAAAATCTTCTGGTGAAGGGAGATCTTTGTTAAAGAAAGTGAACAATTTTTTGCAGTGTTCCGTAAGTGTCTTTAGGTCAGGTTCTTCTTTTCCAGTAATAATCAAAAATCCAAACATCGAGTTAAGCTCATCATACACAGCTTTTCTTTTTTACATTTCGTTCATTAATATGTCTAGTATTACATAATAATAAGTGTTAATTCAAAAATTTTCTCTGCCAATCAAATTTATCTCTCCTTTTCCAGTTTCATCAGCTTGGAGTTTTCTTATCTTCTTTCTTTTTGCTTCGTCTTCATATACGAGTATATTGACTTGCGACTTTACCAGAGCTCCATTTTCATAAAGATCAAACTCTGTTCTTATACTACGTATGTACTCCGGTAACGATCCATACACTAGTGCTACTGTTGACAAGTCAGTTTCAGGTGATTGCAGTTTTTTAGACGTTATGTTAAACCTGTAGAGTAAATCTCCCCACATAACTGACAAAAAAGCCGTTTCTAGTCTTTGAAGCTTGAGGAGGCAGCTAGATGCTTCACTTCGTGTGGTTGCTTTTTCTCCTTCGTCATTTGAAATAATTGTTAGTATTTCTATTAATAAATAAATTTACAAAATGCCGCCCCCTAAACTTTGCCGCCCTGGGTTACAGCCCGTATAGCCCCCCCCCCCTAAATCCGCCACTGTGTCCCATCAATATTTTACCTTCCGTTATCTTTAGGTAAGGAAGGTATTGTCTTCGGTTAAAAAACTCGGTGGTGAGTTTTTGATGAATAAGCACGTTTTAGAGTCCCTGAAATAAGATTTTACTATTTTTACGAAAACGTTGAAATTTATACCACAAGTTATGGGACAAACGTTAGGTATATCCTGTAAAATAATAACCAAAAAAAATTCCTTCCATTTAGGATAGACTAACATTTCTATAAAGACACCCTTACTGTATAGTCTCTCTTGTAATGTCTCCCCGAACGTTAAGAAGATTAAAGATAAAAATCCTTCGCAGGCTGGTATAAATACCTTATCATTAGAGCAGTTACGTACTTCTGTCTACTTCGTTTTCAGTCATATTTTCAGGAGACAAGAAAATATAAAAACAAAGATAAGGCAAATTACTTCTTTGTGAGAACAAAATGTTCTTAAGAAATTCCTACATAGATTATTTAGTGACAATCTGATTGCAGACTGAATAAATTTTAAATGTTTGATGTTAAACGGAAAAATTAAAATGAAAAATGAAAAATCTTAAAGGCAGTTTATTATATCACAGAATGGACCCGTCCAAGTCTTCGACTTTTTAAAAATTACATGTCGCATATGAATTTTGAATATAAATAAATGAAAACGATATAAAAATTGCTATATATTTTGTATTTTTATACCTATAATAATGTAATTAAACTTTTTAGCGTAAAATGGTCGCCATGTTGTGACGTCAGCGTCATTACATTAATCCAGTTTCCCTGTGAAAATGTCACTACCCAGCAAACACAGTTTTATCATATATGTACCAGGTATGTGATATCTGAAACCTATGTAGTATACAATTTATTTACGTACTTATAACGTCATATACATATACCATGTCGGACATCTCTCAAGAGACTGTAAATGATATTGTCGGTATGTCACATTGGTATTGGACCATACCTATAACTATATACATGTTACCGTACTTATAATATATTCGTAGCGCATTGGACACGTGTCATCTATTCCAAATCTAATTGGTCTATTTATGTGACCAAGGTCTCTGTCTGTCCAAGCCAGGTGTGCAGAGGTTTAACAATGACGCATTTTACTTTTGCAGCCATTGCAGTATTTGTTTATGTTTTATGTAGTGTGTATACTTTAATTCTTTGATTTCATGGCAAAATCGGCTTGTCATACGGTAAGTTTGTTTATGTAACTATATATTCATTATGTAGCTTATTTTCATTCTTGAACGAAAATGAAAATTTAGATAACGTGAAATAATAATTTCAAACTAAAATACTATAAAATTAGAATTTCAAATGAAAAACGTTTATACACATTACATATTATATATTTTACGTATTGTATTAATAAATTGTATTGAACTAGTCTGAGTGAAATTTATGGGTCGATTCTGTTCACATCTGTAAGTTTTACAGATCTGTAAATCTGTAAAAAATGACAAAACACATCTGTTCTTGTTGATTAATATAAAATTATACATAAGGGTGACAGCTTTAGGTGCGATTTTGTTCATATTTACAGATCTTGCGACTTACAGATGTGAACAGAATCGATTCATTAAGTTATTTTATATTTAATTTCTATTGTAATAAATATGTAATATAAGTATTGTAATAAACTACATATTTAAATATATATTATTTGTAGTTAATACCTACACATTTTCCTACCATCCTTAATAATATTTAATATTTATATTTAGGATTAAAAAGAAGTCACAGGTATAAAAATTCACAATGTAAGTAGTATATTCAAATAATAACAAAGAAGTGATATACTTTTTTTATATACCATTTATGTTACAATATCTACATACATGGGATGTGATGTCTCATAGACCATGTTGCGGACATAGGTCTATACATGTACTTTCCAGGAATGTTATTCGGTATGTAACATATAACACGAGTTATGTCTATATTACGTACTAAGGACGTAACTGTGTTTGCTGGGTATAAAGTGGACCATGCATATTTTGCTCATAAATTCGCGATTGGCTTTACACATACTCTTACCAAACATATATTTAATATAACCGAGTAATTTTTTATTAAGATCAAATGAAAATTTACTTATTAAATAAATTTATATTATAATTTATGTTTTAATTATTGTAATCTCAATACTTGTCACTGTTGTAATTATTTAGTAAATAGTAATGTAAATGTTGGATTACTTTTTATTATGAACTATGCTTTGATATTTGTAATCAATACTGTCTTTGTTGTATTTAATTATAAATAGAAAATAGTTTAAATACTATTGTAATTACAATAATGGCACTAAGTGAGTATGAAAACTTCAATATTATATTAAAGAAAGTCTTAAAGGCACATTAATTAAAGCGAATAATTAACTTGATTATGAAAACGAGCAAAAATTATTAATTTTACTTACCTGATTTTTATTTATTTATAATATGTACTATCGAAGTTTTACATAAATTAACATTTAACACTACCTACTCCTATACCTATTCATGTAAGTAAATCAAACAAATATATATTTTGAAATGATATAATAGCTATCTGGCTTACTTTATTACCATTAGCTCTAAAGATTTTTGATCACAGTTTGTAATGGATACATAGGCGCGCACAGGGGGGGTCGAAAGGGTCGACGGACCCCCTTTCATTTATGGATTGTATCCATTTTTAAAAATAAAATTATAATTTTATTTTTTCATTTCAATGTATCATTGTATTTTTTAATAATTATTGGTAATATTTTCTTATATTTTAATCAAAAAAAATTTACATACTATCTATTACTATGTACGAAATAGCTGAAGTGTCAGAATGAGTAAATTATGTTATGTACTGTTATTATATTATTACATTATCTTCGGTGTTGTATTTTCTGTAATATGCCGTAGTTTATTCTAATCATTTTATGATCACGTTCTTCTCAAAACTTTCACAATTATTGATTTTACTGTTATATGGAAATAAAGAAATAGAAAAGTAAATAATGAATAGACATTGCATATTTATTTATATTAAAAGTACCAACGTATGATTAGGGTTGCCGTATTTTGTGAGGAGCGCGATTTAATTAACATTTAATTATTATACATTTTATTTTGAACAGTTCAATAGAATAATTATATTGTTACTCAGTAATATATTTGAATTTAATGCAACAGTGTATTTTCAGATTGTCTGTTTCTGTAGTTATTGCTTATGCTCGCATCTCGCATCATAAAGCCTAGCAGAAGGGAATTCTACGCTTTTAGAGCGTACATACGCATTTTCGTCATAAAACATTGATTTTAATTTTTTAAGAATTTGTTAAATTTGCGTCATTGTAAAGAACTCTATATTATCTTACTTTGCATTAAAACACGTTTGACCTTGAAAATTATTAAAAAATCGCCTGCGGTGCATTTTTTACTTCCTTGTACGAAGTAAAGGAAGTATTGTAATCGCGAAAAATTTCGGTTTTGAGATTTCAACGGAAATATCCATTTTGACTATCCCTGAATCCATTTTGACTAATTTCGTCGTGACATCTGTACGTACGTACGTACGTGCGTACGTGCGTATGTATCTCGCATAACTCAAAAACGGTAAGCCATAGAAAGTAGAAATTTTGTATTTAGGACTGCTATAACATCTAGTTGTGCACCTCCCTTTTTGGTCATTACATAATTTCTAGAAATGGTACTTTATTTGAAGCCTATAATAGATTTTAATGAAAAACTATCTTAAAATATAATCTAACACTTTACAAATTTGGTATACATAAGACTTTTATGTCAATTGGAATAACATAGTGGATTTTGGTTAAAACAGGCTAACCGGAAGTGACATATTACCTGAAGTTGTTAACAGTTTTTCTTCAATAAAATGGTTTCATTTTGATTTTAGAAATAAATGCTTCAAATAAAAATTTTAGAGAATTAAATTCTGTGTCTAGCACATCAAGTATTATTAAATTAGCCCTCTGTATAAGCGAGATATGTATATTTAAAACTTATATTTTTTTTGGTTTTTGTAATGAAGCTTGCTATGGATTAGGACAAAAAATAACAAAAAAATAAAAAATAGATGCTAATGTCAAATTACGTCAAATACGTGCAATTTTATACTTGGGTCTATACTTCATATTGGTCTTGTGTACAAGGAAGTCGTGTGGTGTCCACATCAGATTTTTTCTTATAACAAACATTTCGGCCAACCTTGTAAAAAAGTCTGCGGGCGCCCATGAATGGATACGTATTTTGATTCATGCAACATTTGTTGTATATTGCCATATTAATGGTAACGTATGTCGGTTCTCTCTACTTATGACGGAGTGACGCTAACGTCAGAATTTTCGCGCCAAAACTTTAATAATTATTTTAGGCGATATTAAGCGTGATTTCAAGAAAACAAAAAATACGGAATTTCTATTTTTAAATTCTTCGTAACATAAAAAATTCAAAAAAGTTGGACGGGCCCATTAGTGACATTCATAATCAACATTAATAGTGCCGAGTATCAAGTTTAACACAAAGGTATTCTTTAGTGTTCTCGGGCAGTTATTCGAAGGGCACTCCATACAAACACTTTCTCTAAATCTACTTCCCGACGTCTGGACATAAAACGTTGTCATTAAGCTCAAAAGAACCTTCTCGAAAGACCATTATTTGCGAGTGTATAACATAACTATCGGTTCAGCTAGCGATACTTAAAACTCGAAAGAAGCGTACACCCAAATCATTCAAGCAGCCGTTGCACGTCATCATTTACTGTACCAACTTTAATACAGTAAAATAACTAATATTGAAAAATGAAATAAAATTTTAATCATTTTTAACTGTTAAAAAGTGTATGGCCTTATAGAATTATTATTTAGATGTTTAGTAGAGTTCATTATTTAACTTATATGACATGAATAGTAAATAAATAATGACATCTATCTTATATTATTCATTTATTTGTTGCTACAATTGGTAACATTGATATTTTCTATGTTTACACTTTTGTTTCACGATTATTATTTGAATTTGAATTGTCAATTTCAGAAATATTTGCATTGTGTTCGAAAGATTTGTGTACGTTGTGAGTTTTATTTTCATTCCATTCCTGTTTATTTATATATTAGTGCTTGTTATTATTTATCCAGTTTCATTTCCTTTTGTGTTATTTTCATTATTGTTAATTATAAATCAGTCTTTTTCAAGACTACCACTAGTTTTTATTTATACGGTTCTGTTTTATTTGTACAATGCCGAAACCACTTTCGAGGCAGTGTCAGATTTTTGTAAAAAAAAAACTTATTTCGTACTTTGAGTTAGAAAAAGAAAATAAAGGCCCTTTAATTTCATTATCAGCAGTGAGAGAAGTAAGTTATTGAAAATATAATGTTTTATTGTATTTTTAATTTCTTTATACGATTTCAGCGAGTAGCTGCGGCTCTTCAAATAAATATATCTACCATGTCTTCAATTTCTTCCAAATTGAAAAAAAATGAACCATTGCAAAGCCCAAAAAAGAAAAAAAATGTTAATAAACCAGTTGTAAATGTAGATAATTTTACGGAATGTGCGATTAGAAATGTTATTTATCAAATGTATGCTGAAAGTAAGTATAAAACGTTGATCATTTCTATAGTAGGTATACTAACACTTAATAATATTTAGAAATTCATGTTACTTGTGAGTCTCTAACTATTTTGAAACAAAGAAATATTTTTTCTCGAGGCATTACAGGCCTAAAGAAAGTTATGAAAAACATTGGCTTCAAATGGAAGAAGAATGACAGCCGTCGTTTACTTTTTTTACGAAAATCCGAGAATAGCAAGTTTGCGGATTACATTTTTAAAACAATACCTCCGGAATTTAAAATCAGATGCACCATCCCAATTTGTTTTCCTGGACGAAACGTGGATATTTCAGAAAGGAATGGGTGGCAAATCATGGCAAGATTCTAATGCAAAAAGTGTAAAACGCAAAACCGAAGGTGGAAAGCGGTATATTAAATCAATTTTGTTCAATATTGTATCTAAAATTTGTTTGTAGGTATATTGTACTTCATGCAGGAACAGAGAACGGTTTCGTACCCAATGCATCTTTAGTATTTGCATCAAAAACAAAAAATGCTGATTATCACGGTGAAATGAACCAAGAAAATTTTACAAAATGGTTCAGGGATCAACTGCTACCAAATTTAAAAGAGAAATCCATTATTATTATGGATAATGCTCCGTACCATAATTTTGTTGTCGAGAAAATTCCAAATATAAGTTGGAAAAAAGATGATATCAAAAAATGGCTTCAAAATAAGAATTTAAAATTTACTGATACAATGCTAAAACAAGAGCTTTTAAATATAGTTATGATGTATGCTAAATTAATTCTGCTGTCGTTTATCTTTTATTCATTGTTAAGATAATAATAAATAAAAAACGGTATGTGATTGATGAAATGGCTTCCGTTCTACGACTGCCTCCATATCATTGCATTTTTAATGCAATTGAAAATATATGGAGCACAACAAAGAATTATTATAATAATAATAATAATATTGGCAGGAATGGATACGGAGACAACGAAACTCTTCAAATATGGAAAGAAGCACTTGACCATGTAACACCACAAATGTGGAAAAATTCAATAGATCATGCGACAAACGAAATACAGCAGTGGTGGAATCGTGAAGTTATGTATGATGATGGAGATATTGCACCAATTATTATTAATTTGGGTTCTGATTCGGAGAGTTCAGATGAAGATCTGAATCCGACTGATGATTCAGACGAAGATCTGAATCCTACTAACGATTCAAAGTAATTAATATTATTGTAGAATATTTGTACAGTATTATAACTTATAATATATTATAGTTTAATGAAATGTATATGTATTTCACTACAATGTTAATTGAATAAAACTTGGTAACCAGACAGAATCCTGAATTTGCATTGGTTTATTAAATTATGAGTGAAATAGTATCTAAAATATCTTTAAATTTTGAAATAAGATTGTATGCAACCAGTATTACATTTTTCATTACGATTCTTAAACCTATGTGAATGTACCAAGACATGACGTCATACATTTAGTTACTTTTATTCATTTTTTATTGATGACGTGCAACGGCTGCTTGAATGATTTGGGTGTATATATTATGCCCAGAGAAATAGACTAGTTTTCTTCGTAGAACGCTTTGACAACGAGCTTTTTCTTCTTTATGTTTGTTGGTGAGATTGCTCGTTAGTTTATTACAGCCTTTTTCTTTTCCTTTTGAAGGAAATTGTTTGAGTAGTTTAATTTTGTGTGGAGAGAAGATTATTTATTGGGAAAACGTAGAATAGGGGATTACAGCTCAATCGAATTAAGAGAAATTAGTAAAAAATCTGATGTAGACACCACACGACTTTCTTGTACGCAAGACTAATATGAAGTATAGACACAATTATCAAATTGCACGTATTTGACGTAATTTGACATTAACATCTACTTTTTATTTTTTTGTTATTTTTTGTCCTAATCCATAGCAAGCTTCATTACAAAAACCAAAAAGTATATAAGTTTTAAATTTACATATCTCGCTTACGCAAAGGGCTAATTTAATAATACTTGATGTGCTAGACGCAGGATTTAATTCTCTAAAACTCTTATTTGAAGCATTTATTACTAAAATCGAAATGAAACCATTTTATCCAAGAAAAACTGTTAACAACTACAGGTAATATATCACTTTCGGTTAGCTTGTTTTAACCAAAATCTACTATGTTATTCCAATTGACATGAAAGTCTTATATACCAAATTTTAAAAGTTTTGGATTATATTTTAAAATAGTTTTTCATTAAAATCTATTATAGGCTTCAAATAAAGTACCATTTCTTGAAATTATGTAATGACCAAGAAGGGAGGTGCACAACTAGATGTTATAGCAGTCCTAAATACAAAATTTCAACTTTCTATGGCTTACCGTTTTTGAGTTATGCGAGATACGTACGCACGTACAGACCTTACGACGAAATTAGTCAAAATGGATTCAGGAATGGTCAAAATGGATATTTCCGTTGAAATCTGAAAACCGAAATTTTTCGCTATTACAATACTTCCTTTACTTTGTACAAGGAAGTAAAAATAGTGAAAGTATATGCTTAATAATGAATATTAATAAAGAAATAAAATGATATAATTGAAATACTTCGGAAATAAGGGGGTTTTTGTTTTAGCAGCTCGTCACTCATATGAATTCCATATATATTATTTTGATTGGCGACTCAAGGACCACCTATAAATATATAACGAATACCGAGTTGGGGCGTGGAGTCAACTACCAATGGAAGTAGACGAATTCAAATAGCGGACACGTGGCTACCAGTCCAGTACTGCAATTCTCAAATAGTTTTTATTTGAATATAAATTTCATGCATTAAACTTAATAACTTTGATACACTTGCAATTATAAAGCATGTAGACTTGTACAGTGTTACAATATTAATTTGTTTTTTATAAATATAATTTAAAAATAGCATACATTTCAAGAACATATTTTCACCGGATTTTCACCAATAGTCTTAGTTTTACTTATACTGTCTGATGAAATTATATTAAAAAAAATCTAATGTGGCCAGCACATTACCTTCCGTCAGTTATATGAGGCATTTACGAAAATTCTACCGGTGAACTGTTACCGGTAAACAGCTGTATATCAGGTTATAGCTACCGGAATCGATATTTTGTAGGTATGTATTTAGATTAATAAAATTAACGATTCACAAAAATGTTTAAGTTAATCCCCATTTTTGGATTAGTGAATTCTATTCTATCCCGGTATTTAAAATTTAA
Organism: Harpalus rubripes; assembly: GCA_963082715.1. NCBI lineage: Eukaryota > Metazoa > Arthropoda > Insecta > Coleoptera > Carabidae > Harpalus > Harpalus rubripes. The sequence continues at coordinate 3,944,116 of OY720455.1, read as the reverse complement.
TCTTCATTTTATTATAGCTCCGGTGGCTCAATAGTTAGAGCAACGCCTCATGTCATGAGTGCCCTCGGGGCTCTGGGTTCGAATCCCACTAAGGCATAGATGTGTGTATATGAACCCACTCTGTAATTGGGCTTTAATCCTGGATTAGATTAGACTATATTTTAAGAAATAAACTGTCAAAATTAGAGTAAAATTTGCTAATCCAAAAATAAGGATTAATTTGATCTTTTTTTATGACACGGGCTCTAAATGGCCACATCAGATTTTTTACCCTGAAAGCCAGCAGTTTATGCTGTCGAAACGTTGGTTTTTAGACAAATATAGCACAGAACTATAAATAAAAGGTTATTACCTCCCGCTACCGTTAGTAAGGGAGGTATAATGATCGTGCTAAAAATCGCATATCGAGATTTTGGTAAATGACCACGTTTTAAAGTCCCTAGAATCCAATTTTAACATTTTCACGATGATGTTCAAATACTCATTCAGAAAATTTTGAAACCTTGTAGTTCGAACTTTTTCTGTACTGGAAAGAGCCCATTAGATTTTGATGTAAATCGGATAACCGGAAATGGCACTTTACTAGAAGCTCAAAATAGTTTCTCTTCGAAAAATACCTTTAAATGTTATTTTTCCGACAATAAAGTTATTATAAAAATTAAAGATTATTAAATTTTCTATAGATTTACAATGATACTTTTTCTATATATTTTATGGATAAATTTATAAGATTATCTATAATTTAAATCCCGGAGCCTACGCTTTACACAAACAAAACTCCTTGGTTGTGCAGTTATTCATATGTATGTAACTGACAGATAAATGTCACTGTCAAAGAACTAATCATTTCAAATTAATAATAGTAACGTTTTATAAAGAAAAAAGTAAATATAACAATAGGAAAGGAAATTAATACAGCATATGTAAGTAAATATGTAGGTATATATTTAGGTTAATAAAAATTAACGATTCGCAAAAACAAGCTAATTCTCATTTTTGGATTAGTGAATTCTATTTTATCCCGGTATTTAAAATTTAATCTTCATTTTATTATCAAAAAAAGGTAGTTACTTGGATTAGATAAGACTAAATTTTAAGAAATATACAGCCAAAATTAGATAAGAACTAGCTAATCCAAAAATAAGGATTAGCTTAATCTTTTTTGTCAGTCGGACGGTACATGGGGGAGGTATTGTGTTGGGCACATCAGATTTTTTTATTAAATTTTATGTTCCTTAATTTACAAAGTAGGCAAAAATGCGGATAAGGATATCGTTCATAACAAACGTAGACATCAGAGCTCTCTAGCGTACGAAAGATCAACTTCAATGATTAATGATAATGACAATTGCCTTTTTCTGCGTCTTCTCGCGCCTTCTGAACCAATTTCCTCAACTAAACCCAACATTAACAACCAGAAAAAAACCTTAAAGAATCACCCAGAGTTCTCAACAAAATTAACATGGTAATTAGTCAAAAATCACTAATAAGGAAAAGTTCGACGGTTAAACGGAAAGTTTATTTTTTTAATTTCCAAAGTGGAATATTTAGAGCAGGACTTTGTGACAGAAAATTTGTTTTGCGAAACTTTTTAAGCGTTCCAAGTTATTGCAGTTTCTGGTTTCAGCACTTTATCAATCTAACACGGTTCACGAGTTTGGCAAACTCTGTGAAACAGGCGTTCGACTTTATTTTTAACTCGGAAGTCTTTGATTGTGGATGGTAAATGGAGGCTTTACTAAGCCAAACATCAATGCCTCATTCTTTTTACCTCTCGCTAAGAGAGGTATTGTATTCATGCTAAAGATCGCATATCCAGATTTTAGTGAATAAGTACGTTTCAAGGTCCCTAGAATCCGATTATAACATTTTTACGATGATGTCCGTATGTGTGTGCGGATGTGTGTGTGTGTGTGTGTGTGTGTGTGTGTGTGTGTGTGTGTGTGCGTGCGTGCGTGCGTGCGTGTGCGTGTGCGTGTGTGTGGATGTGGGTCTGTGTGTGTGTGTGTGTGTGTGTGTGTGTGTGTGTGTGTGTGTGTGTGGATATGTGTGTGTGTGTGTATGTGGATGTGTGTGTGTGTGTGTGTGTGTGTGTGTGTGTGTGTGTATGTGTATGTGGATGAGTGTGTGGATGTGTGTGTGGATGTGTGTGTGGATGTTGAATCCACGATTTCTCAAATACTATAAGACTTAACTACGGATTCCTCAATCTAACAATAATGGGAAGATTTAGAGATAAATAAATGCATTTAAAATAATTTGATGTAAAAATTCTCAGATCAAACTACTTCAAGGCAAGAAATTCAAATGTTTGTAATTGACACATAAATGTCACTGTCAAAAATATTTGTATGCCACTGTCAAAAATATTTGTACATCATTATGAAAATAAAAAAAGTTAACAACGGAAAAGAATATACGTAAAAAAGAATATAAAAGGAATTTGCGAAAAAATGACGAATATAAAGAAATAGAAAAGGAAAGTAGAAAAAGAAAATTTCAGGATATTGAATATAACGAAAATGTATGTATTGTACATAATTTATATTAAAATATCCCATAGATTTTGCAAATGTATTTGAGAATTATTTTGTAGTGAGACATGAATATATGTATTTGTACTTAAAAATATTTTTCGTTTTATGCGTACAACCAGATAAAATATCTGGCGAGAGGTTATGTGCTGGCCACATCTGATTTTTACTAATCAGTTAGTGATTGTCACACTTTTAAATTGCATCGAAAAGCATAGAAAAGTTTGTGGTAATGTAGACTTTTTACACTAATATCTCTTTCCTTTATATAAATTGGTATTTTATATTATTATAGCGTTTTCCATTTATACAGGGTGTTAATGAATACGTGGTACAAATTTATAGAGTACGTATGGGATGCAAAATGGACTTTGAAGAATAATTATCTACCTAAATTTTAATGTAATCGCAAACAGACTGCTCATTCGCAATTTGTCTGAAATAGACCTTTTCAATTTAAAGAAATAGAAGATATGCGCAATGGGGATCTGCGCATAGTAAGAACAACTGAGATTCATGGCATTTGTTTCTAAAAAATTCAGACGTAAATGTGAAAAAAAAATGTCTTTATAGCCCAAATCTTTTGTAGTGATAACGTATGGTTCTAAAGTTATTCGTAAAGGAATTTACAATTTTGTTGGGTGAATGCCTAAGTTTGATATTGTTGCAGTTTATCGCGAGAACAATATCTCTGAGACAATTTATCGGACAATAAAAGATTGTGAAGAATGTATACCCTTTGTTAATTTTCCCAAAAGTGGTCGACCAAAAATTTTGAGCCACATGAGAGAACAAAGATTAACTGCAGCCGTTAAAGACAAAGTTGGAGTGTCACAACGAACTGTAGCCAGAAGATTCGATGTTTCGAAGACCACTGTTTTCAGAACACTTTCTCGAAATGACATGGTGTTTCGAAAAAGAAGAAAGGCACCAACATATACCGTGGCCCAATTAGAAAGAATCCCTAGATGTTGTCATGCGTTAAGGTGCATACATTTTCTCAATAAACTTATTGTAATGGATGACGAGAAATATTGTACTGTGTCCCATTCAGAGATGAAAGGAAACGATGGTTTTTATACTAATGACGTGGAAAACATACCAGACAATGTCAAGTTCAAAGGTAAATCTAAATTTGAGGATAAAATTTTAGTATGGTGTGGCATTTCTGAAGCCGGATATATCTCGCAGCCGTACATTGGTGTTTGAGGAAAAGCCTTAAATGCATAACTTTATATTGAAAGATGCCTCTCTAAATTGCTTCAATTTTTAAATACACATCACCCCAATGATGATTTAATGTTTTGTCCTGATCTAGCTTCATGCCATTACGCCAGAATAACTAGAGGCTGGTATAACGAAAACAACGTAGACTTTGTTCCGAAACTGGACAATCTGCCAATGTACCTCAAACTCGACCAATAGAAGAATTTTGGTCAATATTGACAGAAAAGTGTACGACAAGGGATGGGAAGCTGCAAATGAAGAACAATTACGACGTCGCATTTACCAAAAGATTCGAGAAATCGATATCAGATGTTGTCCAGAAGATGATGGAGCAAGTCAGAAGAAAATTAAGGCCCATTGAAGATAATGGTCCATTATCAATCATTTAAATGTTAAATATTAATTGTTATACTTATTGGTAATTGTTGTAATAATTAGTTTAAAAAGTAAAAGAGTTTTAAAAAATCTGATGTGGCCAGCACATTACCTTCCGTCAGTTCTATGTATTTTGTACAAATTTCATACGGAAAGTTCCTTGCTAAATTAAATATTCTATTTCTTGTACATTACCTTCCGGCAGTTCCATGTATTTTATGCAAATTTCATACAGAAAATTATTATTCTGTGACGTTTTCTATATGCAGTATAATGTATCTGCAGAAATTAAAGATTTATTATTATTATTATTAAATTAAATATTCTATTTCTTGTACATTACCTTAAAGCAGTTGTATGTATTTTATACAAATTCCATACAGAAAGCAAAAGATCCTATATTTCCAGTAAAAATTATGACAAGCACACTATGTCAATTTCACTTGACACTGACATCTTTCAATCAGAATTTTCTTAATATAGTAGCTGTTTTCATAGCTATAGCTATTTTATGAAATTTAATTTCTTTATAATTTTTTAACTCTATATCCATTTAATATTAAGTATAAAATACAGTCAAATCGTATAGAGAATAAAATATTCTTTAATATTTATAATAACATCAAATGTGAAAAAATTGTATTTAACATAGTTTTTTCAATAAAAACTGTTAAAATCTTCACATGATGGTACTTCCGGTTGACCAATTGTAACCAAAATCTAATCAGCTCTTCATATGGATGTAACGAAGAAGTACACGAAAAATTATAATTTTTGTAACTGTAGTATTAGAGTTATCGCAGACGAAAATTTTGTTACACACACACACACACACACACACACACACACACACACACACACACACACACACACACACACACACACACACACACACACACACACACACATCCACACATACACACACACACACACACATACAGACATCATCGTAAAAATAGTAAATTCGTATTCTAGGGACCCTAAAACGTGCTTATTGATTAAAAACTCATCATCGAATTTTTTGACCAAAGACAATACCTTCCTTATCTAAAGGTGACGGAAGGTAAAGAGTTATCAGTATCTAAAAATTTCTCAAAACTTTAAGACCATACGTTATCTAGGCGATTTCGAGCGACATACCCGTTCACTTCTTCGGATTACTTACGGTTAGTTACGGTATGATATGGTTAATGGTGGCGCCAAAAATCGTTGGTTCACTTGTTGACATAGTGCTTGGTGGTTATATATTCTGCGACATTTCAAACTGTCAAAAATAGTGTCTGACAATTAAAATGCATTAACGGAGAAAGATAGTTTTTCCATATTTGTCCAAAAAAGAGTCAACGAAAATAATGTCACCTTGGTTGACATAAGACCACGACTCCGACTGTTTTGACTTTTGATATGATAAAAAGAGATAGAAATAGTGAACAGAGAGCTGACCCGACTCGCAAACCCGTTCAGCTGTGAGCACTGATCCAAGCATACCGGGTAAGTTGTTCCTAGCGCCCGAATGTGTGAACGTACCTGAACGCAACATACCGCAAGTGAACGGTTGTCGCCCGAAATCGCCTTAAGGTGGATACACACATGTACAAAATATCGTAACAGAACACCGTCGCGTAACAATTTTCTGCTACGCGTCGAAGTTACGTTTAAATTTTTGTGTGACCGTAACGTAACCTCGCCACGAATCAAATAGTCGAACATTTTCCCGTTCCATGCCAAGCAGTCATTTGTCTGTGTTCGAGATGGAAGTTGCTGCTGCAACATATATAGTAATTGATAATTTAATACGTAAAAAACGAAGACAAAGACAAAGACGATGGTGGTGTACACAACTATTTGCAAACAGAATTGATTATGGTGCGCACCATTTACTAAATGATCTTAAATTGCAAACAGTTAGTGGTTTGTACAAAAATTTTACACGAATGTCACCTGTGAATTTCGAATACCTAATAAATTTAATTGGTCCAAAAATTATGCGCAAAGACACATACTAGAGGAAGGCCATTCCTGTACAACAATAAGGACGACATTTTCCTTTTACACTCTTCATCCGTAGTTGACATCATTTTTCCTATTTCTTCCCATGCTTCATTTTTGAATGTTTTATTATAATGTTGAGGATGTTTTGAATCCAATAATATATCATATTTCTAATAAATTTCAATGAAACTTATGATATTATCTTGCGTCCACTCCATAGTGTTAGCACTTACCAACTGAATATTGTTACTGTAAACTGCGAAGTTCTTATGACTTGTCCACACTCGCACACGAGGGATGAACACGTGCGTGTAACATTTCTTTGATGCGACGCTAGAAAACCGACAGCCGGTGGAACGCTGTTCTGTTACGATGTTACGGTGTTACGCTGTTACGATGTACCGTCCACACAGTTACGCGTTTAAGTTACTCGACGGTGTTCTGTTACGGTATTTTGTACATGTGTGTACCCACCTTTAGAACTACGTAACCCCTCTATTTGACATTGACAGCTAACAAACTTGCACTGGATTTTTGTCACATATTTCATTTAAAATGCACTACTAACAACTAGTGTCTGGCATGACGTCGTAAGCGTACTAAGTGCAATACTAAATATATAAATGCAAAACGCTATTGTCCCGTTAAAGTTTGCATTTGCAGACTCTGTTTCCATTCCAAAACTCAAGCAAGAACATAAAAAGGGTTGCCACTTAGACCCTTTGTGAAAAACAAGACTGATTGTAAAAAATCCAAGGGTTGGTGTTGACGAATCGTGGGAATTATAAGCAAAGGCCGAGTTAATGGTTCATGCCATTTACAGTTTGCGTTTATCCTCTACTCGAAGTACTCCCCATTCGTCTGGGGCCAAATGCGCCTCCGTCGATCTCATATTGGATTTATTCTTTCTTTTCTCTGCGGTTGATGATAGTGCTACTGCTCATTACTGGCTGATGGATTTCAGGCATTACGATAATTTAATTCTCGATTTTCTGATTTGCGGATAATGTGAGTTTCAATCACTCGTGATTCGATCTGACAAAAGATTTCAAACACTCACATTTTCTTTGTGTTCGCTTTAAATTCGACGGATATTTGTTACACATTAAAAGATGATGATGTATTTTATTAAATAAATACTAGATAAATATATATATATATATATATATATATATATATATATATATATACAGTGGACCCCCGGTAATCCGACAAACGTTTTGCAGGGCAGTGTCGGACTATCGAATTTGTCGGATTATAGAGTACTGCCTAAGACACCCTATAGTCCGGAATTTTTTACAAACGAGTACCTTGTAATCCGACAAATTACAGATCCAGTGATAAGATTCTATATGTTATACTCTGAAGTACAAATCATACTTCATTATGTATGTCAAATTTAGTAAATTAAACAACACTATAGAGAGCTTACGTTTTATTATAAAATTAACGTCATTAATGCTATAGAACTTACAAACAATAATAACTTTACATTAGGAAATATGTAATTGTATACAAACAAATGTACATACTAAAATAATCAAAAATTATGAATAAAAATCATACTATGAATCAATCATCATCAAATCAATACCTACGCGTCGAGCACATTAGTGGTGGAGTCATGTCGGATTACAGGGGGTGCCGGATTAGCCAGGGGCCGGATTACCGGGGGTCCACTGTATATATATATATATATATATATATATATATATATATATATATATATATATATATTATATAAGTCAACTAAACTTCGTCGTTTAGAAGAAAACTAGACACTAGCTCTATATTAAATAGTTTTAAAGCTTGAGCTATGTTAATTGTTCTAGTAAATAAGCAGGTACAACATATTTCCATTAAACCACAATTTTTTTCGGAAAGATTATGTGACATGTTACTTTTAAAGTACAAGTAAATATATTATTGAAATACAGTATTTCACCAACTCCGAATTGATTCGGTTTAATGGTTGAAATGCTGGTTTAAAATTTAAATATTTGTAAATGACTTAGTTCATATTTTTCATCGTTATTAATACAATTGTAATGAAATTTTGTTACGAATATTGTTAAAATTTAATGTATATTTCAACGATAGCTGAAGATATGCTTGCCTTAAGCTCGAAACGTCCGTAATAAAGAACTTTTAAACTACACGTTTTGGACCATTTATGCCTTCCTTCATCATCTTTAAATTAATATATTATTAGAAAGAGGGAAATATTTACTTTTTCAAATAGCGAATAAATATAATGTAATAATTGATTTGTTAGTAAAATTGCTTCTAAATATAGATCTCGTGTAATACATCGCTTTCAGTTAATACAATTTCTTACTTTGTACATGGCAATTACATGCATGCAAAATATTTCATACATGTAGTACATGTAATTTCTTAAGTTCTATTAAAATAAAATGCACGCAAACATGGTAAAATTTAATATCAATAGTTTCGTGTAAATAACTGAGCTGTATCTTGCATGAAAATTACTACATTAATAGATTTTCTTTATAAACATTCCCTTCATTATAGATTGATTAGTTTCAATGCACTAGCAATTTAATAATAACTATTAGAGGTGGCCCGAATAAAATTCGACTTGGCCCATTTTAAGGTCCACCCTAATTTATACATATATGTGTACATATATATATATATATATATATATATATATATATATATATATATATATATATATATATATATATATATATATATATATATATATATATCGTCCCCCTTGACCAAAATCCTGGAACGCCACTGTGTCGTTGTCGTATATGGTATTGTTCATCATCCAAAAATCATGATATAGTATGAAATTTTCATATACATTTTTGATATTTACAGCCTTGTAAATGTAAAAATATTAATTATAATTAATCAAATAAAACAATGTATTAATATAATATGAAACAATTTAAGCCTTGTACATAACCATAACAACAAAATTTAATTGCATAACTTACCTTTATCGATCGAAGAACATGGAACAAAATGTCATTTAAAAGTCCACTAAAGTCCACCACACTATAAAAGTATATATAATATCACACCTGCACACTTGTACACTTTACTGTCATCCCGTAACACTTATTTACGCGTATTTCAGTTAAACAAATGCGTTTGAAAATAAACAAAATTCACTACATGACAGAATAAACTGACAACCTGACAACTGAAAGCAAAAAGTTTCGATCCAATACAAGGTCGTAGAAAATCAATAATATTTGTTATTTGATATCAGGTTATAAGTTAGTTTTATCTTGTTCAAACTTAATAATTTTGCAATATATAAAAATAAAATTTGTGTTTATACTTTCTTTTTACTCAATATTTTTGTTACCTAGTATTGGCAACACTGATCTACATCTAGAACAGAACAGGTGATGACGTTTGTTAATTTCCGACGCCGTGTTGATGTATTTATAAACTTTTAGTAAAAATATGTTTTAAATAATTATATTAACATTAAATTTTATGTTCTTAGTTTGGAATAGTGTTAGTTTTTCATCCTTTATACATATTTTTACTGCGCGGCGGTTTTCTGTGGACTAATATGTGAAATGAAATTACTCGAATTTGGTGCATATATTTGGACAAAATTTGCGATATGTGGACACTTTATGGACTTCTTGGAGGTTGAAGACCGAGTACTAGGACGATGCTGAGATCTGCAAAGCCTCTATGAGTCTGAAATTAAGTAGGATTTGTAGCAGGCGAGGTTAGTTTTGTAGTAATTTGTTTAGTAGCATATTGGTGGTTAATAGTTTTTCTAGGTTAAGTGTAGATCAAATCTTTTATTAAATTTTGCAACACATATACATTAATTTTGTTCTTTCTAAATCCCAAACTTTGATTTTGAAAACTGCCCGAAAACCATTTAAGGGGATTGTCTTCACTCTACATTTTTACAAATTATGCAAAATCTGTTAGGAATGTGTTGCTTATTTTTAATATATTTATTAAGAAAACTGTAACTTTTTAATTTTTCCATATAATTGTTTTTATGTCTGGCAAATTGTTGACTTTTTGTTAGGTTGCCAGGCGGTATTGACCCAGTGCCGGCTTAACGGGGGGGTTTTGGGGTCTATAGTCCCCGGCGGTAGATACGTAAAGGCAGTACACCGACCATAGCACGTTCTTAAATTATTTTAAATAAAAAAATTAATTAAAACAAATTTAAGAGCCAGGGGAAAAAGGATGAATGTCCATTTTCTAGCAAACTGAGATGATTGGTACTTATAGATTGAAGGTGGGCGCTTTTAAATGGTACATGTAGAGGAGGCAAAACGGTAACAATCCTAAGATACAGGCCTTAGAAATTGTAAGACAATATCTAAAAAGGATGACGGTCCAAGCGTCAGGGTATAAAAAGATGAATGTTCGACAGTGATATGCGCAAATTATAACTTGGGCATCCGAGTTTTATTTGTTAAGCTAAGAGCAGTGTCAGTAGCTATCTGATGTCATTCTGTAACTCAGTAGTTAATTTTTAGAAACTGGTTAAAAATTTAACCAATTAAGTACCTATGTTGACAATATAACAAACAATTGGATACAATTTTTAACCAGTTGCTAAAAATTAACCACTGAATTACACAATTAATAAAACCACCCTTGGCTCTTGGCAGTTTGAATTTTTCTTTGTTGAGAATGGCGGTTTTTAAAAATTAGCCCCGGGCGGCAAAATGTCTTAAATCGGCACTGGATTGACCCATATTTCAGCTAAAATTTGAGCGTCCCGAATAGTACATACATTGTCCCGTATTTTGTAAAGAACGCGATTTAATTAACATTTAATTATTATACATTTTATTTAGAGCCGTTCAGTCGAATAATTATATTGTTACAAAGTAATTTATTTTAATTTAATGCAACATTGTATTTTCAGATTTTCTGTATCTGTACTTACCTATTTATATGCTTGCATTATAATTATATTTCAATTACCTATTTGTATTTTAATGAATTCACAAATTTTATTTAAAAAAATAAAGATGTAAATATAAATTTATTGGCAGCTGCAAAATCGCAAAAGAAATATAAATTTAAAAATGTGTTTTTTTTTTAATATTTAGGACTGACAACGTTACTTTTGTTATAGAATATTTCTTAATTTATATTAATATTTTATTATAATGTATTATTTCTTACAATAAAATAAATTATGAGTTTCTGACTTCTATCCGATTTAAATTTTTTAAGAATTTGTTAAATTTGCTTCATTGTAAAGAACTCTATATTATTTTACTTTGCATTAAAACACGTGACTTTGAAAAATCGCCTGCGCCGCATTTTTTCTCACGAATTTTAAATCCATTGATATATGTATGTCCCGTATTGTGAAATCATAAATCTGGTAACCCTATTTTTGGTTAATTTGGAAGTTAATTTTTCGAGTAAAGAATAAATATTTTAAAATTTTAAAAAGTTACGTACCTTATTTTATGTTTTTTAAGAGCGACAGTTTGAATTTTATTACAGATGAATGACAAATACATTCAATATTAGTAAAAATTGGAGACGTGTTCTGTGTATTTTCAACGCTAAAGTATAAATAAAAAGTTACAGACATAGTATCAAGTTTTTTTTAATAACATGATAAAAATAAGTTACAAATTCGTAACAGATTTTGCATAATAAGCAGCCTCTTTTCATCCATTTGCAAAAACGAAGTTCAACAGAGAATGCTTTGTAAGAAGTAATAACGATGGCTGCAACTTTTTGTTTTATATTAATATTATTATTATTACTTACGACCTTGAAATCTCGAATAGGAGTGAAAATATTTGGATGTAGAAGCGGGTTTTATAGAGAATAAAAATTTGAATTTTCAGTGTTAAAATCTTTAAATTTACCTACTGCTTTAATGACGTAAATAAACTTAATTTGAATATGTAGTAAAACAGATTTAGTCTGAATTATTTCAAAAACCTTAAGCGCGGATTGAGGCGTCAATTAAATACCTATTTTTTGTATTGTACTTTGTTTGGAAATTTACCAGATGTTCTTTTTTGTAGTAGAATCAACTCCTTAATTAAAAATATGGCATTCCATTTAAGAATAAAACTTTATATGTATATTTCACGATATGAGAAGAAAGAATATTTTTCTTATTAGTTTATTCGTTCGTCGTCTATTTATATACCTAAGTAAATGTTTTGTATATTTAACCATGTTCGCCCTGATTTGAGCTGACGCAACAAATTGTTGGTCTGGCCAGGGGCACACTTAATATGGATGTTCCAAATCGTTGTTTTCTATATAAAATTTTGTCGTATGCTTTTTATAGATCTGGTATGGATATTAGTGACATCTAGTTATTTTTCTTTCAATTAGGAGGATAGTATCGCAGTGTGCCTGATCCTCCTTGGTCTCTGTCAATAAATAAATAAATAAATAAATAAATATATCATCACGGCTTATTACCCATTGCTGGGTGTGCTAATCTGCTTTGTATGCAGATATCGGTAATGATGAAATATTTGCACCGTGAGGGCGCTTACCAAGCGTCACCTCACGGGCACTCATTGCTGGCGTGGAGAGTGCACCACAGGGCTCAATCATGCGCCATTTAAAATTGGTAATATTTGGCGTCGGTCGGAATCGAACCCGGTTCCCCAGATTCGCGACCTGACACTCAGGCACGCGGCCACGAGAATTCAATGAAGTATTTATATATGCAAAATGTGTTATCAGTTTATTAAGAGTAAATAAAATACTTCAAAAATTAAATATTGAAATGAATAATTATTTGTGACGGATAATTTGCCAAAATGGTACAATGTTACGCCGTGCATGGCACCACTCGACGCTCTCTGTAATTTTCTTTTGTGTAATTTTAGTGACATTTGAGATTTTCTAATATTTAAACATGATCCCAAGTTAAATAAGTTACAGAAATTTATAATAGTAAAGAAGGTAGAATGTTTTATTTTTGATTATCTATTTTTTTTTAATGGACAGATTTTTTGCTGTAAGGCCCGGGCCACACTATGCGTTTTGGCGGGACCGGTTTAACGGGACCGGTTGACTGGGAAGACAACAACTTATTGTTTTAAACGAATGCGTCCACACCTATGCGGTTGCGGTCCGGTTGCCGGATACTACCGCAGCATGTTGCGGTTTGACCGGACGGTCAATTTGCCGCATGACAACTACAACGTATTGGAAATAATGCGAGCGTTCACAAGGGTCTGGTTTTGTTTTTTAATAGACAACGTATAATATTTGGGCTCTGCACTAATCAGACATTGGTCAGACTGTGTCCGAATCGGGTTGTCAATGCCACCGTCCCGTTTAGCGGGATATATGTTGACGCTCTATGATCCATCCCGTTTAACCGGATGCGGTTTTACCGGTCCCGCTAAAACGCATAGTGTGGCCCGGGCCTAAGCTTTCAATTCCTATTGATTTTGAAATATTTATTATTAATTATTGAAATTTTACATCGCCGTGTGACATTTTTAAAATCTAAAACTACTTGGCCTTCGCCCGCTGTCTCTATATCGCTTTAATCGACACATACGCTATACGCTAACCCCCTAACACCAAAATCATCAAAGTATATGCCCTACTGTGAAATCAGAGCAAAGCACCCTTCAATTTCCAAAGCGATGAACCATCGTATGAAGTAGTTGACTCTGAGAAATGTTTCATTGTGACACTTCAAAGCAATGTTACGTTCTGAACCACAAAGTTTTGGATAGAGACACACGAAAGTGTTTGCAGATTATAATTCTATAATGCTGTGGTTTAATACAAGAGGAACCAAAGTCAACGTTTTTACAACAGATTTGATTTAATTGGGACCCTCTTTTCTATCCAATCTAAAAATTGTAGGATGAAAAAGATTTTTGAATCTTGAATGCATTCTGTAGACATTTCGCGTGTAAACATGTATATTATTGTTTTCGAAAAATATTTTTTTTTAAATAAGGTACCTTAGGCAAATAAGGCCCAGCATGTATTAAGGCCCATCGGGTTTGAGTTCGATGTGGAATTATATTTATTTTCAAAACTATAATAACAATTACTACGTTTACATGCAGTTTTGAAAATGGTTTCAGTTTTCAGTTAAAATTATGCAAAACTGTTTACATGCAGTTTTCAAAACAAGTTTAAAAATTGATTTGAAATCAGTTTCGGCGCATGCGCATTTAGCTGATATAAGTGACAGATCCTCTTCACTCCAAATACTTCGTTTTGCTATTATTCCAATTATTTTTTATACTTGGTACCACTACGCACTAAAACTACACAACTGTCAGTATATTTGAAGGTTAGTAAAACAAAGCGAAACGTTATGCTCTGTACGCATGCGCAGTATCGAAACTGAATTTTAAGTGTTTACATGAGCAGTTTTAAAACTAGTTTTCAAGTCCAACCCATGAATTTTAGTTTTGGTTTGAGATAATTCAAAACCGTTTTGACACTGTATACATGGCATTTTCAAAACTAAAATCGTTTTAAAAACGGTTTCAAAACTGCATGTAAACTCAGTAAATAGGAAATATTTACACTAATAAACTTTTCCCTTATACAGTGTGTTCACTAAAATTTCTAACTCGGAGTAGGCTACGAACAGAGAAACGTATGTTTGATCATTATTCAATTCAAAAGTCAAGATGTTAAAATTGATTCATTTTTGTATGAAAATTAGTTTAAAAAATCTGGTGTGGCCAACACAATACCTCCCGCCATTTGCAGCCCGAGTCACAAAAAAGATTAAGTTAATCCTTATTTTTGGATTAGCGAATTTTACTCTAATTTAAACAGTTTATTTCTTAAAATTTAAAATATAGTCTAATCTAATCCAGTAACTACCTTTTTTTAAACCCCTCAACAGGATTAAGTTTCAATTACGGAGTGAGTTCACATTCACACATCCATGCCTTAGTGGGATTCGAACCCAGAGCCCCGAGGGCACTCATGACATGAGGCGTTGCTCTAACCATTGAGTCACCGGAGCTATAATAAAATGAAGATTATATTTTAAAAACCGGGATAGAATAGAATTTACTAATACAAAAATGAGAATTAGCTTAAACATTTTTGTGAATCGTTAATTTTTATTAATCTAAATACGTACCTACATATTTACTTATGCTGGAAACTGTATTGAAATCCTTCTCTACTGTTCTATTTACTTTTTTCTTTTTAAAACGTTACTAACGTTATTCATATTATTTTGAAATGATTAGTTCTTTGATAGTGACATTTATTTATCAGTTACATACATTTGAATAACTGCGTTTTGTTTTTTTAAAACGTAGTTCTGGGATTTAAATTATAAATAATTTTTCAAATTATATATATATATATATATATATATATATATATATATATATATATATATATATATATATATATATACCTATATATATAGAGCAAGTTTTAATGCAAATCTATACAAAATTTAATAATCTTTAATTTTTATAATAACATTAATCTCGAAAAAATAACATTTGAAGGTATTTTTTGAATAAAAACTATTTTGAGCTTCTAGTAAAGTGCCATTTCCGGTTATCCGATTTTCACCAAAATCTAATGGGCTCTTTCCATTACAGAAAAAGTTCGAAATATAAGGTTTCAAAATTTTCTGAATGATAGTATTTGAGTTAGAGTGGAGGATCCACACATACATACACACAGACATCATCGTGAAAATGTTAAAATTGGATTGTAGGGACCTTAAAACGTGGTCATTTACCAAAATCTCGATATGCGATTTTTAGCACGATCCCTATACCTCCCTTACCAAAGTTAGCGGGAGGTAAAAATGGTGTTTTTTTAAATTTAGATATAATGAAGCAAAGTTTAAAATGAACAAAGCTTTTTCAATAATGATTACTAATTATCAAAAATATATTATTTTTGGATTAAAGTGGGCCTTATTTGCCTTCATGACTTATAATAATTTTGGAAACGTATTACTAGAAAGTTTTATTTCGTGGTCTGCCGAATCAAAGTGTGTTATGAACAGCAAATAAAAGACAAAGTCAATAAGAGCAGAACCAAAGTTTCGCTTCATTCTCGCTGCTGATGCCGAGATTTATTTGTGCTTTTTTGTTTTGTGTTTCTTGGTAAATACAAACCGAGCTCCTCCTCTCCATCTTATTAATATATTATTATCTCGCGTTTCAAGACAATGGGACACAAGGTAAACAAAACGCACAACGTTCTCTTCTCATAAAATATTTATTTTGTTTTCCTGGATTATTCGCGTGCACGATAAATATTTACAAATTTCTTAAGATTTCTTACAGAAATAAAAACGACACAATTTGTAGGTATATTTACTGCCAGGCACTATCTCAAAATAAAAAACAATTGTTTTCGTCGAATTCTTCGTTAAATATTTAAATCGATGTTAAATCTGGCGAGTGCGCCAGAAGTGGTGCTTTACTTGAAGCCTATAATAGATATTAATGAAAAACTATTTTAAAATATAATCAAAAAAAAAAAATGGTATATAAGACTTTTATGTAAATGGGAATAACATAGTAGATTTTGGTTAAAATAGGCTAACCGGAAGTGACATATTACCTGAAGTTATTAACAGTTTTTCTTGAATAAAATGGTTTTATTTTGATTTTAGAAATAAATGCTTCAAACAATAGCTTCAGAGAATTAAATTCTGCGTCTAGCACAACTAATATTATTAAATTAGCCCTTTGTATAAGCGAGATATATAAATTTAAAAATTATATACTTTTTGGTTTTTGTAATAAAGCTTGCTATGGATTAGGCCAAAAAAGTACAAAAAAATTAAAAAATCTGGTGTGGTCAACACAATACCTCCCGCCATTTACAGCCCGAGTAACAAAAAATGATTAAATTAATCCCTATTTTTAGATAAGCGAATTTTACTCTAATTTTGACAGTTTATTTCTTAAAATATAGTCTCATCTAATGCAAGTAACTATCTTTTTTGTAAACCCCTCAACAGGATTAAATCCCAATTACACAGTAGGTTCATATTCACACACATCCATGCCTTAGTGGGATTCGAACCCAGAGCCCCGAGCGCACTTATGACTTATGAGGCGTTGCTCTAAACATTGAGCCACCGGAGATATAATAAAATGAAGATCAAATTTTAAATACCGGGATAGAATAGAATTCACTAATTCAAAAATGAAGATTAGCTTAAACATTTTTGTGATCGTTAATTTTTATTAATCTAAATACATACCTACATATTTACTTATGCTGGAAACTGTATTTAATTCCTTTTCTATTGTTCTATTTATTTTTTTCTTTTTAAAACGTTACTAATATTATTTTGAAATGATAAGTTCTTTGATAGTGACATTTATCTGTCAGTTACATACATTTGAATAACTGCGATTTGTTTCTTTCAAGCTTAGGCTCTGGGATTTAAATTGTAGATAATTTTATAAATTTATCCATAAAATATATAGAAAAAGTATTAACGCAAATCTATAGAACATTTAATAATCTTTAATTTTTATATAAATAAATAAAATAAATATATCATCACGGCTTATTACCCATTGCTGGGTGTGCCAATCTGCTTTGTACACAGATATCGGTAATGATGAAATATTAATATAAATTTTATAATAGCATTAATCTCGAAAAAATAACATTTAAAGGTATTTTTCGTTGAAAAACTATTTTGAGCTTCTAGTAAAGTGCCATTTCCGGTTATCCGATTTTCACCAAAATCTAATGGGCTCTTTTCATTACAGAAAAAGTTCGAAATACAAGGTTTCAAAATTTTTTGAATAATAGTATTTGAGTTAGAGTGGAGGATCCACACACACATACACACAGACTTCATCGTGAAAATGTTAAAATTGGATTCTAGGGACCTTAAAACGTGGTCATTTACCAAAATCTCGATATGCGATTTTTAGCACGATCACTATACCTCCCTTACGAAGGGTAGCGGGAGATAAAAATTAATGTTAATGTCAAATTCGTTCAATTTTATAATTGGGTCTATATTTCATGTTGGTCTTGCGTATAAGGAAGTCGTGTGGTGTCCACATCAGATTTTTTTCAATAACGTAATCTCTTTTCGGTCCATAGTACTTTGCGGGGGGTATTTGGAACCGAGTACTAAACGCGCGCTAGACGGCGGCTACAGACACACTACCCCCACTCTTTTATGATCTCTACTCGCCTCACAATTCCATAGTAAAACAATGGAGGTTGCTCTGCCGCCTCCTGTATACAGGGAATTTATTTTAACGCGCAACATATGGTCAATCACTTCCATGGTTACTACACACTACTGTCAAAAAATGACAGCAATGTAATATTTGTCCATTTTAAAATGCAACATACAAAAATTTGTAGTTATGTATTTTCAAAACTAATTTCCAATAAATTAGCCTACATACTATTAATAAAAAATCAAAACTTTAATATAGCACATCTTAACAAACTTTGGCTTACAAAAATTCATAATTTTAATGTAATAAATGTTCATGAATACCTCCATTCACACTAATGCAATATCCTAGTCGCTCGTAGAAAGAATTGATACCATTTGTGATGTGTTCTGGACGTATCTCCTGTGCTGCAATACTATTTATAATGTTGCATTTTAAAATGGACAAATATTACATTGCTGTCATTTTTTGACAGTAGTGTGTAACCATGGAAGTGATAAATCATATGTTGCATTTTAAAATAAATTCTCTGTATACGCATTTGTACAAATACAGAATATTCAAAATGTAAACACATTCGCATCCCGTGGATCACATTATTACGACATTATAGTCCGCCCGGCAATATTTTCTGCCCGTAAACGATATCGGATACCGAAATGGCCGATAAAATTTACAAAAACCATAACCACCGCGATAGAAATAGAATAGGTCAATAACTTACGTCTACTACCTATGCTCTTTATGACAGCAATAATACCAACCTACAAACGTTCTACAAATGTTGCTCGGCTCGGAAAGAAATTGTTGCAATTATTTTGAATAACAAGTGTTACAGTTTCCACGTTTTGTAACTGTTGGTTATACAAGTGGGGCTTTATTGTGTGTAGTTTTAGTTTTAAAATAAAATGTAATGGTTTGTGCGAGCTTAATAATCCATTTTCGTAGTTACTATTAGCTTGAATTTCCAATTAAATGATACAATTCAACTATGTATAAGCAATTTAATTTCTCGAACAAAAACAACTAATCTGGTACTGCCGATAATGTTTTGCTAGGAATTTTCTGAATGTAATTTATATTAAATATGTATATAAAATTAATCGAATTTTTAAATGCTTTGTTTACCATTAATCTGTTGATTAATAATCAGCTGATTAAGGAATTAAACTGATCCGTTTGTCCTAATTCACCAACTTGATTTCTGAATCAAGGAATCATGATCAGCAAATTCACTGTTTTGTTTTGGTTTTGGACAGGTATAGGCGATGTGCACATTTTGAGTGTCAGCGCCTCTAACGGCTATATTGGCATTTTTGATTACCGAATCAATTTTGACATTTCGAGAAAGTGATACAATTTACAATTTTATTTTGAGTTGTTGCTATTGTATATGAATATTATACATCATAGTATATTGAAATGAATAAAGATTTGATACTTCAATCGGTAATTTTGTAAGAATTATTTCATATATATATATATATATATATATATATATATATATATATATATATATATATATATATATATATATATATATATATGTTATTTTGATATAATAAAAAACAATAATACTCAACAACAAAATAATAATACCCAAACAAGTTCTTGATCGTGACATCTATTTGCTATTCCCAACTTCTTCGTTTTGAATTCAGCGCCATTCCCCCACCACAGTAACATCTGCAACCCCCTACCTGTTGAGAGAAGAACTCCGTAGTAAAACTTGTGTTTCCAGCAGACCAAAATTGTACCTATATATTTTTATATTTTTCAATGAAGCTATGTTATAACTAAACTTCACATTATTGTAAGTTTGCATACCTAAATGTTAACTACTATTTGTTACATTGATGTATAATTTTACAGCATCCTGATGAAGGATTAAATAAATCCGAAAGCTAGATGAAATAATCAAGAAACGAGCTCTACTTTCATGCCCTTTCACTGAAATCCTACAAAAGTTATAATTATATATATATATATATATATATATATATATA
This sequence comes from Harpalus rubripes, assembly GCA_963082715.1. Taxonomy (NCBI): domain Eukaryota; kingdom Metazoa; phylum Arthropoda; class Insecta; order Coleoptera; family Carabidae; genus Harpalus; species Harpalus rubripes. The sequence goes on along the minus strand of OY720455.1, from coordinate 3,923,830 downwards.
TATATATATATATATATATATATATATATATATATATATATATATGTAGATGTAGGTATTTAGATTAATAAAAATTACGATTCACAAAAATATTTAAGCTAATCCTCATTTTTGAATTAGTGAATTCTATTCTATCCCGGTATTAAAAATTTAATCTTCATTTTATTATATCTCCGGTGGCTCAATGTTTAGAGCAACGCCTCATAAGTCATGGGTGCGCTCGGGGCTCTGGGTTCGAATCCCACTAAGGTATGGATGTGTGTGAATGTGAATCTACTGTGTAATTGGGACCCTGTTGAGGGGTTTAAAAAAATGTAGTTACTTGGATTAGATTAGACTATATTTTAAGAAATAAACTATCAAAATTAGAGTAAATTTCACTAATCTAAAAATAAGGATTAACCTAATCTTTCTTGTTACCCGGGCTGTAAATGGCGGGAGGTATTGTGTTGGCCACACCAGATTTTTTACCTGTTCATTTTCATTGCCAGATATGCCAACGCTGTCAAGAAATACATTTGAATATTGATACATTAAAAAAACAGATCTAAGTATTCCATGGAAAATTTAAGAAGAAAAACGCTATCATCTGTCACATTTGTCACGTCAACGGTAACTTTTGAATGGAAATGTTTATGAAATGAGAACAATTTGGTAGAAATTAAATTCAAAATTATAAATTATAAGAATGAATAAATATTTGACACAAGTTTCAAATATCTAAATGTAGGTATTTCACAAAGAGGGAGGTAGGTTCAGCTGTAGGGAAGTAAGGACAATCCTTACTTCCCGTCGATAATAAATACCGATATCTTGACAGTAAAATACACATACATCACTACAAACAATGTCCTAATAGCCTACTTACAATATTGGAAGTGGGAAAACTTTTATAGCTTAATTTCAAATGATAGATAAATAACTGTTTACAATGATATACTGCCCATTCTTAATATTTCTAGCGTGACCCTCATAAATAGTACAATTTCCTCTATTACGCTTGCAAGGAACGATTCCTCTCCATTTGCTCCCCTTCCGATTCGGCCCTAGACATTTATTTATCCCTGAGTTGTGGTCAGTTCCGCTGAGGGAAATTGTAGCGACAGCTCAGCAGGTTGTCCCAGGAAGTGACGCCACAACCCCGCGCAACATTGTCACCGGAAGTTCGCGACCCCCGATCTATCATCGACACAGCTGGATTATGTCCAATATTTTATCGTTCGTGTTTTCTGTAAATATACGGGGTGATCCCTCAAATGCTTGATAACTGTGATAAATGATAGGGGGCGGATACTTGTGGACGTATTTAAATTAGACTCATATTTAACAGAGAAAACTACAATTTCAATCCATGGTATAGCATACGAGTCCAAGCTTATAATACTTCTCAATATATACATAGATTTATTTATTTATTTATTTATTTATTTATTTATTTATTTATTTATTTATTTATTTATTTATTTATTTATTTATTTATTTATTTATTTATTTATTTATTTATTTATTTATTTATTTATTTATTTATTTATTTATTTATTTATTTATTTATTTATTTATTTATTTATTTATTTATTTATTTATTTATTTATTTATTTATTTATTTATTTATTTATTTATTTATTTATTTATTTATTTATTTATTTATTTATTTATTTATTTATTTATTTATTTATTTATTTATTTATTTATTTATTTATTTATTTATTTATTTATTTATTTATTTATTTATTTATTTATTTATTTATTTATTTATTTATTTATTTATTTATTTATTTATTTATTTATTTATTTATTTATTTATTTATTTATTTATTTATTTATTTATTTATTTATTTATTTGTTTGTTTATTTATTTATTTATTTATTTATTTATTTATTCTCTTCCAAAACAGGATACGTGAGTATCCCAAAAACATGGGAGAGGCAACAATATATACAAAATAAACAGGCAAGACAGAGTATGGAAATACAGAGTATAAAAAATACAGAAGTTTACAAATATAAAAATATAAGAAAAAATAAGTGAACTAATGTGTCACTTAGTTTAACTCATTGTAGAGAACAGTTCTAAATTGAGTAAATGTAAGATAGAAAATGTCTAGCTCACTAAAACATTTGTTTTCAATTTCATTATAGATAACACATAGTCTTCTAATAGGGTTTTTTAAATCATAATTGTTACGTATAACAGGAATATAAAAAGTATTATTGGAACGGGAATGCAAACGTGGTACGGAAAAATTAATTTGACTTAAATCGAAATTATCATCAACTAGATTATTTACTAGTTTATAAAGGTATAGGCATGAATATATCCTACGTCTGTCCTGAAGTGTATACATGTCAAATGTATGTATAGCAGCAGAATAACTGTATGTTAAAGGATTAAATGAAGGTGAAATTTTACGAGTGCAATATCTGATAAACTACCGCTGTACCCACTCAATTCGCTTACTAAAGTTATCATATATTGGGTTCCAGACAGTGAGGCAGTATTCGAGCTCAGACCTTACAAAACAGTTGTACAAAGAAATAAGAGTTTTTGGATTGTTGAAACAATGTGAATTTCGAATAATAAAACCTAAATTTCTGTAAGCACTATTAATAATATAGTCGTAATTCGGACCAAAATGTAATTTAGGGTCGAACAAAACTCCTAAATCCTTATGCAGTTCAACACGGTTGAGACAATTACTACCCATCCGGTAGGAAAAAGAAGTAATACTACGTTTCATTGAGAATGACATGATCTTACATTTTTTGATATTAAAATGTAAATGTGTGGAAGAAGACCAAGTCAGAAGATTATCAATATCGGACTGAAGTAGACAGTGATCCGCATATGAATTGATAGTTTTAAATAGCTTCAGATCATCAGCGTATAACAATGAGTTGGAGTATTGTAAGCAACGTGTGGTGATATCATTGATAAATAGATTAAATAAAATGACGTTAAGCACCAAAATTATTATGGTATTACAATTGTTTATGCTTTGAAATCAGTGTTTCCTTCATTGGATTAAGAAAGGTGAACCTTCGTCGATGAAGTATATTTTAAAGATGATGGAAAATGTGTACTGACTTAAAAGGAAAAAGGAGTCTATATTGAAAAATAAAACTACATTTAACCGAAAAAAAACTTGTTTCTTTGTTAGGCTAAAAATCTATCAATACCACCTATATTGTTTTCAGTAGTGATATAATAAATTAATTTGACGAAGGTATAAATAATTTAGGAGTTACATTTTTTGCCAAATCTTTTCTCCGACTGACAACGCAGGATGAAATAAAATTCCTAACGCCATTGCAAGACAGGACTGTTGGTCAGGGCTACTGGCAATTAAGTGCATAGCTGACGCGTTTGGAGTTCCAAACAACCCACACGATTCTGGAAATACAAAAATGCGAACAGAGAAAACGTAGGGAGCAATGCAGTGCACATGATACATTGGACGTTTATTAATACTATATTTTACTGTAATACCTGTTTGTATCACTGTCCTTTTCATAAATAAGAAATTTGATGTGCACAAGACCTCCCGCCAATTACATGTTTAAAATTGCAATGAGCTTTAAGTAAAGTATCATTTCCGGTAAATCGTTTGTAAACAAAATCTAATTTGTTGTTAAAAGTATGTAATACGAAATATTGGATTATATTTTATTATGTTTTTCCTCGAAAATCTGTTAAAAGCTCCAAATTAAGTCCCACCTCCAGCGGTGGATTTAACGGTAAGCAAAGGGACACTTGCTCCCTAGGCCCTCGTCAGAAAGGGCCTTCCGGTCCTTATCTGAAAGGACATTAAACAAAATTTATAAATATATTTTCATTAGACGAACAATATCAAAGTATCCAGGTTAATATTACTCGTTACAAGTAAAATAATTTTGATGCAATTTCACCGTAAAGAGATTTAGTTTCAAGTCGCGAAAGTGAAGTGCTCATTTTTGATATTTAATTTAATTAATTTTTCGCGCGAAGGGATGTATTCGATCTTCGAGTCGTGTCTATTTTCATATTCGGGACGATCATTTGGCAAAGTTGAGCCGACTTGAACTTACCATATTGGCCTTTACTTCAAGAATTCAAGGCCTAAAGCCGGGACCGATTTTGAGTCAATTTTCAAGCCGAGCCTGCTTACTTATTGTCGAGCCGATCTTCGAGTCAGACTGAGATATTTTTCTCGGATCGAGTAGAAACAAACCTCAAAACCTGACCGGGCCTGGTCCGAATACATCTCTATTGCGGGCAGTAATCCGGTAAATGTTAAAAACCAAATAGGCACTTTTACATTTCTGAGGACATTTATAAATCAAGAACGTAAAGAATATATTTCTAACCACGAATATTGTTCAACCTTACGCCTTTCATTGTTCAATGGTTCAATGAACCTGTTACGTAAAGTCAGTTAAACATGATAAGAAAAAAATAGGCCTGGACCCCTAAAATATTTTTGCGCCCTGGGCCTTTTTCCTTAAATCCGTCACTAACCACATCCGGTTTATCATATAGTCAAAATCTAATATGTTGTTTCCAATCATTTTAATATATTTTTTCCAGAAAATCTATTTTCCCACTTTTATATCAAGTCTTAAATACTAAAATTAAAAAGTTTTTTTAAAAACTGGGTTTGAAGTAAAGTATTACTTCCGGTTGTCCAATATTACCCAAAATTTAATCAACTCATTATATGGATGTAGAAAGCTTAAAATCGTCACACACAATACTGGCAAACATGATAGTAAAAATCTTTTTTCTACAGTCTCTATATACAAAGTAGCCATTTGCGCTCTCTTGTCAACGCAAAATGTCACTTTGCCGCTCTAGAGCGACAAAGTAGAAAAAACGCTCGCTCCTCAAATTTCTAACTATACAATGTTGAGAAATGTTACCTGGCTACATTCTTACTGGAAACGTTTAGTCAAGAATTAATGACACTGTAGTTACACATTACCCACTTACATAACCAAACAAAAAGCCGCACTGCTGTGAAAATAAAATAGGGAATTCATTTACAAAAACGAACGTACAAAATGCTTAGATTAGATTGAAGCAATAGCTCAAGAAGAATGGAAAATTCCGATAAGTAAAAATAAATAAAAAATAAATTTTTGTTATGGTGGAGGACCTCATTGTGGCGACTGTAGAAAAAATCTTGTGTGTGTTTCGAGCGCAAATGGACATTGTCGATTTCGAGAGAATGCCTCGCTCCTGCGTCGCGCGGCAACAACCTCTCAATCGACAATGTCCCATTTTGCGCTCTTAATACACAAATAGCTATTGTGGGGCCCTAATATGTACTTATTCACTGAAAACTCACTATCGAATTTTTGGGTCGAAAACATTACCTCCCGCCGTACCAAAGGTAAGGGAGGTAATAAGCTAACTATGCGTCTATATTCCAACTGTACTTATAAAACGAAACATAAATAATGGAATACGATTTACATGGTAATGAGAATATTTATCAGAGTTAAACATCGCCACTGAATCGATAAGTCAAACGAATCAAATCAGAGGTAAAATAGGCAATTAAGCAAGCTTAACATGTTGTAAAGCTCATCGTTAACGTGCCAAAGGTCGAGGGAAAATTTCTGCTATCCAGAAAGGGCCAGGTTCCAAACAAACTAACCAAATTATTATTACTGCAGGGGCCATGTTACAATAGACCTTATTCGTACAAATCGCAGTGACAAAATGGTTAGCGCTGAACTAAATTTATAATAATAATTGGGAACATAAGCATAAATATATGCAAATAATGAAAAGTGGTGAATAAAATTCTGAACCCTTAACCTAGAAAAAGGAATAGTGATTATATTTATTAAGCATTAATCTTTGTAAATACTGCAGGAAAGAAATGCATTTGGTGACGTCACACCTCCCACGTCATATATCTCGCGACGAGGAACACATTATTTGCACTCTGCCACCGTCGTCGTATATTTTCTTAAAACCTTTGGCCCGCCCGCGGTAATGGAATACATCGATCAATTTCGCAGAAATACACGCGCTCGTATGAAAGTTGACACCGGGGTAAGTACAACCACGGCCCAATGTCAAAATTCCACAAGAAAATTACTGCGAGATATTTTCATTATCAACATCGAATTACCAAGCTTCAAAAGAGATATTTTCTTCTAAAATTAAAAAGAGGCTTCTTAATGTATGACATACTTTGTTAGAATATTATACATAATGTTGGAAAGACGTTATACATAATATTCAATTAAAATAACTGGTAATTGAAAATTCTAATATTTATTTTTATTTTTTACTTTTTATCTCTCGCTAAGAGAGGTATTGTATTCATGCTAAAAATCGCATATCCAGATTTTGAATAAGCACGTTTTAAGGTCCCTAGTATCCGATTATAACATTTTTACGATGATGTCCGTATGTGTGTGTGTGGATGTTGGATTCACTATTATCTCAAATACTATGAGACTTAAGACATTTTTAACTACGGATTCCTCAATCTAACAATAATGGGAAGAGTCCAGTCAGTTTTGGTAACAATTGGACAACCGGAAGTAGTAATTACAAGAAAAAAATCGTCTAAATATTATTTATCGAAAATTTATGTAAATACTTATATTAAAGAACGTTAAATTCTTTATTCGATAAATATAAATTCATTATTATATCTTCTATAGATTTAGAGATAAAGAAAGGCATATAAAATAATTTGATGTAAAAAATCTCAGATCAAACTACTACAAGGCAAGAAATTCAAATGTTTGTAATTGACACATAAATGTCACTGTCAAAAATATTTGTATATTATTATGAAGATTATGAAAATAAATAAAAAGTCAACAACGCAAAAGAATATACGTAAAATAGAATATAAAAGGAATTTGCGAAAAAATGACGAATATAAAGAAAAAGAAAAGGAAAGTAGAAAAAAAAAATTTCAGGATATTGAATATAAAGAAAATGTAAGTATTGTACATAATTTATTTTAAAATATCCCATAGATTTTGCAAATATATGTGAGAATTATTTTGTAGTGAGACATGAATATATGTATTTGTATTTAAAAATATTTTTCGTTTTATGCGTACAACCAGGTAAAATATCTGGCGAGAGGTTATGTGTTGGCCACATCAGATTTTTCTAATAAAGCATCGAAATTTAAAACAAATGTGGCTTAAGGCGGATTCATGTAAGCTGTAAACTTAAGACTTTACCTTAGCATTAACATTATGACTTTGCATTAAACTTTACATTACGTTGCCTGGTACATGTCCTTCTTAGGGCAAAACAATAAGAATAGACCTTTAGATACTGTTTGACTACGTTTATATTGACGTTTTAAGCCACTTGAATTTAGTAAATCCGTTTTCAATCTTCGAAATTAACGTTCGAGATTAGTATGTCAAGCCGCTTGAAAATGTTAGTCAAGCCTATAAAATAACAGACTTGGATTTATGAAGCGGCTTGACGTCTGTTGAAATAAACAGTGAAGCTTAAAATAATGTAACTATGCATGCGCACATCAGTAATAAGTCCCAGTGTTACTAAATTCATTTCATTTGTTGGTTATATGCATTTTACATGATTTTAAAAAAAAAAGCCGGGATATAAAACTTAGTAAAATTGTCCAAAAGCGAAATATGTGTGATGAAAAACTTATTTTTTAATGTTTTTGAAAGAGAGGACAAATAATAACGACAATTTTTAGGTTTTGAGATTATATATTCAGCATGAAATTAGATCATATACCTCTCTCTGCCTGTCTGTATAAT